>CM077164.1:57363302-57798302 GCA_039583875.1 Platanthera guangdongensis | reverse complement strand
TATACTGCTTGCTTGTAGGAAAGGAGAATCGTCACCCCGAGAAAGAGGTGAGGTCGTTACACCACTGTGGTCAGCTTGCTGACCGCTTTTTATTTTCCTACGTCATTGTGGTTTGTACTTGTGCAGGTGCTGGCGAGCCGAGCGAGAAATAGCGGGCTGAAGCCCTTTTTGCTGAGCTGACCCTCGAAGACCCAGGTACTATGTTTTACTGTTTTCATGTGTTGCCGACCTGCGTGCCGATGTACGAAAATCACTTTATTGTGTAATCATGTAAACAATCTGTAAGGCCTTAAGGCCAAACCCTTTGTGTACATTCATTCTTGGTGTTTTTATAGTAGACATTTTCTGTGGTGGATTATTTAAACTAGATGCTTCCGTTAGTTGTGAACTATGTATTAGTTTGGTTAGATGTTTGGTTTCATTTTGTAACTCCGCTGTCTGTTCGTTAAATATGGCGAGGGGCTCCAGCTGGACCTTCTGTTATATTATTCGTAACTGGCGTGATGTTACAATTTGGTATCTGCTTCTGGTGTTAGTTCCTTCTTGTTCAAATTTCTGGTCGAATTCTTTTTAGGGGGGAGGGGTGAGCACGTGTGTGCGTCTTCGTTAAAATATGAAATAACCCATGAATGTGCAATTAGGAATGAAAAATTACACATGTTTTAGGAACCTGAGTGTTCCTATGATTGTTGTTTGCAATGTTATTAGTCGCTTAATTGTGTGTTTCACGATGATAGGTGACTAGGAGTGGCGCGGGGCAGTCTCAACCCCAACACTCTATTGGGAGTAGTGCACCAACTGATGTGCCTACACCTCCTCCTGCTGAGACTGTTCGTTTTGTTGCTGAAGTCGTCTTTGCGATGATCAATACCCAATTAGGCAGGACGGTACAAGCTCCTACTCCTGCAGTGACCCAGGTGCCGGTTGGCATAGTTGACTCCGTGGTGGTGAAGAAATTGGCTGAAGAGCCATTAACAACAAGACGCGCGACAGAGGAGCAACTGATGCACTTTTTGAGCTTCAATTCTTCAACATTTACGACTACAGGATAATTTGAAGATTGACTCTCAAGGATAAAGAGAACCTTGACGACAACAGAGATGGAGGAAGGACGGAAAGGCACCTTAGCTACTTGCTTGTTGGATGGAGAGACGAGGCTTTGTTGGGATGAGTTAGAGTTACATCAGTTTTGCGGATTGCAATGGAGAACCAATTCCATAGGTTGACTCAGGGTGAGAGTTTGGTAGACGATGATTTTTTTGCACGAGTTTACCAAACTTGGGCGTTATGCAGGCTCCGCGTTTGCTGATGAGGAACGAAAGACCAACAAATTCTATGAAGGTCTGCGAGATGATCTGGGATTACTTCTATCAGGTCCGATGATGCAGGGATTTCTGACATTGGTGAACACAAATCAATCCCTAGAGTATGATATGAAACAGTTCCAATGTAAGAAGGACTTGGCGGTAAAAAAGTCAGAGTTCAAGGTACCAAGCTCTGCAAAGTCTAAGTACCGCAGTAGGTGGAAAAAGAAATCTATGTCTTCGGGGCCAGCTTCTTCTGCTGTTTTTGGAGCAACTGCTGGGTGAGGCCCGCTTACTTGCTACACTAGTGGCAAGAAAGGACACTATGCTCGAGACTGATGGAGTGGTTCTCGAAAGTCAGAGAAAAAGACGGAAGCGTCTTTTGCTGAAAAGGGGAAGCCAGTGGAATCAACTGCGTTCCATTATGCTCCCGCAAAACCCATAGTGTATAATCTTGGACAGCAGGAGGCCATTAAACAAAGTTATGTAGTGCCATGTATGATTTAGTATACAACTTTTACTGCTTTCTGCACTTGCTACTTTGTGCATTGCTTATTTAACTTGTTTGTTTTAGGCTTTGTTTTAATTTTGGACTATCCGGTGAGAGTACTGTTCAATACATGGGCTTCTCTTTCCTTTTTGTCTGAGGACTTCGTATTGCGTATAGAGTGCCTTCTTTCTTATTGATAGATAGATCAGATGTGTTACCGCCTAATGAGTGTTTGATGCGTGCAGATAAAGTTTGTTGTGTTAAAGTGCAGATAGGAAGTCATGAGTGTGTATTAGAAGCATCTATGCTGCCGATATCAGAGTTTTATGTGATCTTTGACATGAACTGACTTTCGGAGCAATGCTCATGCATTGATTGCAACTCGAAGGAAATCACACAGGGGAAAAACACCGAACACGACACTAAGTTTGCTGGTATGCGAGGATCGAGTAAGATATTGATGTCTGCTCTCCAAGTGGTCAAGGAGGTTCGAAAAGGCGCAGAGTTATTCTTCACATTGTTGGAGGCTTCATTGTCGAGGCCCAGTTTAGGTTAGGGGTGTGCACGGTGCGGTTTGGTGCGGTTTTGGCCCAAACCGCAACCGCACCGTAAGGGCTCGGTTTTTGCCCGAGCAAAACCGCCCCGCACCGAAATTATGCAGTGTGGTTTCGGTTCAGTGCGTTTTTTTGCGGTGCGGTTGCGATTTCGGTGCGGTTTTTAACATGTATTTTACATAGACTACAGGTAAGCATCAGAAATATGAATGTTGCTTGATAATTTGTGAGTTTTTTATGTTTTGCTGTTTCTCTCTCTTTAATGTATTAAATTACATCATTTTCTTACAACAGATGATTTCATTTTCATAAATTTTGATGCAGTTATTTTTCTTTTTTTTGGAGATGTCATACCAACTTATGAACTATATAATATTTTGTGAATATCATGTTTTATAGACAAATATTTTCACACTAAACTTTGTTGCAGGAGATTCATTCATTCTTATATATCAACACTTATGCAATATTTTGTTTTAATTTGGGTTATTAAAACTAAGAGACTGTTCTAATTGATATCCAAGTTGTCTGTGTGTGGAAGAGATACAACAACACTCAAACCTTTATCCCACTATAATGTGGTCGGCTTTATGGATCATTTGTCGCCATTGTGCCATATCTTGACATATTCCCACTAATGCGTACATCATATTTTTCTTATAGTTTTAAGCCTTTATTCCACTATAGTGTGTGTGGAAGAGATGATTCAGCAAAATATCTCACATAATTATAATAACTCTGATGGTAATATATCATATATATATATATATCAACTCTTACTTAATATACTTAAATGTGACGTCACATTATTATAAAAAATTAAATACACAAAATATTCGGTGCGGTGCGGTTTTTGCGACTTTCAAAATCCAAAAACCGCACCGCACCGAACTGCGCTCGGTTTGTAAAAGTTTAAAACCGCACCGCACCTAAACTACGCGGTGCGGTTTAAAAATCGGTGCGGTTTTTGCGGTGCGGGCAGTTTTTGCGGTTTGCGGTTTTTCATGCTCACCCCTAGTTTAGGTGATGCTCCTATAGTGTCAGAGTTTGCGGATGTGCTTCCTAAAGATCTCCCTGGAGTTCCATCTTAGCGAGAGATCAACTTCATTATTAAGTTGGTGTCAGGTGCAAAACCCGTGTCATGCTCGTCGTATCGTGTAGCGCCAAAAGAGATGGTGGAATTGAAGGTTCGGTTACAGGAATTACTAGAACACATCCGAGTATGTCTCCATGTATTGCACCGGTCCTTTTTGTGAATAAGGACGGATGCTTGCGTCTATGTATCGACTACCGTGAACCGAATAAGCTGACAGAGAAAAACAAGTATCTGATTCCGAGAATCGATGATTTGTTTGATCAGCTGGTTGGATCAACTGTGTACTCAATGCTGGATTTGAAGTCGGGTTATTATCAGTTGAGGATTAGAGAAAATGATATTTCCAAGACAACATTTAGTACGCGTTATGATCATTATGAATTTACTGTGATGTTGTTTGGGCTAACAAATGCACCATCAGTATTCATGGATCCGATACACAGAATCTTTCGAGGGTATCTGGACCGGTTTATGATAGTCTTTATAGATGATATACTGGTGTACTCTCAGTCAGAAGAGTATCATGCGAACCATTTGCGTCTTGTTCTACATATCTTAAGGAGGAGCCGGCTCTATGCCAAGTTCTCTATGTGTGAGTTTTGGCTATCATCAGTGACATTGCTTGGTCATGTGGTTAGTGAAGAGGGTATTGTTGTGGATCCGACGAAAATTGTTGCGATACAAGAGTGACCTATTTTGAATACTGTGGCGGAAGTCAGGAGTTTCCTAGAACTTGCTGGCTACTACAGAAGCTTCGTAAAGAACTTCTCGATGATAGCTTTACCTCTCACAACCTTGACGAGGAAGGATCAGAAGTTTGTTTGGACGTCGGCGTGCACGCGAGCTTTTGAAGAATTGAAGAATTGTCTGACTACGACACCAATCGTGTGTTCGCTATGTAGTACAAATTGCTATGAGATATATAGTGGTGCCTTAGGAAACGGCTTAGACAGTGTTTTTCTTCAATTCGGGAAGGTTATTGTATATGACTCTCGCCAACTAAAAGTGCATGAAAAGAATTATTCAGTCCACGACTTGGATTTGGCTGCTGTGATATTTGCTCTTAAGCTGTGCCGACATTATTTGTATGACATGAAGATTGTAAGCTTTACGGACCACAACAGTCTGAAATATCTGTTGAATCAAAAAGATCTGAATATGCGACAGAGAAGGTGGATGAAGTTTCTTTGGGACTACACCTTCGAGATTCATTACACTCCCGGGAAGGGAAATGTTGTCGCTAATGCGTTAAGTCACAGGGCTCTAACACAGGAAAATTGGATTCGGATGCATGATGTGCATCTAATTCGTGACTTGGAGGTCTTAGAGATCTCTTGTGTGGACAAGAGAGCAAGTGCGAATGCATGCTTGAACTGGATGGAAGTACAATATGACCTTGTGGACAGAGTTCGACAAGCAATTTTGCTTGATGAAAGCATGCAACGCTATACGACAAAGACTGTGGATGAGTCAAATTCCCAGTTTTCTATTGACGATGGTCTTTTCTGGAAAGACGGTCGTTTGTGCCTCCCCAATGTTGGCAAACTACTGGATGAGTTGATGTACGAGACACATTTCATGAAATACTCAATCCACACAGGGAGCACAAAGATTTTCGAGGACATGGAGTTATTTTGGTGGCCAGGTTTGAAGAAAGACAACCCTCTACGTGGCGAAGTGTCACACTTGCGCCCTTGTGAAGGCAGAATATCAGAAGCCTGGAGGATTCCTGAAGTCATTACTGATTTCGGAATGGAAGTTTGATGGCTTTTCGATGGATTTCGTGCATTGTTTGCCCAGATAGCAGCACGAGAACGATGTCGTTTGGGTGATCGTAGACCGATTGACGAAGGTATTATACTTTGTTCTGAATCGGAGGGACGATTCAGTGGAAAAATTGATCAAAATCTATGTTGACAACATTATACGATTGCACAATGTGCCCCGTAGCATCGTAAGTGACCGAGATGAGTGCTTTACATCGAATGACTGGAGGTTAATCCACCAATTGTTGGGTACTAAGTTGAAGTTTATTACGACCTTTCATCCGCAAACGGATGGTTAGATTGAGAGAGTAAATATGACAATGGAGGATATGCTCCGCATGTGCGTCGTGGATTTCGACAAGAGGTGGGAGAACCATCTCTATATAATTGAGTTTGCCTACAACAATAGTTACCAAGCAAGTATAAAGATGACGCCCTTCGAGACTATTTACGGTAGTAAGTGTCGTACTCAATTAACTTGGGCAGAAACGGGCAAAGCAAAGCTGTTTAAGCGAAAAGACGTTGATGATGCAAACTCGACGATACAAATGATCCGAGAGCGATTGTTGATCACTCAGGATAGACAGACTAAGTACTATAACACCAAGCACAGAGATATCAAGTTTGTTGTTGGCGACTGTGTGTATCTAAAAATCAAACATTTCAAGGGTATGTCAAAGATTCGATGCTTGAAAAAGCCAAGTTCGAAATACCTTGGACCGTTTGAGATTGTGGAATGTGTTGGTGTACCTGCCTATAAACTTTCTCTTTCAACAGAATTGAGCAGTTTGCACGATGTGTTTCACATATTAGTGCTAAGGAAGGCCGTGCAAGACACAAAGGTCAGACAGTTGCGGAACAAGGGGATCAGAATGGTCAAGCTCCGTTGGGACAATTATGATCACGAGGAACTTTCATGGGAGCGCGAGCTAACCATGATAGAGGAGTTTCCCGAACTGTTCTGTTAAGATACTTTAATGTTGTTTTTCTGTACTGTATAATTTCGGGACGAAATTTCTTAAATGAGGAGAGATTTGTAACACATCATTTTTCCCTCAGTGAAAAACAACAATTTTGAAATTTTGCGATATCACTGGCGATAGCGATATCGCCAGGCGATAGTGTGCCACATGGCAGATAGCCACGTGTTGGTTGTGAGGTGGTTGTTAAGCGACGCTGACTTGGTTAAGCGGCCACCGCCAGAGATATCGCCCATTAGTGATATCGCCCGACGATAGTGATTTTATTTGAATGCTCTGATTAAATCTGGGTCGTCCATTCATTTTTGCTTGGGCATCCTGTGGCTGAGGTTAGGCCCAGGATTGATAAGTGGCTGATGAGATTTCTTTCTTCTCATTTCTCGTTTTACTCCCTCTCTCCAAATATACGAAAGAAGAGGAGGAGAAAGGAAGGAGGAAGAGGAAGAAGGGCATTGCCAGCCTTTGAAAGAGCTTTGGAGTGAGTTCTTGCGGTCGAAATCACAAGCCGAGGATAGATCCGCGGAGAGGAAAGCGAGACGATCCTTTCCATCTGACTCGAGCTCTAATTCATGGCACCAAAACGATCGGCGAGGGTAACGATCTTTCTCATGATTACTAGGACATGCTCATCTTATTGATATGCATAGTTGCATGAAGGTTCCTCCACTAATTAGTGGGAGGTGAGAATTTCAACGTGTCGATACGGGTTATCCCGGTAGAAATTGTATATAGAGTATGGATCGCTGCACAGACATAGACATGCTGTGTGTAGCACATCTGTGATAAGTTAGTCTGAATTAGTGATGTTTTGATATGCGTGCCGGAGAAGACTCCATGGAAAAACAAGTAGTTTTGTGATATTGGTGTGTGTAGGTTGCTGCAGTAAGTACTGGAGGTGCTCTCCAGGAAACACCCGAAATTGCAACAGAAACCACCTGAAATTGCAACAGAAATTGAGGTTCTGTTGCTATCGCCTGCGATAGTGTTATTACTGGCGATAGCTCTGCTGGTAGAAATCAGTGAGCAATTGTATGTGCTGGGTATGAACCCGAGACAGACAGATTGGTGGTTCTGTCGATATCTTGCAACAATAGTGATATGCTATAGCTCTCAAAGAGCTTTGTTTGTGGTTGTGAAGCCTGTGTCCTGGGGACAAGGTGGGTATCATGAAGAGTTGTTGAGCCTGCTATGCTCAACTTTGGTGTCCGCGAGTGCCGATTGTGGAACATAACGTTGGTTATGATATGAACAGGAAATGAGAGGCTGACCCGCATCGTGTCTCGTAAGTATGATGATTTGAGCAACGAGATGTGACTGAACTGTACCTGCCTATGTTGTCAAAGGCGCACCGAGGCGCAAAGGGCCCCTTGAGCGTAGACGCAAGGCGCAGACGCGCGTCTGAGGCACGTGAGACACAAAAAGGAGGAAAAAAATGAAATTGAGCGAATTGGGCGCCCAAGTGCGCCTAGGGGTGCCTCAGGTGCGTCTGAGATCATGTTTTTGCCCATCTCAAAATTGTTTTTTTGAAAAAAAACACCTTGAAAGGCCCAGGTGCACCTGGAAGACTGTAAGACGCACACCTGGGAGCCTATAGGGCGCGCGCCTGGGTGCGCCTAGGGCACATTGCCCGCCTCAGCCGTGCTGAGGCGCAGCGGGCTGTACCCAACGCCTCATGCACGCCTAGGCGCACGCCTTGACAACATAGGTACCTGCACCATATCGTCTGACTAGATTGCCTAAACTACCTGCCTTTCGTTGTTGGCATGAGGAGAGTCCTTGACTTTGTTTTGGACTGGTGAATGCTCAAAACCATTTAGGTTTGAGACTGAGGATGGTGGTGGGACTCAGGAAGCACACCGAAAGAGTTCCTCAATAGCACGAAATGCGCGGTTGTGAGTGCCGACATTTGTGGTGGTTTGGCATATATGAATTGGTGTTTAGATTGCACATTCTTGTGGATATTTATATTTGTTATTATACTGTTTGCTTGCAGGGAAGGAGAACCGCCGCCCTGAGAAAGGGGTGAGGTCGTTACAACACCGTGGTCAGCTTTAGCCGACCGCTGTTTTATTTTCCCGTGTCTTTGTGGATTGTACCTGTGCAGGTGCTGGCTAGTCGAGCGGGAAATAGCTGGGTGAATCCCTTTTTGCTGAGCTAGCCCTCGAAGGCCCAGGTGCTATGTTTTACTGTTTTCATGTGTTGCCGGCCTACGTGCCGATGTATAAAAATCACTTTATTGTGTAATCATGTAAACAGTCTGTAAGGCCTTAAGGCCAAATCATTTTGTGTACATTCATTCCTGATGTTTTTATTGTGGACATTCCCTGTGGTGGGTTATCTAAATTAAATGTTTCTGTTAGTTGTGAACTCTATGTTAGTTTGGTTAGATGTTTGGTTTCATTTCGTAACTCCGTTGTCTGTTCGTTGAATGTGGTGAGGGGCCCCAAACAGAACTTCTATTATATATTTTTGTGACGGGCGTGGTGTTACACATATCCCTAATGTTTGCTCGAGATTTGAAGAGGTGAATACTACCAAGTATTTTGTGCAGTGCCTTTAAAAGATTCACATGTAGGACAACGTTTAATAAAGTGGCACACATTTCCCTACATACCTAACCAAAAATATCTATTCTCAACATAAGCTATAGTCCATCTCACCACAATGAACACCTAGTCTTCCACTGTGATTTCTGTAATACGACACTCTCTACTTGATCTCATACATAAGTGTGACCCCTTAAATAGAAATTCACCATGAATGAAAAATTGCGTAGTCGGGTTTGTGCTAGTATTTAAGCTGAGCTCCCAAATAGGACCTAAGTATGAGTCAGCCGAATAGTGGTCCTTAAGAGAATCTAGTGATACTTTTGTGTGTCTAAGGGTGATTAATAAGTGCGCCCTCCTACTTAATGCACCCACCACTCGATTCATAGTTCCTGCTTTAGCTTAAGACGAAAGGTGCAATCTTGCACAAATGTTGACCACATAGCATACATTATGTTCAAATTCCTTTAAGATCTCAGATAATGCAATGCTTCGTGATCAGTGTTCAATATGAATTCACGCTGAATCAAATAATGTCTCCAAAACTTGAGAGCTTGAACGATCACATAAAACTACATATCATAAGTAGAGTATTGAGATCGTGTCCCGTTCAATTTCTCACTAAAAACGCAACCGGATCTCCCTCCTAACTAAGAACAACTCCTATATCCACATGGTATGCATCACAATCATGTTCAAAGACTCAAAATTAGGCCACTCCAAAATTGGTGCTTGTGTCATCTTGATTTTTATTATCTTAAATGCTTGTTCAGCTTCTGATGTCTACTTAAATATACCCTTTTTAAGATAATCGGTGATGGGTGCAATCATAGTGCTGTTGTTCTGAATGATTGACGATAAAATGATGTTAACCCATGAAACCCTGTTGTCTCGCTAATAGTTCTGGGGTAGGCCAACTTGTAATGGCTTCCACTTTTATCGGATTAACTTTAATCGCTTCCGCCGATACAATATAATCAAGGAATATGAAGTTGTTGGTCATGAATGAGCACTTCTTAAGATTGATGTATAAATGATGATCTCTTAAGGTCCGTAAAATTTGTTTTAAATGAGATATGTGACCGTCGGGACTAGTGTTATAGATCAATATGTCATCAAAATACACAACCACAAATTTTCCAAAGGAAGGTCGGTGCACTTGATTCATCGTACACATAAATGTACTGGGTGTGTCCGATAAACCAAAGGGCACGACAAGCCACTCATTGAGTCCCTCTCGAGTCTTGAATATTGTCTTCCACTCGTCCTCGGGTTGAATCCTAATTTGATGATATCCATTCTAAGGTCAATCTTTGAAAAGATAGTGAAACCGTGTAACATATCCATCATATCATCAAGTCTCGGTATGGGAAATCAATACTTGATGGTTATCTTAATAATGACTCTACTATCGACGCACATTCTCCAAGTTCCATCTTTATTTGGAGTGAGAAGTGCAGGAAT
The DNA here is from genome assembly GCA_039583875.1 of Platanthera guangdongensis. Taxonomy (NCBI): domain Eukaryota; kingdom Viridiplantae; phylum Streptophyta; class Magnoliopsida; order Asparagales; family Orchidaceae; genus Platanthera; species Platanthera guangdongensis. The sequence goes on along the minus strand of CM077164.1, from coordinate 57,788,102 downwards.
CACACATGGACTTAAACTTTCTCTAATCAATGCCTTAATTATTCTTTCACTTATGCATCTCCTCATACTCAGCTGGGCTCATACAATAGTGAGGTAAGTGTCGTAGACTAAAACCATATACTAAATCTATATGATGTTGTATATCTCGCATTGGTGGTTGTCCTTTGGGTAGCTCATCAGGAGTCATGTCAGAATACCCCCGAAGAATAGGTTGGAACTCCTGTGGAATCGCAATCTCTGCTCCTCTCTTTTCCTACTAGGATATATAACAAATCAGATTTCCTAACCTTTGTCTCAAGTTCAGTGACAATAAACTTAAGCAGCTGTATCCGCAGTAGGCACTTCTTTCTTCTTTGGCTTAGGAGGGTCCTTCTGAGAGTGAAAGACAAATCTCTTGCCATCCTTAATAAATGTGTACGTGTTTAACTCTCCATCATGACTTGTCTTCCTATCATGTTGTCATGGTTGTCCAAGGATATGACAATCCTCTATCAGCATAACGTCACACCAAATATCACCCTGATATGTTTTCCTTATGGTGAATGTCACTAGACAACGTCACGAGATTGGGACCTCGCCTCCTTTAAACTATCCTATCTTATAAGGCTTTATAAGTGGTTCAGTATTCAATTTTATTTTTGTTACCATCTCTTGGGACACAAAATTTTCAGTACTGCCACTGTTGATCATGATAGTGCATAACTTCCTGCCAGATGTGCGTGTGGTGCGAAAAATATTACACCTTAGCCACCTATCTCCAGTGTCTATCTTAGGTATGGTTAAGATGCGATTGATAACTAAGAAGTTGCTATCTATGTCTCCCTCAAGCGAGACTTTATCACCTTCCTCTATCGTGGCCTCTGCTCATAGCTCTTCCTCAACCACACGCACATCTGGCCTATTTATGATAGGTTGGGGAATGTTTCTTGTGGTGAGTGTGTAGTGATGATCTTCATTTGTTGCCTAAAGCGATCTAGGATGGTTTGTTGCCTTTTAATTAATTCTTTTTGCCGAACAAACATGTCATGCCACCTTTTGTCCATGGTGGGGGTTGTAATTTTCCATTGATTTTCTGAGTTAGCCATGAAAATGTGAAAATTGAAACAAGGATGCAACTACTATGCTACATGGATCCTATGATGCACTGTAATATGAACTGATGTTATGAGGTATGTGGAAATGGTAATTAAAATTTTTTGAACATCAATATGATATCTCGAAAATTACAAAATTTGTATGTTTTTTTAACTCAAAGAAAACTCAAAGATGATGCTAAACAAACATATAAGACAAAACCCATCTTTGATACCACTTGATGCACTCGTAGCCACGCCTGATGTTATGAATGCATTGCAAAAATATTTTTTTATGCAACTTTTTAAATCAAGAAAGTGACATTAGATCTAACAAACAAATTTGGAGTGCTACCTGCACAAAATTAGCATTTTAATTTATTTAGCGATGCAAACATCTGAAGAATGACAATCCTGCGTTGATCAATAAAATTCAAACAAAACATACATCAAGAGAAAAAAATTTAGAGGAAACAAAAAAAATAGAAAAAAACAAATAAAACTTGACAAACCTAGCTCTGAAATTAGGTTAGTTACTACAAAGTAGGCAGAGGCAAACCCAACGATTAGGAGAAATCTCACCTAGAGTGGAGAGTGATGGTGGTTGGTGAAAGGTCTGGTGGAAGACGAGAGACTCCTCACGCAAACGGAGTAAAGACGGCGACACCAGAGGCTTGCAAGGAGGATGGAGTATTGGCGGGGTAGATGAAGTGTGATGACGTCGAAATCTGTATAGAGAAAGGAGGATGAATTTACTTAGAAGAAGTGGTAGGAGAAAAGAAAGGAAGAAGGAACTCACTGTTCCAGGAAGAGTGACAGAGTTACAGGACTTCAAAATTTCTATTTGGTTCTTTTTTTTGAAATCAATTTTTGTCGATATAAGCATTAGGGCGTTGTTAAGTGAGTGGTTTGCACACAGTATTCATAGTAGAAATAGGTGTCAGATTCTTCCTGAGAAATGAGGTGAGTGGGCATGGGAGAAACGGATGAAAGTGGCACGTTTCACACAGTTTTAATGCTGGTTAGTCATTTATTTTTTTTTCAATTTTTTTATTAAGCGCTGTCAGCCCTTCCATGCTTCACGTAAGGGCACTGACCAGTTTCATAACTCTTAAAACGAACTCTAGTTCATTTCATTTTTGTTTTAGCAGATTGTTTTGTAAGTTGGTTCTTTATTTGCGTATATACTTTTTAATGGCACCCACAACTTTGTTTTGACTCAAAATTGAGGTTGTGGCTCAACATGGAAGTGGGAGAAGAAATATGGTTTGACCTTACCAAATTAAGGGGTTACGCCCGACTAATCTAGAACAACTAAATGTACGACCTAGTTAGTTACATCATAGGGAATACACAACTACAGCCACTCCAATACATAAAAAAGTACAGGAAAGTAAAAGTGCGAAACAAGTGGGAGACATCGGAGAAAAATATTCGACATAACTAAAAAAAATAAACATACATAAAATAAACTTTTGCGTTGCAGCCGCCTGTCTGCATCATATCTCATCATTAAAAGCATGAAACACACAAAGTAATTCAGAGTGGTCATGGAGTACATACAACCAGGCCATGTGAGAGTAATCATTAGTAAAAATAAGAAAATATCGATAACCAAAAATACTAGCCGTTCTATAAGGACCCCAAATAACAGAATGTACTAAAACAAAAGGTGCATTGCTCTAGGTATAATGAGTATGCAAAGAAAAGAAATACTGCTTGCCGAAGATGCAGGATTTGCATTTTAATTCGGTGAGGGACAAATCAGGAAGAGTTTTCTTCAGAAGGGAGAAGAGTATGCCCAAAACATCAATGTCAATCAACAGTGGTAACAAAATAGTGAACGATGGGGAAAACATCCACAGTGTATAGCCTGCTAGACAATCATCCTCTACCAATGATATTCCACTTATGTCGATCCTTCACAACAAAGGATGAAGAATAAAAGGATACAAAACAATTGAGATCTTGAGTAAGACGATTGACAAAAAGCAAATTAAAATGAGAGCCTGAAATATGAAGAATCAAATGAAGAGCGAGAGAGAGAGAGAGATGAAAATGGGTGCATATCGCTAGATCCATGAATAAGGGTGGTTTCATTATTGGACACAATGCTGAACTTATGACAAGAAGAGTTCAAATACCGAGGAGGCTTCTGCGCAGTAATATGATTGGTGGCCCTGGAGTCCGTAATCCAAGCTGGACTTTGGGATAGACAAGATATACCTTTATTTGAGATGGTCGCAACAAAGCCAGTAGACCGACTATGCAAGCCCTGAAAATTTTGGAGCTGGGCGCGTAAGGCGCCAATGTCTGGAGGAATAGTTGTAGGAGCATCAGTGACAATAGAAGCTAGGTGTGCAGGAGGGACACCATACTTATGATGACAAGTGGCCTCAAGATGACCATTCCATCCACAGTAGGAACAATTGGGATGAGACCTAATATATCGACCTCTACCTTGAGATTCGGTGCGAGCTCCACGAGCTGGCGGAGGGGCGAGGTTAGGAGTTGGGAATTATTGGAGAAGAGCTGGGAGACAGTCCGAAGAGCACCAAGTGGCAGTGTCACTTTTAAACACATCTGAGAGAAAGGAAGGGTTGAGGACGAGATGATAATGACACGAATGTTGTGTGGATGTGGGGGAACCCGGGCCATCATCATAGTTATGCCAACAAATTTTTGGGCATGTTTGACAGCTAGATCCAACGTGGTAGGCTGATGTTGAATCCATGCTTCAATGAGAGTTTTGGACCGCGCAACAAAAGAAGTCAGATCACCATCCACCCCTGGGTCAAGAGACTGAAGGTCATTGAAGTTGCTGAACAAGTGTTGCAGAATGTCCCTATCAGAGTACAGGGAGTGAAGCTCATCCCACATTGCTTTGACTGTTTCATGATTCATGACCATACAATACAATTCACTGTCTATAGAGTTCAGAATCCAAGTTTGGATGCGTCCGTCATCACTGAGTCATTCCTCAGTGGGTGTAGTAGTTTATGCCTAGGTGAGATGATGGAGTCCTTTGCTCTAGAGTACAGGGCGCATCGAGTGTATCCACTCTCACAAAATTTTCTTGGCCACTAGGAGAGATAGTAGTTATCCGGAGCTCATCCCGAACTTCAGGAAGAGTAGTCGCGACACGGACCGGAAGAGACGAGGCATCATTGAAGGCCATGACCGCCGAGGATTAGAAGGATATGGAGAGGGATAGCTAGATGAAGTTGTTGAGGTGTGGTGGTAACGAAAAAGAGATCACAGAGGAGGGCAAGAGTAGTTATAGTGAGCAGTGAGCCGAAGCCGTAGAAAAGGGAGGAAGGGGGAGCTCGTAGAGAGAGATCACTGAGTGGTAGACATAGCGAACACAACGAAGAAGCCGTGAGAATCCATGGAGGTGGATGCTAGGAGTTACGGCCAGAGGTTGCGGCCAAAGAGGTCGCAAGGTAATATGATAGCAAGGTGGGCAGAGGCTTCCTTCGGAAAGAGAAGATTCGCACGAGCATGGAAGGCTCAGTGATCACAACTTGCGGGCAAGAGGTCACGTAATTACCGTATACAAGCAGGATTTGACGAAGATCGGCGAGCAGAAGTTGTGATTGCTAGCAAGCGGGTCTTGCGACCATGCAAAGGCTGACAGAGAGGGAAATAGTGCGCCCCAGGGTAGCTGAAGGTCCAATGACTATAAAAGCAACAGTGGGAGTAATCCTCGATGCAAAGGGTAAACAAGTGGGGGAAGGCTGGGGAAAGGATACAAAAGAGTCCGCGTGATTAGAAATGGTCAGAATGTGCCCAAGGAATTTCTGGGAAAATATTCCTTGGATCTAATGCCATGTAGATAAAAATGATTGGAAATAGATAAATAATAATATTGATTAATTTCTCATAAATTTTCCTTGAATACAATATAAGTATTTGTACAAATTTATAAATGGAGAGAATAAACTCTGACGGGGTTCCCCCTAAATTTTCTAAGTCAAATCGATTTTCGAAGTCAAATCACCCCGTAGGGAGAACGAGACCTAGCACGCATATAGGCCACATAAAACCCGCATGCACGCAGTAGGCGCGCGCATCACGCACCTCGCGTGGGAGCCAGCGCTGCGCGACGCGCGCCGGCGGCCGCCGCAGCCTCCAACCATCGTCAGATGTCGCCATCCCCGGGCAGCCTGCCCTGGCCGCTCGGGGGCATGTTCGTCATTTTCTGAAAATTGTCAATCCAGGTAACCGAAATGGAGCGACGTTATTCTCCAACTCGAGATCCATCCCGATGCAATTACCAGTATGCCCCTCCAGAAATTTATAAAAGGCCCCCATGCCTTCATTTGATGACAAGTAACTCCAGAGGCTAGAAAGAGCTCTGAGGGTTTTCGGCGAGAACATGGAACTTAAATCGTTTCTCTGCTCAGAATTCGCTCCGCTCCCTATCTAGCTTGCACGACGCCCGACGCTCACTTGGACGCTTTTGTGAGCTCGGGAAAGGCACCAGAATTCTCTTTCGCGGTTGCTCGCGTGAAGGCACTACAAGACTTCAAGGACTTGACATTCTTCTCTACGGGAGCGGTCTCATCAAGGCTCCGACTCTGCGATAGCGCTCTCATCAAGGCTCCGACTCTGCGATAGCGCTCTCATCAAGGCTCCAAGGATTTAGCATTTTTCTCCACCAGAGAGCGCTCTCATCAAGGCTCCGATAATTTAGTTTATTTTCTGCTGCTTTTATATTCAAATCTTGTAACGGAGAGGTGACTTGTCACCCTCCGAAGAAACTCCTAAAACTTGTAAACTCAAAGCGAAATAGCGGATTTTGGCCCGACACAGATCTGACTACGTGATTTTTCACCCTTTCCAGATTTTCCACTGTAAAAAAAGCCCCTTGTCATTGCGGTTGAATTTTCATTGACTGTTTATGCGTCTGGTCCAACTTCGAGCTAAGGCGGTCCGATTCTCCGGACCGGGGAAAAACTGGGTGACCCGCAATTGTTTGGCGCTGTCTGTGGGAAGGTGTTCCCAAAGCTGTGCAACAACTCCCTGAAACAACGCTTGCCCTGCAAGCACAGCAGACCAACAATAATGGCGAGGAGAAGCGCACAAATTGTCAGTGATGCGACAATAGAGGAGCGCACTGATCCAGCCCCCACTGATTCACCCACGGTCAACGCCTCGCTATGGGAAGGAGCTGTTAAAATTTTCTCAGCGTGGTCAGCAAGGTAGCCCAAACCCCAAATTAATATTTTCGGCACTACCCAGTTCTCACGTTGAACCAGCGGAAAACCAAGGAACAAGGCAAATCCCAACAAACAATGGAAGCACAAGCAGATCTTTTATACATTCACTTCTTTACAACACGAGGCATACATAGCGAGACATGATTTCGCTAGTATAACAGCTGTAAACAGAAAGCACCAAAACCCAAGCCGGGCGGACAGCACCGGAGTCCGCCGAGACCGCCGAGGTCGCCGAGTCCGCTGAGATCGCCCGAACTAAGCTGCAATCCGCCGAATAGCCACGGAGTCCGCCGAAGCCGTGAGGCCGCGCGGACACACCGTTATTCGTCTCCTGCTGAGGCTGAACTGAGGAACACCGCCTACCCGCCTGAAGCCGGCGGACAAGTTATTGAAGCTGGCAAAGTTGAAACAGAGTTGACAAGCCGCAGAGCGACCTCCTGCTGAATCCGCAGAGACCGCACAACTTCCAAGTACTTGACCGAGGTCAAAGCCAAACTCCTGGCTCCTTGAAGCTACCCGCGCGACCTGCACACAGCAAACCGTCAGCACTGAATCAATCCGCTCGGACAGACAAACTGAGACCGCAGCTCCTTGCCCAACCCAACTTACTGTTCACTCAAGTTACTGTAGATGTGCCAGGGGAGGTCCTATTTATAGGCGAGGTGAGGAGTGTGGTCACCGCCCTAGAGATAACGACACCGCCCTAGCCCGCGCGATAGCAAAACACCGTCCGCCGAGTCCGCAAGGACTTAGCCGGATCCCAAGGAAAACCGCCAGGAGCAAGGAAACATTGACGAACCCTCTTCAGTCCGCCCAAGCTATGCGGACAAGGCATCAGCCCGCAAAGCTTCCGACCACTGCAGGACAGCAACCCCCTTCAATGACTGTCCGCACAAACCCGAGGCAGTCCGCAAGACTCACGCCTCAATCCGCCACAAGTCCACGACCAAAGGCAGAAAACAAATCCGCCCGGTCAACAGCGGACTTGGCGGATACGGCGGACACCATGGTCTTGGCACAGAGTGTGACCAAGTCCAAAAGCCATCAAAGGCTAATGCGAGCATGTCGGACACAAACTCCGTCCGCCAAACATCCAAGCACACAGACCGCCAGCAGTCCGCAGCTACTCGCACACCTGCCCCATCGCAGCAGCCTCCTCCCGGACTACAAACATCAGTCCGCCAAAGACCTCCACAGCAAAACACCTGCTGTAACACCAGAGCTCGACAAGGCCTCAGCCAAGCTCTAAGCCCAGTCCGCAACAGCCCAAACCGCGGACACACTAGTCCGCAAGCTTCCGCGGACATGAGCCAGACCGCCAAACAGCATAAGCTTGCAATGCGGCCACTGAGCAAAGCACCAGTCCGCAAGCCTCTATCCGCTCAGGCCGCTCCTTGGCATAACCACAGCCAACACCTTATCCGCAGATACCAGACCGCATAGTCCGCAGACTTCACCCGTGCAACCCGCTCAGAAGAACAGCCGGCTTCCACTAGACTTTCCACCAGGCCGCACACAACAGTCCGCCCAGTCCGCCTAGTCCGCCAAAGCTGTCCGCCCAGGCCGCCCGGCCTGTCCCGTCAACCACTTCCACTTCACAAATTTCAACACTCCCCCTTGAAGTGGGAAGTGGTGACCAAGCCCAGCAAGCTGCGCAAGCGCTCAAAGGGCCCCTTCGACAGTGGCTTCGTGAAGATGTCAGCAAGATTATCTTCACTCCGTACATGCCCGACCAACAGAGATCCCTCCAACACCTTCTCCCTGATGAAGTGGTGATCAATCTCTATATGCTTGGTCCTGGCGTGACACACTGGATTGTTAACCAGTTTGAGAACACTCTCATTGTCACCCCGGAGTAAAGTCGGCCCTTGCACTTCTTCATGAACGTTCTCTATAAGCCTCCTCAACCAGATGGCTTCCCGAGCAGCCAAGGGCGAAGCCTTATACTCTGCCTCTGTAGTTGAGACTGACACAGAGTCCTGCTTCTTGCTACACCACGAGATGCTAGCTGAACCGCAAGTGAACACATAACCTGAAGTAGACCTCCGATCATCCGAATCACCGCCATAGTTAGCATCCGTGTACCCAAGCAATGCAAACTCCGAGTCCCTTCCATAGAGGAGTCCCATGTCAGAAGTCACCTTAACATACTTCAGAATACCCTTCGCCGCCACTAGATTAGATTGCCTTGGTTCAGCCATATACCGACTTACTCGGCCAACAGCATAAGCAATGTCCGGCCTTGTAATCGTAAGCTAAATCAAGCTCCCAACAAGAGCCCTGAACACCAAGGGATCATGAAGAACCCTTCCCTCATCTCGTCGAAGCTTCAGCCCAGGTTCCAGTGGAGTAGAGCACTTCTTCCCTTCGCCCATGCCGAACCGCTTCACAATGCGATCAGCATACCCTTTCTGGCAAATGAGAACCCCGCACCCCTTCCTCTCCACTTCAAGACCGATAAAGTGATGCAACTCTCCCAAGTCTTTCATCTCGAAGCGTATAGCAAGCTCAGCCCTGAGCCTTGCTACTTCCCCCTCCGAATTTCCTGTGATGATCATGTCATCCACATACAGCAGGACAAAGACTTGTAGCTCCCCCTTCTTCTTGACGAACAAGCTTGAATCCGAGTTAGAAGCAAGGTATCCACAGAATTGCAAGTACTCTGCAATCTTCCCATACCACGCTCTAGGAGCTTGCTTCAACACATAGAGAGCCTTCCTGAGTTTACAGACATAGTCCGAATGCTTTTCAGAGACAAAACCAAGCGACTGATCCATGAAGATGTCCTTGTCAATCTCTCCGTAAAGAAAGATATTCTTCACATCGAGTTGCCACAACCTCCATCCCCTGCTAGCAGCCAAGGCGATCACCACTCTTACTGAAGTCATCTTCGCAACTGAACTGAATGTCTCCTCATAGTCTTCTCCATACTGCTGTGAGAATCCTCTAGCGACCAGGCGAGCCTTGAACCTATCAATGCTCCCATCAGCCTTCTTCTTTAACTTATACACCCACTTGCAAGTAACCGGAGTAATGCCATCAACCTTGGGCACAAGGTCCCAGGTTTCATTCTTCTTCAGAGCATCAATCTCTTCTTTCATGACACCTTCCCACTCCTTCACTCCAGTGGCCTCGTTGAAGGTTGCAGGCTCTCGCTCATCCAGAGGACCTGCAAAGAAGCAGGAGACAAAGCTCATTGCATTCCCATCACAGTACCGAGCCGGTGGCTTAACCACCCTCTTCGATCTCCGAAGGGTCGGCTCCTTGCTCACTGCTTCCGTTGCTTCTTCGGGTTCAACTCCTACCTGGGGCAAGCATTGAGCAGTGCTCCCCCTGCTTCCTGAGCCAGAAGGCTCAGCCTCGGAGTTAGAAGCAACAGGAGCTGCTAGTGAAACAACAAGCTCCTCTTCCAAGCCTTCAGCAGCCACCACCGGTGCTTCATCAACCTTGCTACTTCCGGTTAGCTCAACCGAGCCACCTCCATATGACGTCAGCTCGTCAAAAACAACGTCTCTTGACACCACGAACTTATTCGTCACAGGATCCATGCATTTCCATCCCTTCTTCCGCTCATCATAGCCAACAAAGACAAGCTTCCTTGCCTTCGCATCCAACTTAGTCTGTGAAGCATCCGGGACATGCACGTAGCAAGTTGAACCGAACACCCGAAGGTGTTCAACACTCGGCTTCTCCTTCAGCAACAACTCAAGAGGAGTCTTCATGTTGATAGGGCTGAGTGGCATCCGGTTGATGACATAAGCAGCACAAGACATCCCCTCCGCCCAAAAGGACCTTGGGATATCTTTCGCATGAAGCCAACATTTGCAGGTTTCCGTCAGATGACGGATCTTCCGCTCCGCTACGCCATTTTGTTGTGGAGTGTGAGCACAAGTAAGCTCTCGTTGGATCCCGTGCTTCCTGCAGAAGTTAGAAAACTCGGAGGAAACAAATTCACCCCCGTTATCAGTTCTAAGCTTCTTAATTCGCAAGCCAAGCCGGCCTTCTACCAACTCCTTAAACTCCACAAACAAACGGAAGGCTTCCGACTTCTCCTTTAAGAAGTACACCCAAGTATACCTTGAGTAGTCATCAACCAAGACAATCATGTATCTGCTTCCACCAAGGCTGGCATTAACCGTCGGTCCCATCAAGTCTCCATGAATGCACTCCAATGGTTTCTTGCTGCTTGTTTGTGATTTATCAAACGGAAGGCGATGTGCCTTACCGTATTGACAGCCCGCGCAAACATGCCCGTCACCAAAGGAGGACAACTTAGGCAACCCCTTCACCAAACTTCTACTGGCCATCTCCTTTAGCTTGTCCATGGCAACATGCCCCAGCCTCTCATGCCAGATAACAGCGCTATCATTGGCCCTCATTCGATCAACATAAGAGTTGGTGGCAAGAACAAACAAGTTCTTCACCCTCCTCCCTACATGAGCAACATCAGCCTTCACCGCTGATACGTTGCGAAGGAACCTCACGTCTGTTGGCCCAAACTGAACGTGATAACCAGCGTCCACCGCATTGGTCACCGAGAAGAGGTTTTTCTTCATGCCCGACACGTGATACACACTCCTTAACGTGAGTGGCCCCTGATCACTACCCAAAGACACAACCCCCTCTTTCTCTACTGCATAAACAGTATTATCAGCAGTGATAATAGCTTCATTACCTGAGTAAGCCTGCATGGAGGTGAACTTCGACTTGTCTCCGGTGAGGTGATGACCACACCCGGAGTCCACGATCCACTCGCCGTTGAAGTCCTCAGCAGACAAGGCCCGGACACAAGTGCCCGTCATGAAAGCTCCGCCCCATTCTGCTTCTTCACTTCTCGAGCAAGATTTCTCCTTTCCCGCAGCATGCCCAGGCTGCAGTTTGACCTTGCAGTCCCGCTTGAAGTGCCCTCGCTGATGACACCGGTAACACTTCAAATTCTTCTTCCAGTCCTTAGGAGCATTGCTCCTCTCCGGCTGATATGAAGTTGAAGTCTCCTTCTCACCAACGACCTGCATCTTCTTCTTCTTCTTCCCTTCCCATCCTTTCTTCTTGCCTGAGAAGAGAGCTTCGCTGCCTTCCTGATTCAGGTTCACTCCAGCCATCTGCCTTGCCAAGCTTTCCTGCGATGCAAGCAGATTCTCCAGCTCCAGCAAAGACGGCTGAGTAGCCCACCCTTGAACAGATGTCACAAATGCCACATACTCCTTCCGCAAGCCGCGGATAATGTGCCTTTTTCATCTTAGCCTCAGAGATAGGCTCATCAGGATCCAGTGCCGACAGCTTATCACACAAGCTCTTCATCTTTAAGAAGTACTTCGAGATGGAAAGGTCTCCCTGAGTTGCCCTGGCCAACTCATTCTCCAGGAACTGAAGCCGCGCCACATTCTTCCTATTGAACAACTCATCAATGGTTGTTCAAATATCAACAGCCGACTCACATCCAACGATGTGATCAAACAGTTCCGGAGACACGGCCCTCTTCAGAATGAACTCCGCCTTAGCATTTGTTCTTCTCCAGAGCCTAACCTGCTCAGCAGTACCGAACGCAGCAGTTACTTCCTGTCTGTCGTCACCACCGACGACTTCCCACAGCTCCTCGCCAAGAAGATAACTCTTCATGCACGACTTCCACTTTTTGAAGTTAGTCGGCGTTAAGAGTTCAATGCCCAGACCCCTTGCAATGCTCCCTTCCATTGCAACACCTGTTGGCAACCTTTCAGAAGCTCCGAGCAACAACACAGGTTGAACACCACTCAATCACTGAGTAACAACACTGGTTGACTACCGCTCACGCAACTGAACCTCGCTTTGATACCATGTTAAAATTTTCTCAGCGTGGTCAGCAAGGTAGCCCAAACGCCAAATTAATATCTTCGGCACTACCCAGTTCTCACGTTGAACCAGCGAAAAACCAAGGAATAAGGCAAATCCCAATAAACAATGGAAGCACAAGCAGATCTTTTATACATTCACTTCTTTACAACACGAGGCATACATAGCGAGACATGATTTCGCTAGTATAACAGCTGTAAACAGAAAGCACCAAAACCCAAGCCGGGCGGACAACACCGGAGTCCGCCGAGACCGCCGAGGTCGCCGAGTCCGCTGAGATCGCCCGAACTAAGCTGCAATCCGCCGAATAGCCACGGAGTCCGCCGAAGCCGCGAGGCCGCGCGGACACACCGTTATTCGTCTCCTGCTGAGGCTGAACTGAGGAACACCGCCTACTCGCCTGAAGCCGGCGGACAAGTTATTGAAGCTGGCAAAGTTGAAGCAGAGTTGACAACCGCAGAGCGACCTCCTGTTGAATCCGCAGAGACCGCACAACTTCCAAGTACTTGACCGAGGTCAAAGCCAAACTCCTGGCTCCTTGAAGCTACCCGCGCGACCTGCACACAGCAAACCGTCAGCCCTGAATCAATCCGCGCGGACAAACAAACTGAGACCGCAGCTCCTTGCCCAACCTAACTTACTGTTCACTCAAGTTACTGTAGATGTGCCAGGGGGTCCTATTTATAGGCGAGGTGAGAAGTGTGGTCACCGCCCTAGAGATAGCGACACCGCCCTAGCCCGCGCAATAGCAAAACACCGTCCGCCGAGTCCGCAAGGACTTAGCCGGATACCAAGGAAAACCGCCTGGAGTAAGGCAACATTGGCGAACCCTCTTCAGTCCGCCTAAGCTATGCGGACAAGGCATCAGCCCGCAAAGCTTCCGACCACTGCAGGACAGCAACCCCCTTCAATGGCTGTCCGCACAAACCCGAGGCAGTCCGCAAGACTCACGCCTCAATCCGCCAGAAGTGCACGACCAAAGGCAGAAAACAAGTCCGCCCGGTCAACAGCGGACTTGGCGGATACGGCGGACACCATGTTCTTGGCACAGAGTGTGACCAAGTCCAAAAGCCATCAAAGGCCAATGCGAGCATGGCGGACACAAACTTCGTCCGCCAAACATCCAAGCACACAGACCGCCAGCAATCCGCAAGCTACTCGCACACCTGCCCCATCGCAGCAGCCTCCTCCCGGACTCCAAACATCAGTCCGCCAAAGACCTCCACAGCAAAACACCTGCTGTAACACCAGAGCTCGACAAGGCCTCAGCCAAGCTCTAAGCCCAGTCCGCAACAGCCCAAACTGCGGACACACTAGTCCGCAAGCTTCCGCGGACATGAGCCAGACCGCCAAACAGCACAAGCTTGCAATGCGGCCACTGAGCAAAGCACCAGTCCGCAAGCCTCTATCCGCTCAGGCCGCTCCTTGGCAAAACCACAGCCAACGCCTTATCCGCAGATACCAGGCCGCATAGTCCGCAGACTTCACCCGTGCAACCCGCTCAGAAGAACAACCGGCTTCCACTAGACTTTCCACCAGGCCGCACACAACAGTCCGCCCAGTCCGCCAAAGCTGTCTGCCCAGGCCGCCCGGCCTGTCCCGTCAACCACTTCCACTTCACAAATTTCAACAGGAGCCATCGACGTTGCATCTCTAGCAACTGGGGAAGAGCGCATGCGCTTGATAAAGGGGTGTCAAGCGAAGGTGCTCACCTTGCTAAGAAACTTAGGGGCTCATCACGCCCCCAACACGGTCGTCGCTCCGAGAGGCTAACTACTACAGATCACAAATGATATGGTGCCTGAGGACGCTGCCCACTCCAAGGATCCCGTCGCAGATAGGCTGCCCGATGCGAAAAACTCCACACACCTCGTGTTACCCGATGGGCTTCCCGGGAATGCACATGACAACTCTCATACGATGAAGGAAGCGACCGCTCTGACCAACGGAGAATTCGCTCCCGAGGAAGTAAGACGCATGATCGAGGAGGAATATGGGCACGACCTCACGAGGAGCACTGGAACACAAAAGTGCAGCTCCCCGTTCACCACATCTCCCCTCTGGGTTCACAAGTCCTAGAGCATCCCGTTCCACTCGGGATCAAACTCTGCGACTTCGAGACATTTGATGGGTCGGACCACCCTCTAGAGCATGCTAGGCACTTTGCAGCTGTCATGCGCAATCTACAACGCCCCAGACCCACTCTTGTGTCTAGTGTTCCCGACAACACTAAAAGGGGAAACTCGCATCTAGGAGGGTCAAGATCTATCTTTTCATCACAGTTAGGCACTCTTGTGTCCGCTGATTCTTAAGGCATAGATAACATGCATCTCACCACTAGAACGTCGAGATCTATCTCTTCATCTCTAGGGGTACCATACATTTCGTCATTCAAGACGCTTGAGTCCTTCTCGATTATGGCCTTCTCTTCAGGTTCGTTCTCTTCAGTCACATCGTGAATAATTAGTATACTTCACTAGGGGTACCATACACTTCGTCATTCAAGACGTATGAGTCCTTCTCGATTATAGCCTCCTCTTCAAGTTCAGTATCCTCATCCACCTTCTATAGAAGGTTTGTCCGGGGATTTAGCACCATTATGGCCCCTATTACGAGCTGCCTGCGGAAGAGAGATTTTCAGTGGACGGTTGCCGCCACTCGCTCCTTTAATGAGATCAAAGAAAAATTGAAGACCGCACATGTATTGAGATTGCCCGATTTCTCCAAGTTATTTGAGGTAGCCTGTGACGCATCTGACGTTGGTATCTGCGGAGTACTGAGCTAGGAAGGCTATCCGGTTTCTTACTTTAGTGAAAAGCTGAATGAGGCTTGACAGAAGTGCTCAAATTATAATAGGGAGTTTTATGTTGTGGTGCAATCACATCGGTATTGAAGGCACTAACTCCTCCCACGAGTGTTTGTTTTATGCTCCGATCACCAGATCCTGTGTTATCTTGATTCACAGCGTAAATTGGGTCATAGACATGCCAAGTGGGTCGTACTTACAGGATTTCCATTATATTCTTAAACACCGCGCGGGTGTTAAGAGCAAACTTGTCGACGCTCTTAGTTGTCGTGTGACCCTCCTCCGCACACTTAGTGTTAGTTTGTCTAGTTTCAATCACTTACCGAGTGAGTATCTAACATGCGCCGATTTGGGAGCAATTTATCTTGGGTTCTTGAGAGATCCCCCGAGCCCACTGAGAGGTTTGATATTGTCGAGGGTTATTTATATTATAAGTCTCATCTCTGCATTCCCATGATCTCATTTCGAGACTTCCTGATTTGGGAGATGCAAGCAGGTGGTGTCGCTGACCACTTTGGAAGGGACAAGATGATTTCGTCGAATATCGATTTGTGGCCAAGTATAATTCGTCGAATATCGATTTGAGGCCAAGTATAATTCGTCGAATTTCGATTTGAGGCCAAGTATAATTCGTCGAATATTGATTGGAGGCCAAGTATAATTCATCGAATATCGATTTGAGGCCAAGTATAATTCGTCGAAAATTTATTTGAGGACAAGTATAATTCGTCGAGTATCGATTTGAGATTAAGTCGAGTTCGTCGAGTATCGATTTAAGGTTTAGTCGAGTTCGTCGAGTATCAATTTGAGGTCAAGTCGAATTCGTCGAGTAAGGGTGTTTACACTTAGAAATTCCCGGATTATTCTTCCCCTGTTAAGTCTTGGGTACCTTCGGTTTACCTCTATATTATGGTTATTATTATTTATTTGGTCTTGGGTTGGCAGTGGATAAAGGACCACCACCTCAGTGCCAGTTTGCGAATCATTACCCCTTGTGGGTTTCCTTTTTCTCTTTTGGGGGCTGTTGGGTTGTGTTGGACAATATGACCGCCACCGCAGTGCCTTGTTGAGATCTTTGGTATGATGGTTTAGGTTGGACAATGTGGCCAACGCCTCAGTGCCGTTTTATCGGTGGTAATGATTCGCGTGTTTGAGCTGATCAATCTCTTTTGCATATAAGTAAACATGTATATCTATACCCATTTATGATTGTTGAAGTCAGAAGTTACTCGGACTTGGTGCGAGTTTTAATTATATCTAACCCCCTTGTGGTTTCTCTTACAGTTATTGTTTATATGACCTTAGATATTAAGGTTTTCTTTCAGCTAGTCTGATTTGAGTTGGTAACCCTTAATTTCCCTTATTTTCTTACTTTTGGTGTTTTATTGCCACTTGTACATTTCTTGCTGAGACGTTCTTTTCTTTTGAAAGCCTCGGGCTCGAAGCAGTAGCGGTCTGGGCTGCTAGAGTTGGTGTTTTCTTGCGTGAGCTTTTGTAGCAATGGTTTTCCTTCCCCAACCTTCGTGAGGTAGTTTTGTTGTTCTTGTTTTGGTTCAGACATACATGTTGTTCTGTGGGTTCTTGTCAGATTATAGACGCCCATAGTGATTTACTATAGATGTTAGACTGTTTGCTAGCTGTTATGTTATTTTCCTTGCTGGCTTGTTTTACCTGCTTGTTCTCTGAGAAGAATTTATGCTAGGTTGCATGTTAGTTACTTTCAAGGTATAAAAGGATCAATATTCTTATCTCATGCTCATAGTATCTTATAAAATCAAATGTCACTCTATTTTAACGAACATAAAAGCTTTTTTAGTACCTATATTAAACCTAGATGTGTGCATATCCTGAATTGTTCTAATGGACCTTCAAGCTCACATAGGATAATAAATGAACTACAGAAAGTATTTTTTGCTGCGTATATATATATTTTTACCCGTGGACTAGTTGGTCCACTGAGCCGAGGGACACACCCATCAAAACTTAAATACCACTATATTTTGATCATAAAAAATCTATTAATTTCATGAAAAGTGATATGAGTAGGTTTTTGTTTGAGCGTCTGCAGTTGTCCCCTGCACGGCGTGACATCACAACGCATATTTTCTCTCACTCTGATATATAATTAAATACTGAGAAAATGCGAGTTGTGACAACAAAGGCCAGAACATATCCAGAGAGATCAATTCTCAGGAATCACCCAGCAACCCAAGTAATTGGAGATGTGAATCAAGGAGTAACAAAATTGAAAACAATTAACAATAGAAGTCATGTTGCAATGCTTTCTATCACATTATGAATCTAAGAAATTTGAAAAGGAGAATAATGATCCACATTAGATTATTGTTATGTGTACAACCTTGAGCTCGCGAGAGGCGGCTCAAGGAGTAAGAAGGGAAGGCTGGCGAGATGATTTGGATAAGCGAGTGGGACCAGGAGGTCCACCCGCGGGAGGCAAGACAGGGGGTTCTCCGCAATGGGCGAGACGCCCTGGGTGGCGCGAGATGGCCCTAAGAGGCGAGATGACCTATGGGGCGAGAGGCCGGCGAGACGGACAGGTGGCGTCGTCTCGCCCGCCAGTCATTCTCCCCACTCGCCACATGGGAGAAAAAATGTTTTTATCTTTTTACCCCCAAGGGGATTTTACCTTTCTGCCCCAGGAAATTTTACTCTTTTACCCCGGGTGGTCTGCGTATAACTCTTCAGAACAGCGGAGTTTGGCTGTTGGCAGACCCGACCCAGGGTATTTTGTTAATTTCAGGTCGGTTCAGAATAGATATTTGCAGATCAAACTCAGAAGCCTATAAATAGACCGATAAGGTGCCTGTGATGGTTGTTGAACCTTTCCACTTTCTCCCTCACAGACACCTAGCTCAGCACTGGCTAGGGAGGGGAAGAGCTTCAGTTCTTCCAGGAAAGAGGTGGGAACTCCGAGCTGAGACCCATCGGTCTGTTTCCAGGTCTCTGATTCACGTCGAGAGGGTAGTTCAGGAAGAGTACATGTGGGCTGCATCCTCGGTTTCGAACTTTAGGAGGGATCAGAAAGCTGGTTCCAACATTTTTGGTGCGGTGAGCGTGGAGCGCAGCCCTCAGAGAAGAACCTTGAGCAACCACATGGCGGGAGGTCACGGAGAAGGAGAAGGAGAGGGGTCGGATAACCTGGGAGGATTTGTCGGAAGAGAAGAGTTCAATGCGTCAATCAAGGGCATCATGGACTTGCTGCAAGGGATCTCGCGACAGGGAGATTGTTCAACCCCACTGCCTCAGGTGCCCGCCCTCGCACCGCAAGAAGAGCTCGTCTCGGCGCGAGTGGGAGAAGATGCCCCGGGGAGGAGGTCGGGGAAGGAGGTGATGGTGGAAGGGAGCGGGAGAGACATGGCAGGAAGGGAGCTGTTCCCAAGCCCGGCGAGTGCCGTCTCGCCAGGGGGAGGTCGTCGTGCGAGTAGGGGCGGCGAGACCGGTGGCGAGAGGGTCGCCTTTCTGTGAGTTGATCCTGTCGGCTCCTGTCCCGGAAGGGTTCGGAGAGCCCGAAATGAACTATTATGTGGGGAAGGATGATCCTCTCCATCACTTGCAGTGGTTCGAGGACGCGGTTTCGATCAGGCCCATGACAGACGCATTCAAGTGTCGCCTCTTTGCCATCACACTGAAGGACAAGGCTCGGGACTGGTTTCACCAGCTCCCAACTGGTTCGATATACTGCTTCGAGGATCTCAGCAGAAGCTTCCAGCTACGGTTCTCAACTTCGAAGAAAAGAAAAAAGAACCCGGAGTCGATCTTTTTGATTAAGCAAAGGGCGGATGAGTCCCTAGCTCAGTACGTGGATAGATTCCAAGAGGAGATCTTGGATATACAGGAGGTGCCTGGGTTTGCCTTCCAGATGACCTTTACCGTGGAACTGCGGGAAAGCTTCTTCAAAATGAGCCTCACCAGGAAGGCCCCGTTGTCGTTTGAGGGGTTGATGGAGAAGGCGGCTAAGGAAATAGCGATGGAGGCGGCGAATCCAGCGTTCGCAAAAAAGTTGGCAAGGCTTACGGAAGTAGAATCGAGGGAGTCAGGAGGGCGACATCAGGAAGTGAGAAGAAGGGAGGAGCCGAGGGCGCCGACATACCGGGAGTTGGGATGGAGGCAGCAGGGAGGCCCTGCCCAAGGACAAGGGAGAGGATTACCCCATGGGGGAAGGAACCAACATGGAGGACCTGGAAGATTTCACCAGCAAGGGTGGGGGTACGGTCATAGACCACCCCTGCCTCCTCCACAGCAGACTATGGCAATCAGCCGAGGGAGAGGCCGAGACCGGGAAAGAGGAAGAGGAGCAGGGGCTGGGAGAAGGAGAAACCCTCAGGAAGGAAGGCAGGGGGGAGGTGGCGTTGCCATATTGTGACTTCCACGAGGAGGAGGGTCATGCGACGGCCACCTGCCCAGATTTCTTGGAAATGAGGAGAACTAGGGTAGCTGGAGAGCAGCAGAGGCCGGTGCGGATAGAAGAGGTGACGGGTACGGGAGAGGAGGACCGATGTGTGGACCGAGCGGATGTAGGGGATCGAGGCGGAACTGGAGTAATCCATGGAGGGGTGGGGATAGAGGCTGCTCGGAAGGCGAGCCTTCATACTATGTATCGCCGAAGCATAGCCTCAACATCGCTATCCCCTCCCCCAGATGAGAAAATCACTTTTTCCAGAAAGGACATGCCAGACCATGAAGACCCCTTTTGCGACGCGCTGGTGATCCGGACCGCCGTCGAGAACTTTCTCGGTGTCACAGATCCTAGTAGACACTGGGAGCTCTGTAAATGTTATTTTCAAGAATGCGTTCAATGAGATGAGAGTGGAGGCCAGGAGGGTACTGGCGGCGGATGGACCATTATTTGGGTTCTCAGGGAAGAAGTCGAGGGGGGAGTGGGACTTCAAGTAACCCCCCGGGGGGGGGGGCTATCCAGAAACTGCCGCTTTGTTATAGTGGATGCCCCCAGTAGTTACAACACCATTTTTGGGCGCCCCCCGATCAGCGCTTTCAGATGTGTTCCATCATCGTTTCACCAGTGCTTGAAGCTAAACTCCAGAGGCACCCAAATCAGAGTGCGGGGGGATCCGAAGGCTGCTAGGGAGTGCTACGTGAAGACAGTGAACACCATCTTATGGCAGGGAGATGCGGAAGAGATGGAGGCGAGGATGGAGCGATGACAACAGGAGCATGGTGGCGAAGCAAAAGAAAGAGAAGAAGAAGAGGTTGGAGGAGTGGGAGAAGTAGTGATGGTTGGTGACATTGCGGGGGAG
Organism: Platanthera guangdongensis; assembly: GCA_039583875.1. Taxonomy (NCBI): domain Eukaryota; kingdom Viridiplantae; phylum Streptophyta; class Magnoliopsida; order Asparagales; family Orchidaceae; genus Platanthera; species Platanthera guangdongensis. The sequence continues at coordinate 57,767,893 of CM077164.1, read as the reverse complement.
CCAGCAATGGCAGGAGAGGAAGATGGTGAGAGGGGGATAGTAGAGGAGAGAGAGGAAGAAGAGGTTGGTGGAGAGGGAGTAGTGATGGTTGATGACATTGCGGGGGAACCAGAAATGGTGGGAGAGAGGAATGGAGAGGCGGAGGCAGAAGAAGAAGTGGAGTCAGAGGAAGATAGTAGGAGAAAGAAAGAGAAGAGGAAGATCGAGGAAGCGGGAGGGTCACTCGGGAGGGGGGCCCGACCGGGAAAAAGAAGAGCCTCACTACTGGAAGGAGAGGACGCTAGCAAGCGGGAGGTGGAGAAGCTTGGGTAGGAAGTGGTGGTGGCTGTCACGGAGGACGGGGGCAGAGAACAGGATATGATGGGAGAGCAAGAAGGAGAGGAGGAGCCATCGAGGCTGAGGGCGGCCGTGGAAGTACTCGAGATGGAGATCCGCACCAAGGAAAGGAGGACAGGATAAAGGTCAGTGGCGAGCTCAGCCCGGAGGACCAAGAGAAGATCAAGGCCTGCGTGCAGAGAAACATTGACGTCTTCGCGTGGAGCGCCGCTGACATGCCCGGGGTCGACGCAGACTTAGCTTGCCATCGCCTCAACCTCGACCCCAACTCTCGCCCAGTTCAATAGAAGAAGAGGGTCATCGCCTCTAAGATGGCCGAGCCTATTAGAGAGGAGGTCGAGAAGCTACTTAAGGCAGGGTTTGTGTCTGCCTGTAAGTATCCGGGGTGGGTGAGCAATGTTGTAATGGTTAAAAAAAGGGAGGGTATGTGGAGAATGTGTGTGGATTTCTCTCTTTTAAATAAAGCATGCCCTAAGGATTGCTACTCTCTGCCTCGGATCGACGCGCTGGTTGACTCAGCCGTTGGTTTCTCATTTATCAGTTTTTTAGATGCGTTTTGAGGATACCGTCAGATACACATGCACCCTCCGGATGTCAAAGACGTCACTTTCGTCACGGAGGATGAGTGCTTCTGTTTTAACATGATGCCCTTTGGGTTAAAAAATGCAGGAGCAATCTATCAAAGAATGATGGATCAATCTTCCGAGGGCAGAAAGGAAGGAATCTCGAGGTATATGTGGATGACTTGATGATCAAAAGCAGGGACCTCAAGTCTCATGTCCCGGACCTTGAGGAAACCTTTGAGACCTTGAGAAAATATAAAATGAGGCTTAACCCCCTAAAATGTGTGTTTGGAGCCAATAGGGGAAAGTTCCTGCGACATCTTCTCACCCCATCTGGAGTAGAGCCCAATCCCGATAAAGTGAAGGCAATCCTAGAGTTGGAGTCTCCTAGAAATGCCAAGGAGGTTCAACGTCTCACCGGTAAGTTGGTCGGGTTAAGCAGGTTTCTCTCTCGAGCCGGGGAAAAATGTTCACCTTTCTTCCGGACGCTGAGAGGGGGCAAGAAGTTCGAATGGACCCCTGAATGCGAGAAGGCGTTTCAGGCTCTAAAACTGCAGCTCACCCGGACGCCTCTACTCCAGGGGCCGAGGGAAGGGGAGACCTTGTTTTTATATTTGGGAGTAGGGACTGGGGCCGTGAGTTCCGTCCTCGTACGAGAAGAAGGAAAAAGGCAATTCCCGATCTATTACGTGTGCAGGGTCCTCAAGAAGGCGGAGATCGGGTACCCCATTCTTGAAAAACTAGCATTTGCCCTCATCATATCGGCCAGGAAGCTCCGGCCATACTTTCAGGCACACTCTATTCAGGTGGTAACGGATCATCCCCTCCGTCGCATCTTGGAGGGGGCGGAGCATTCTGGGAGGTTGGCCAAGTGGTCGATAGAGCTCAGCGAATTCGACCTCGCCTTCATTCCTCGGCTTGCCATTAAGGCACAAGCGGTGGCTGACTTCCTAATGGACTACGTAGTTGAGATCCCAGAGACCGAAGCATCCCCTCGAGTGGCCTGGAAGATGATGGTAGATGGAGCGTCAGGAAGAAATTCCTTTGGAGGTGTAATGATCTTGGTAAGTCCAGAAGGGACCAGGATTGAGCAGGCCTTGAAGATCCACTTCGCGATCACCAACAACCAGACGGAATATGAGGCAATCATCGCAAGGCTCGGGTTATCCAGGGAGTTGGGCATACAGAGCATTGAAGTCTCAACGGACTCCATGCTGGTGGCGGGACAGATCAAAGGGGAGTTCGAGGCAAGGGAGCCCACCCTCCAGCTGTACCTAGGGAAGGTCAAGGACATTATCGGGCAGTTCCGAAGCTTTTCAATTCGGCGCGTCCCGAGGGAGGAGAGCACTCAGGCTGTCCAACTTGCCAGGTATGGCCCTCGGGCTGGGGGAACAATGACAGAGCTCTTCAGGCCGTCCATAGAAGAAGGGAAGCTCATGGAGATATGCCAACATGGGTCTTAGATGGACCCCTTCATCACCTTTTTGACCTCGGGACAGCTGCCTGCGAGAGATCTCGACAAGAAGCATACCAGATACAAATCGGCGTACTACCTACTAAAGGATGGAGTTTTGTACCGCAAGACACTGTCGGGTTTACTGGCTCGATGTGTGTCGGAGGAGGAGGTTCCAAAAGTTCTGGAAGAGATTCACTCGGGAGAATGCGGGAGTCACTCGGGGAGCCGGACTTTAGAAGGGAGAGTGCTGAGGCAGGGGTACTTCTGGCCTACCCTCAGGAAAGATGCAGTGGAGTTCGCAAAAAGATGTCAAAAATGACAGGAGTTCGCCCCCCTCCAACTCCTTCCAGCCCAGAGATTACGGACAATCACATCTCCCTGACCCTTCGTTATATGGGGATTAGATCTGGTGGGTCCTTTTCCCCAAGCAAGTAGCCAAATGAAATTCCTGCTAGTCATGGTGGACTACTTTTCAAAATGGTTGGAGGTGAAGGCGCTGACTAAGGTGACATCACAGGTGGTCAAGAATTTTGTATGGGGAGAGATCATCTGCAGGCATGGGTTACTGCTGGCCATAGTGACGGACAATGGACCACAGTTTGCTAGTAGAGAATTCGTTGATTTCTGCATCCGTTTGGGAATAGATCTCCGTTTTGCCTCTGTTCATCATCCACGAAGTAATGGACAGGTAGAAGCAGCCAACAAGATCATTGTCAGTCTTTTGAAGAAGAAAGTGGAGAATCTGAGGGGAAGCTGGGTTGAACAGCTCCCTTCAGTCCTGTGGGCCTTGAGAACCACACCAAACACCGCCACGGGAGAGACCCCCTTTAAGCTCTCTCACGGCTCGGAGGCTATCCTACCAGTAGAGCTCGAGGTCGCATCACCAAGAGTAACTGTTGCAAGAGAGGGAGACGAGGGATGGTTGGCAGAGAACATGGAGGGGCAAAAACTCTCTTGACCTCGTGGAAGAGCTCAGGGATCTGACGATGGTCCGACAGGAGCAGGTCAAACGCCGGATGACGAGGTACTTTGATAAGCACATAAGGATCAGACAGTTCGAGAAAGGAGATTTGGTACTCAAAAAGGTGGATGCAGCAGGTAGAGGGGCCTCCGTAGGGAAGCTCAATCCCAATTGGGAGGGTCCTTTTGTAGTAAAGGAGGTCTTGAAATCGGGGGGGGGGGGGAGGGGTACCACCTCCAGGATGTGGACGGGGTATCCCTCGATCGCGCCCAAAGCGGTGATGATTTAAAGAGATTTTACCCACAACACTTTTGTTCATTACGTCTTTTATTGTTATGCTATGCTTACAATTCTAATGTGCCCCTTTTGATATGATGAGATCGCATGTGTCTTTTTTCATGGCATCAAGGGAGGAAGGGGAACATGGAGACCCCGAGCAGACCCGCTGACCAGGCTCCCATCTAGCTGGCAGGGCTGTAGGCTCACTCGATGGTTGGAGATGATTTGGAGAGGAGACCCCAAGCAGACCCGCTGACCAGGCTCCCATCTAGCTGGCAGGGCTGTAGGCTCACTCGGTGGTTGGAGATGGTTTGGAGAGGAGACCCCGAGCAGACCCGCTGACCAGGCTCCCATCTAGCTGGCAGGGGTGTAGGCTCACTCCGTGGTTGGGGATGATTTGGAGAGGAGACCCCGAGCAGACCCGCTGACCAGGCTCCCATCTAGCTGGCAGGGCTGTAGGCTCACTCGGTGGTTGGAGATGATTTGGAGAGGAGACCCCGAGCAGACCCGCTGACCAGGCTCCCATCTAGCTGGCAGGGCTGTAGGCTCACTCGGTGATTGGAGATGATTTGGAGAGGAGACCCCGAGCGGACCCGCCGACCAGGCCCTCATCTAGCCGATAGGACTGTAGGCTCGCTCTGGAGGAAGTCAAGTGGTAAGAGCTCACGGAGAAGTGTCCATATCTATCAGGAAATTGGTAGAGGATTCCTAGAAAAAGGAAGAATTGGGGATTAGGCAGGGAGGAGGATCCCTGGCCGGCACTCGGCATGGGTGGTCTCGTCCGTGGCGAGTGGGTCTTCAATGTCAGAGGCACAGGCCTAGCATAAAAAGGTGAGACCTGTCATAAGGAGCGGCTGACCTCCAAGGTTTACAACGCGGGTTGATCTCGCGGCGAGACGAGAGCTAAGAGTTAGACGATCTCACGTGCTGTAGAGGCGAAGAGAGACCGAAGGTTTAGCATTTTGGATTAACCTTCGAGCGAAATGGCGGAGGATTAAAAGCGCAAAAAAATAACATGTAAAAAGTTATAAAGTTCCCTTGGATCATCACAGAAAACATCTCAATATCGCAAAGGAAATATCTATATCATGAACATGTACAAGTACAGGACAAAAACAAAAAAGAGGTGGGGAGAAGTCCCCGGTACTGACATCTCCTTACTCCTCGCCGCCGGAGGATGAACTGTCGTCCGTCTCGCCATATAATTGGGGGACCAGATCGCAGACAGTAACCGTCTTGGCATCATCCCGAACCACCCCCAGTTCCTTCATCATCTTGAGAACGAGCTCCGCTGTCTTGATGTTGGAATCTCGACAGAGGGCATCGACCTCATCCACGGAATAGCGTGGCAGAACTTGAAACGGATCTGGAGGGGGTGCCGCGCTGTCCTGGAGGCGGATGTTTTCAGCTTTTAATCTCTTGTTCTCTCCCTCCAGTGCCTCAATGCGCGAGCGCATTCGGTCGGCAGTCTCGGCATCCTGTGGGAAGGCTTGGTCAGTAAAAGACCGTAATGACTAGCGAGTGAGGCTGGCAAAGCAGCGATTGGGAAGCTTACCACTCCGCCCTGACTCTACGCGAGGAGATTGTTGGTGACGGCCAGCTGCTTCTGGAGGTCGCTGGACTTCTCGCGTTCCGCTGCAAGACTGGTCTCCGCCTCTTTCCATTTCTTACTATTAAAGACCAAGCGGCGCGAGACCCGGTGCGAAAGCTCCATGGAGCGAAACTGGGCATGGGCGCTTTTCAGAACCAGGTCCCGCGACACCTCGTTATCTGCGGGCTCAGCGTCGAGACCTCCATATATCCCATATCCCAGGGAGAAGGCGTGGCTGGTAGGCGGGTCCTGCTCCTTCCAGGAGGGAAGGAGGGTTGAGACCGACACGCGATTGTCGTCCTTCTCCCATAGGAGTACCGGCTCGCCGAGAGCATCATCCGTCACAGGCCCCATGTTATAATTGGGGTGTGAGGAGGGGGCCGGGCGGCTAGAAGAGCCAGCCTCACGAGGGGGGACCCCGGCGGGCTGGACAGCAGGGGTGGCAGTTGGTTCAGACGGGGCCGTCTCGCGGGTAGGCGAGATGGCTAGTTGGCGGGGTGAGGGAGTTTCTACAGAAATGGGGGACAAGGACCCCGATATCTCCTTCCTCTCTTTGGGGGAGATTCTTTTCTTCTCTTTTTTGAAGGACACCACCTTCGCCTTTTTCTTCGGGCTGTGGCGAGAAGCGGCATCCTCGCCCCCAAGCCTTTTCTTTGGGGTGGGGGTCAGCGTATCCTTTGCCGCCTCCGCCGCCATACTCGCCAAGGCGAGACCCCTGTTACTCTGGTAAGGGTGGTGGACAGGGATGGTTCTTTCTCCGAAGCAAGTTAATAGCTAGCATAAGGCAAACAGTTGAGTGCAAGGTTAAGGGACAGGAGTATACCTTCACCGGGGAAGACGGCAGGAAGCGAGTCGAGGTCTCGCCTGAGGAAGTTGACCTCGAAGTTTTTCCCTGCGAAGAAGTCACAGAGAGCCTTCTCGACACCCCCAACCTTTGGAGTCTCGTAGTAGACCTCGGCGGGTGACACAGGGGCGAGAGGGACGCCTCCCAAGTCCCCGCGAATGAAAACGAAGTGGGTCAACCAATGGTTGTTCTTATTCGGCGTCTCGCACACTTTTAGGCCTTGGCCGGTGAAGTAGGAAACTCTGTCCTCTTTCGCGTGGTAGATGAAGAGCTTGCGAATGACGGTCAAGCTAAACTCAATGCGCTCTCGCCGCAGGTAACTGGCGAAAGCGACCATCATCGAGATCACGTTGGGGTTGAACTGCGCGGGAACAACCCCAAAAGACTTGAAGACTAATTTAACCTCCGGCCAGAGGGGGAGCCTCAGCCCCGCCTCGAAGTGCGAGACGGGAAAAGCTAGTTCGTTGGCGTAGAAGTTATTGATGCACTCGTCGACTTTGGGTGGACGAGATAGATAGCCATCGGCGAGAAACTCGCTGGTGAAGCGAGTGTAGTCTTCCTCTGGTAGCCTGCCAAGAGGGAAATCATGGTCTGCGAATCGCTTCCCGCAGCGGCTGCGACACTCACCTTCTTCTACCCTCTTCTTTCCCATAGCCGGCGAGGAGGCAGAAATGAGAGAGAAGAAAAGATTGAAAGGAAAGCGGGCCGCGAAAGGTGCTGAGAAGAAGAGGAGTGGGCGGAAGCTCCGATCACGAAAATAGTGAAGAGCAGTAATAAAAGCGCAGAAATATCCAGATCATGGAAAGGGGTATTTATAGCAGATAGACAAGAGAGAGAGGATTGAGCGGGAAAACGAAAGGGTGGAAGTCGAAGGGGCAAACCTGACGGTCCACCTCCCCCGCCCTCTCTCTCTCTCTCTCTCTCTCTCTCTCTCCAGAACCCACAGGGCGGAAGCACCGCGGCGGCTTTTTCGATGGGCCAAAATAATCATGACAGACTAACTAATGGAAAAACAAGCTAATTACAGCAATGATGAAAAGACCGGCACGACATGACAGGTAGACAAAGCATCATAATGATAAATTATTCCATCCCGCGCGGGGGAAGCATTTCGTCCAAGGGGCTTTATACAACAAATTAATAATTAACATAATTAAGTTGGTAGCAAAGATACAGGAGAGTATTAAGAAGGCAAGACGGGGACGCGACCGCTTAATTCTTGATCCATTTCCAACGGCCGTCCCCACCACCCGCGCAGGGAGGGCGGCCAGGAAGATGAAAGGCGCGGGCATCGACTAGGCCGCGGCGCGCGAGACGGAGGTGTTCGTCCGTCTCGTTTAGGATGGCTTGGGGGTCTGTCCCATCCATTACACCGTCGGCCTCAATTTCAGCAGCAAGGCGAGTGCACTCAGTTTCTAGCCAGTCTATGCGCCGGTCAGAGGCTTGTTTCTCCAGCTCCATATCGCGGATGATTTGCTTGTACTTGCGAAACATCCTAGCCGTCCGTCTCTTCAACTTCAGGGTGTCCATTGGATCACCTAAGTAGTCTTCGATCTCGTCTGGCCGAGGAAGAGGCGAGAGAGGGGGAGGCGCGAGAGCTTCCTCAGTGTCCGATTCGAACTGAATGCCTGTGCAGAAAAAGCAGAGAAATCATAATGAAGGATGACCTCACGGCCATGCGCCGGGATTACAGAGATTAACTCGGTGATCTCGCAGGGGTTAGGTGAAAGAATGCGAATTGGTGTGAAACCAAAGAGAGGATGAGTTCTTACTTGGGATGCGAGGGTTTCCCACAACTCACGAGAGGTCTTCTCTCCACGTGAGGGGTGGAGAGGATTCCTCAGGCGAGTCAGTGCGCTGATAAGATTCGTTGATAACATTGGGAGGATTTGCAGACATCTGGGAATCGGCGAGGTTTCCCTGAGAGATTGTGATCAATAGGCGAGATGACAAGAGAAAAGAAAGGCGAGAGGAAGAATAAGAGATTGCCTGTCTCCCCCCGGAAAATGCGAGAGGAGTATCAGTTGTCGAGGGCGCAAAGGAGGTCGCGCCGGTCGAGAGGGGAGGGCAGACGTCTTTAGCCTTCTTCAAGCGAGAGGAGGAAGGGGCTGAGGGAGGGTGTGCCCCAGGTCAGGGATCAGGGCGGCCATGTTGGCCTTATTTTGCTTTCGCACCATCGCGAGACGCTCGCGAAAACTCTGGCTATGAGACATGTTGAGGGTAGAAGAGAGGTAGGAAGGTAAAAAGGGGGGCACCCCAAGGGGAGGAGGGATCTCATATTTATAGACCCCAGGGGGGCACCAAAGATTCTCATAAACAAATCCCAGCGCCGCGAGCTTCGGTTGGACTTTCTTTCCGAGGTTGGGGCAACCTCGAAAAGAGCGGGGATCGTGCACAACCTTGGGCTCGCGAGAGGCGGCTCAAGGAGCAAGAAGGGGAGGCTGGCGAGATGAATTGGATAGGCGAGTGGGACCAGGAGGTCCACCCGCGGGAGGCAAGATAGGAGTTCTCCGCAATGGGCGAGACACCCTGGGGGGCGCGAGATGGCCCTAAGAGGCGAGATGGCCTATGGGGCGAGAGGCCGGCGAGACGGACAGGTGGGGTCGTCTCGCCCGCCAGTCATTCTCCCCACTCGCCACATGGGAGAAAAGATGTTTTTACCTTTTTACCCCCAAGGGGATTTTACCTTTCTACCCCAAGAAATTTTACACTTTTACCCCGGGTGGTCTGCGTATATCCCTTCAGAATAACGGAGTTTGGCTGTTGGCAGACCCGACCCAGGGTATTTTGGTAATTTCAGGTCGGTTCAGAATGTATATTTGCAGATCAAACTCAGAGGCCTATAAATAGACCGATAAGGTGCCTGAGATGGTTGTTGAACCTTTCCACTTTCTCCCTCACAGGCACCTAGCTTAGCACTGGCTAGGGAGGGGAAGAGCTTCAGTTCTTCCGGGAAAGAGGTGGGACCTCCGAGCTGAGACCCATCGGTCTGTTTCCAGGTCTCCGACTCACGTCGAGAGGGTAGTTCAGGAAGAGTACGTGTGGGATGCATCCTCGGTTTCGAAATTTAGGAGGGATCAGAAAGCTGGTTCCAACATTATGCAAGAGGAGGTTACACAATTTGAAAGAAATGAAATGTGGATACTTGTGGAGAGACCAAAGAATTACCTAATTATTAAAACAAAGTGGGTATTCAAAAATAAAATTGATTCTAATGGAGTGAAAGTAAAAAAAAATAAGGCTAGATTTGTTATTCAATGCTATAGACAGGAAAAAGAAATTGATTATAATCAAACATTTGCACTAGTAACCAGGCTTGAAGTAATCAGATTATTTTTCGCCTATGTAGTATAGAAAAGAATCAAAGTTTATCAAATGTATATAAAGAGTGTTTTTCTTAATGGAACTTTTCAAGAGGAAGTCTATGTTAAATAATCAACAGGTTTTGTCAATCTACCTTACCCATCATGTGTTTATAAACTAAATAAAACACTTTATAGTTTAAAACAAACTCTAAGATCTTGGTATGAGAGCTTATCCAATTTTCTCTTAGATCACTCTTTCACAGTAGGAAAGGTAGATAAAATACTTTTCACAAAAACACAAAGATAAGTTGCTTATTATCAAAATTTATGTGAATGATATTATTTTTAGCTCAACAAACTCTAGACTTCGCAAATGATTTGCTGACTTGATGCAATCTAGGTTGGAGAATTTTCCTTTATTCTTGGATACAAGCGATGCAAAGTGATGAAGACATTTTTATATCACAATCCAAGCATGCAAATGAACTGATAAAAAGATTTGGTATGAAAACTGTCTCTGAAAGTATCTAGCGTAAACCTAAATCACCTAGATGGGGGTGAATAAGTAAAGTTTGCGTCTTTTTGCGGAATTAAAATAATTGAAAATATCAAGCACACAAACGCAGAGATTTTATAGTGGTTCCCCGAGTTGAGTACGTCCACTGTCCCGCCTCGCCTATCTCCCACGAAGGGCAGATTCGACTACTTCACCAAATTCAGATTTTGTCAAATCTTACACCTCGGAGTCGCAACTCCTACACCTCGGAGACAACGCTCCTACCACTCAGAGAACAAACTCTCTTACAACTCGATCCGCAAACCGGATCTACACACTCGATCCACAAACAGATCTACTCTATCGATCCACAAACGGATCTACAAAAACTCGGAGAAAACTCTCTACACAATGTAAAATAAAATTTACAACATCAACACACAACTACAAGTCTTGATCCGACGTTCTTGAAAGGGTTGATCTTGAATCTTGGAGAACTCAGAAAACTTGAAATCGTTCGATCTTGAAACTTGGATCTTGAATCTTCAACCGACTTGGACTGGAGTAGAAAGAATCTTGAAGGATGAATCGATCCAGTCGAAGATGTCGTAGAAGAAGATTATAGCTTGATATCGCGGCCGATCGGAAGCTTTTCGCGAACGAAGTATCGAGAGGCCGACGAAAATCCTTTTCGGGAAGATTTGGAAATTTGAAATTGCACTTAGGTTTTTGGGATCCTTGTTGATTTCGAAATAGTCTTAGGTATATATAGGGAGATTTGAAATCAAACGAATATAAAAATATTTCCAAAATAAAAACCTAGAAGCGCACTGTACATGGCCGTCGGTTTCGAACCAGGAAGAAAGATCAGAAAAACGACAAGGAAATTCGGTGAGATTCGTCGAGCATCACGTATGATACTCGCCGAATCGTCGAATGGATTTCATCGAACAGAAGATAAATTCGTCGAACGTGAGTTCGTCGAACAGACTATCAATTCGTCGAACAGAAAGCAGATTCGGTTTATATCGAATTCGGCGAGTATCGCTTCGGATACTCGTCGAATTCGGCGAGTATCACTAGTCGAATTTGCCTTGGACAAATTTTGGAAATCTGGAGAATCTGTAAATACTACGAATTCGGAGGGTATCGGGAAGCATACATGACGAATTCGCCGAGTATCAATGGGATACTCGTCGAATTCGACGTGTATGACTCACCATACTCGCCGAATTTTACTAGGGTAAAATTCTTCGTTTCTGACTTCTTGTCTTTGACCTTCCATGATCCTTTTCTTGTACTTGGGATAGAAGTACACCTCAATAGAGAGATTACACGCGAGTCAACACGGTGAACTACATAATAAGAGATTACATTGTGTAGTTCTGTGTTTACTGTCCTACTGTACCCTGACATTAGTGTGTACTTGACATTGTGAACCTGCAAATACAAAACTAAAAAGCAATATCAAATACAATCTCAATTCATCTTAGCTTGACCGGACCCTTCTTCAAATCAGGGTTATTGTGGATACAATAACCAACAATCTCTCCCTATTTGAAGAAGCCAAAATCCTACAAGTTAAGGTGAATTGCACATATAAAAAAAAATTAACCAACGATTTGAAAAGAGAAAATAAGAAAAGATAACAACGTGCATTACAAGTCAATTAGATAAATCAAATATATATATATATATATCTATATATATATGTATATATATAACAAAAAATGTTTTAGATCAGGGAGGGCAGCCCACTACACAACATAGATGTATATATATGATCATTTAGGTCTTCTTGTTCTTCCTTTTTAATAGCTGTCTCTCAAAGTATTTCTTGGGCTTCCGATAGTACTTGGGAGGAGGAGGAGACATTGGATCAACATTCTTGTACTTCCGGAAATGAATTCTCCTTCTGGTGCAGTCCTCTTTGTACTTGTTCCATTCTTTTGGACTGTAATGATCCTGATGCTTCTCTGCTCCGAGCTCGTACAAGGCAAAGATGTCCAAGATAATTCCTGGTGAAGTAGGGCTCCAAATTTCATCCATCTCACGGTTAGGTCCTTCTCTGACTTGAGCTGGCCTAGCCGGTTCTGGTCCGACTTCTGAAGTACCTTCTCCAAATTTCCTTTTCTTGAGAGTTTGAGCCTCAAAAAACGCAGCAATAACAAGCATTAGTAGCAGCTTGAACCTCTGGAGCCATAGCAGCACCATGAATCTAAGAGAAGTCCTGTGAGTCTGTTCAATATTGAGTTTAGTCCGGAGCCGGATAAACATCATCATAACCAGGCTCACCCGGATGAACTTCAACATGAACTGGCTCAGCAGGAGCTGGTGGAGGGAAGAACTGACCATGTAACCACGCGGTGTTGTCATAGCTATACTCATTTGCTTGTTTGAACTGATCGAGCATAGTCGTTTCAACACCAGTAATCTTAGCTGTAAGGGCTTCTTCCCCCGTTTTGGCTTCTGCAGCAAATGCATTGGCATAAGATTTCAAAGAAGAGTCATAATGTGCCATAGATCTGTTATGTGCCTCGATGAGAGAGAGTGAGAGCATTTGTGTCAACATTTTTCAGTACTCCTTCGTTTTTCTTAAGTCCTCTCATCATAAGGGTTGCTGCAGTTGCAGGCTCTTCATTAATATGACCTCTAGCTTATCAAATTTTACTTGAACTTCAGTAATCCCTTTTAAGCATAAACTTCTCAGATTGTTTGACTCTTTGAACCACTTTTGCCAACGAGGCATCAAACTGGGCCTGTTGCTTAGCTAGCATTTCTTCAAAAACCTTTAGTAACTTAGGCGGGATTTAGTCCCACACCGCCGGATTGGAATCAGTTCTTGGGTATATATAGATTTGCGTCCCTATGATGATTGTTGGGTCGGTGGGTTGGCTTGGCTTGGCTGGCGGGCAGGCGGTTGGGCTTGCGGGCCGAAACTTGTTTTTCTTGTTGACGGGCCTGCATTTGCAGGATTTTAAGTTTGATTTTGGGCTGGGCTGATGAGTTGTAGGGTGCCCTAGACAATATTTAAATTTGAGACCCTATATAGGTTTAGGAGACCTAAGAAAAAATATGAACGGTCGTGATTCATTGTTGCGATCAACGACTGCGATCAAATGTTTGGTTTATATTGAACGGTCGTGATCTAATTCAAAACTACTTCAACACTACTTCTTTATATACACTAGCATCTTCGAACGGGCTCCGCCCGTTCTCGATGCGTCGCTGCGGGCTTCGCACGCTTGACATTCAAGCGGGCTTCGGCTGCCGCCCGGCGGGATTCGCCCGCCCCCCAGCTTTTAATAAAAATTTTAATAGAAATTTTAATAGAAATTTAATAATTTTATAAAAATTACTTATTATAATTTAATAAATTATATAATTAATAAAAAAAATGAAAAAAAATGGTAAATCCCCCCCCCCCCCCGCTTCCGCCTGCTCACGTGGCGGCATTCTCCGCCGCCGGCGGCCTGCCCGGCGTCCCCGACGGGTTCGCCGGAGGGCGGCGAACCCGCCGGTGGGCGCTGGGCAGGCCGCCGACGGCGGCGGGGTGAGGCAGTGAGGAGAGGGAGGAGTATCGAGATTTCTGATGAAGTGAACAGTGTTTTTTTTGGGAGATCTGGATATTGGCAGACCCAGCTTTTAGATCCAATGGTCAGATGAGATTTTTTGGAGATCGGACGGTTCAAATGAATTTGATGGTGTGCTCCAAATATGCTTATTGTTTTATATAATATACGAGCATCTTTGCACGGGCTACGCCCGTGCTCGATGCTTTCGGGCGGCCTTCGGCCGCATCCAAGCGTGCTTCGTCTGCCTCCAAATGGGCTTCTCCCGTGCTCGATGTGTCGTTGCGGGCTGCACCCACATCAATGCGGGATGTGTCCGCATCAAAGCGGGATGCGCCCACTTCAAGACGGGCAGTGCCCGCAATATATACATATGAGTACTCAAAATGACCATAAAAAATATAAATCAATATTACAATTTTTATTTTATAAAAAAAATACTTTTTGTCCTAAAAACTTTAATTTAACGCATTCTTTCTCTCCCTTCCCCATCTCTCTCCCTTTCTCTCTCCGCCCCTTTTCTCCTCTTCCTTAAGCCATTTCTCTCCCTTTCTCTCCCTCTCTCTCCTCCCCTCTCTCTCTCTCTCCTCCCCTCTCTCTCTCTCTCCCAACTCTCTCCCCCCATCTCATGCTCTCTCTCACGATCCAATGGCTCTTGTTTGATCTATGGTGTGCCTCCAAATACCTATATTGTTTTATATAATAAGATATATATATATATATATATATATATATATATATATATATATATATATATATATATATATATACTAGCATCTTCGAACGGGCTCCGCCCGTTCTCGATGCGTCGCTGCGGGCTTCGCCCGCAATCAAGCGGGCTTCGCCCGCTTGACCCCTGGCGGGCTTCGCTCGCCCCCCGGCGGGCTTCGCCCCACCGGCGGGCTTAAAAATATAATAATTATTAAATTAAAAGTATACTTTTATTAATTATAAAAATATAATAATTAATAAAGTAATTATTAAATTAAAAAAAAACCCCTCCCGCTGTCCCGCATCCCGCGCCCCCCGGCCTCACCTCGCCGCCGGCGGCGGAGCCGCCGGCGGCGCGGTGAGGCCGGGGGGCACGGGATGCGGGACAGCGGGAGGGGGCAGGTATCGGGTTTCAGATGGAAATGAACAGTAACAGTTTGTTTGGTTTGGATAAATGCAGGCCATCTTGTTTTGATCCAACGGCCAGAATCCATTTCCTGGAGATCGGACGGTCCAGATGCTTTTCATGGTGTGATCCAAATATGACTATTGTATTATATAATAAAGATATATATATATATATATATATATATATATATATATATATACATATATATATATACATATATATATATAAGTGACAGACACGGGCCTCCGGCCCAATAGCCACGTGCGACAATACACGGCTGGCGACGGCGTGCTTCGCCCGTCCCCGACGGGTCCTGCGGACTGCGCCCGCAACATATACATAAGAGTGCTCAAAACGATCGTAAAAAATCTAAATCAATATTACAATATTTAATTTCTAAAAAAATATAATTTTATACCTAAAAAATTATTTTTTCCCTCTATTCATATTTCTCCCTCTGCCCCGCACACTCTCCCCCTCCCCCACTCTCTCTCCCCCTCTCTCTCCTCACTCTCTCTCACGAACTTCAGATAAAAGCGGTAAGAGCATTTTTGATAGAGCCAATGTTCCATAAAACAACATTTTTCCTTTATAGATGGTACAAGTGACAGGCACGGGCCTTCGGCCCTCGACACATTCGGCCGGGGTGCGACAATCGGCGGGGTGCGACATTCGGCGGAGTGCGACATTCGCCGGGGGTGCGACATTCGCCGGTGGTGCGACATTTGTCGTGGGGACGACATTTGTCGTGGGCGGCGACATTTGTCGTGGGCGATTACATTTGTCGTGGGGGCAACATTTGTCGTGGGGGGCGACATTTGTCGTAAGAGCGACTTTTGTCGTGGGAGTGACAGGCACGGGCCTCCGGCCCTCGTGCCCCGTGCGACAGTACACAGTCGCGACGGTGGGCTTCTCCCGCGCCCGGCGGGCTTCGCCCGCCCCCGGCGGGCTTCGCACCTATGCAATATGATATAGTATATATTTATATAATATATTATAAATATATATAATATATAAATATATATTAGTAATGAGAGGAATTGACAGCTGATATGGTGTAATGAGAGCACTTAACATGATGTTTTTTGGACATTGTGCCTCATAATTGACTGTTATCAGCTTTATTTTAGAGGTGACTTTAGAGTGCAATTACATAATATATTATAAATATATATAATATATAAATATATATTAGTAATGAGAGCAACTGACAGCTGATAGGGTGTAATGAGAGTACTTGACACGATGTTTTTTTGGACATTGTGCCTCATAATTGTCTGCTATCAGCTTTATTTTGGAGGTGACTTTATGGTGCAATTACATAAGTAACCTTTATTTTCAAATGTATTTGAATATTTTTTGAATTTATGTTAGTCTTAAAGTAAAAATATTGAGGGTATTTTAGGCTTTATGAATGTTGCACCAAAGGGAAGTTTTCCTTTATATAATAGTATAGATATGTATATATATTCATGCAGGCTATTTCGATTATAAAGTCAAATGAGGAGCAAGAGATCGCCTTTGGATTCTCAATGATTGCCATACTTGAAATTTGGTGCTCCATCTGCATATGCATCAAAATGCAAATCTAACCGCCCTTCCCTTTTTTCCATTCTTTTGTTCTTCTCCACTCCTCTGCCAAAGCCACCTTCTTTCTATGCAAAATTGGAAAAGAGAGTTTTAAATTATTATTCCCATTTCGTAATTTTTTATTGTATTCCACTTATTACAAGGAATAATTGTAATGATGGACTGCCTTGCAACTTCTAAAATTTATTTTTAACATGGAAAATGAAGGATTGATCCTCGCACCGGATGTGGAAAAAGAAAAAAAAAACAAGCAAATTATCATGAATCATGATTTTTTTATTCGTCAATGCTGTGTTGTTGTTTTTAAGAAAGTGTGGCTCTCTCTTCATTTTTATTCTACCCTGGTGTTTAATCCAGGTGAAACATGGAGTTGGAGTGGAAGAGATTGTGGGCCATATAATAGGCGCATGGGAACAAGCAACCAGCAGGAAGCGTCATTGGCATATTCAGAAGCATTTGTTTTAAGTTATTGTCCTCTTCCAGTTTCAATTACATTTGGCCTTCATGTTTTACTATTTATGAATGTGAAAACAAGGCCTTTTAGCCTTTAAGATTGCATTTGTTATCTGTGTGATGTAAACTGCCGACTTACTTGATTGTTTAAAGTTGGAGAACAAATTCCGAAAAATGAAGAGAATTTTCAGACCGATCTTTTAGTTTGATGAAGGTGGAAATCGAACTTCACAAATCCACTTTGAGCATAGGATTTCATTTTCGCACAACATTCAGAGCAGGTTCATCATTTTCTAAACTATATTTTATTTCCATCATTTGCATCGTTTTCTAAACAATTGCAGAGAAGATGTGAGAAGCTCAATCAAGATTATTTGGACATGTACAAAAGAGACTATTAAAGGTATTTGTTAGACATTGTGAGAGTCTAGTCACTAGGCATGTCAAACGAGGGAGGGGTAAATCAATAAAGACTTATAAGGAAAGAGATAATGTACTTAGACAATTGTGTGATTATGACACAAGATAGGGCACAATGATGACAAATGATCCATATAGTCAACTCCACTATAATGTGATAAATGCTCGAGTGTTGTTGTTTATAAACAAATTATATCAACCCTAAGGTGAAGTCTCGGGGTCCAGCTGGTAGAGCCTAAAAATCAAACCTAAAACTAATTGGTTGTAAATGGAGAGACCAGAGCCAAGATCTATATTATGCAGTATTGTGGATATCGGTTGACATGAATGATATGTAGGGGGACACAGGTTTTATGGACAATGATATTTTTAATTTTTTTTTTGCAAAATATCCGCTTGAAATATATCCACCAATATCAGTTATCGACCGATATCAGTTATCGACCGATATATGAAATGATATACCTGATGGTATATCATTTGATTCTTTTAATTTATTTTATTTGGTGTACATGATTTAAAAGAATAAAACAAAATTATTAAGTTGTCTTATTTGTTTTGTACCCTAGGTGCTCCACTCTCGTACTACATTCTTTGACTTTCTTTCTTCTGTTAGGGCGTCGTCGATCTCAATTTTGTTTGGTTGTAGGATTTTGGACTGAGGATTTTTTTCTTGGATTGTTGTCAACAAATTGTGGGTTCTTCTGTGCTATACAATGACTACTTGCATAACTTAAAATATTTATGCTAATTTAGTATATTTAAAATCTCAGTGAATATTGAATTGTTAATATTTCAACGTATATAAATTTTAAAAAATGATTATATATATATATATATATATATATATATATATATATATAAATATATATATATATATTTCCATATATAAATATTTAAATATTAAAATGTTATATATGAAATATCTCTGATATATCTTCCGACGTATTAAAACTGACATGAAAAGTTCAAACAGACGTGTCCCTGACATTTGATGCCGACAACCTTGATAATGTGAAACTCTTTCTTTGTGTAGGTTCTTTTTTTTGTGATGTGAGAGCTGCTTGGCTTAACCTGTTCTGATATAATGTTAGAGCTTAAGCATCCGACCTAAAATAGGTGATTAATGTGTACGGGGAGGTGACACCTCAATATCAATATACGGGTTATCCATAATTATGATGAGCAAATCCGCAATAGACCCATGTAAACATGGTGGTACTACAAATAGCTTGTCATAGGGTGAAGGAGTGCTATCCGAATAGGTAGTAGCCACGATCCAAATGTCCAATTGTCATCTTTCTCCCTCAGTTTTTTTAAGTGACAATTCTTCAAGACGTGATCCGTACTATGACAAAATAATCACTTCCCCACATTACTTCTTGACAACTAAGAAGTCGAGTCATAAGGCCGATAAACTATTTGACGCGTTGACAAATAGTTTTAATGATTTATTGCATAATATTGGAGACATAACTACTACAAATTACACATATAGTAAGAACCAAAAACGTCATAAGAAGTACCAAAAATCATTATACAAACTATTTGGTAACAAAAAAACTTTAAGCAACGGTCATTCTCTAAAGCCCGACGTGAATACTTCTCGTAATGAATGTATGTGTGTCGTTATAAATAAATTAATTATAATAAATATTAAGTTCTCACCAAAAATGAGTTATGATAACTGTTATTTTGTTACAAATATTTTTTTCCTCACAAAAAATGAGTTACTATAAAAACGATTTTGTTACAAATGTTTTCTTCTCTTACTAAAAATAAATTTAATTTGTTACAATAAATTTTTATAAACATTCTTTCATTACAATAAATTGTAAGATAGTAATGAATAATTGGTTACAATTTTTTTTTTATTGTTCTCCATAAAACAAATTCATATATATAAAATTTTCAATTCTTTTTTTTATTATAAATATTAATGATGGTGGGCACTCTGCAGATTTGTTTTCTTCTCGAGAGGGCCCGCCGGTCTCTTCCATGGATACTTCTATTTCTACTGCCCGCCTTCAACCAATCTTATACCCAAACAAATCAGTGGGCCATTCCTATATTCCGACCGGTTTGATCATTATCCTTCTTGCACGATTTGGAGGTGTACCCCTTCCCACAAATTGCTTGCCTTTGGTTAACTCAATCTTATGTTTAATTATTTAATAATTAAAGATTCAATGCTTGTCAATCTATTGTTGTTCTTGTTTGCCGTGAATTTAAAATTATTGTTTGTTTCTTCTTAAAAGCTTCCTCTAAAAAGTTATTTTATATTGTTAATTATGCTTGATTGTTAAACTCATATGCGCATCAATGAGTGTGGTTGATTATCGCTTATATTTATTTAAAAACAAACTTGAGTCTTTTATTTTAAAATTGGAATCAAAAATTTTGGTTTGCTCAGTTGATATATATCGAAGAGAAAATTGATTTACACTTCTCATAAATCAAGCAATCGTCTTTTTCTAAAAAAATAAAATAAAAAAAAATCCCCTAGGGACTCTTTGGAAAATATTACGAAATAATTCAAAATCTTAAATTTGTTGTCATTTAAGCCGCGTGATAAGTTATGATTGTCATTTTAATTAAAAAATTTTTTGCTTTAAATATATCTAAAACTGAGACAAACTTTATTATAACAATAAATTTATTTTGATTTTAAAAAATTATTTTTAATTATGATATATAGTTAAAAATTTCAAGTTTTAGTATATTGACTATTAAAAAAACAGCTCAATTTTGACTCATATTTTGCTACATGTAGTATTTAACTAATTAAGAAAATAAAAATAAGTTTTAAATGAAAAATTGCGGTGGTCAATCCAAAAGTAATGCGAGGGATTTAAATGCTCAAATAAATATCAAAAATGATAGAATCTCTCAACACTAATATATTGTATGGTATAATAAGGGTACACACCTCATATAGTAACGCTCGGTCTTATATGCACTTGGGCGAATACTTGAGTCAACACATGAAGATAATCCTAATCTTAGGTGTCTAGAAACAACATATCGAAGTGATTTTGACGGAAGTTTAGAATCTAAAGATTGTCTAGACTAGTGTCATAATATAAAAGATTTCATGTGTTAGAGTAAGATACCCTCAGATAGGCAAGTAGACTTTGCAACACGTAGACTTATGAGACTCACATTAGACTAGTGGAAACAACTAGAATGCATGAAAGATAAGTTATGGTTGCTTTTCATTACTACTTGGGTTGAGTTTAAAACGGACTTGCACAAGCATTATGTTCACCCCGACTACCTCCAAACTTTGTATCATAGATTCCGTACAACAAAGAGACTTGTCGGTTGTTGCAACGACCTCCCAACACACGACTCAAAAGGACGACCGCTGGCACCCCCAGCATCCAGCTCGAAAGGAGTCATGTTGGTGTTACCATGGTGATCTGGAAGTGATTAATCATGTAGTCTCACTGCCAACACAATATGAGCCTATGAGGTCGCACATAAGAACATTGAAGAAGTTGGAAAAGTTTGTGTTGGCCTTGCTCTTATGTGATATGAGTGAAGGACCAAGCCTATGACGTTCTGGATGAGAAGTATTTTTATTCCGGGACCTAGGGATGATGCTCATCAATGGAAACATGTAATGATTCTAAACCCAGAGAACATATTTCCCTAACATAATATGTTGTTGTTATAACATGGGTGGGCATGTCAGAGCTAACTGCCCAGTCAGATGAAAGGAGAATAGGTGAGAAGAAGCACCTCCACCAATGGGTGCAAGGTAGATAGGATTAGCAAAGTTGGAACCTATCAAATCCTATGACAAAGACTGACTACTTGGAGCTGCAAGAAAGAAACCCGTCTTGCAATATCAGCTCCATGGCGTCAGTACCACATCCTCTGGATAAGTAGATCTTCTTTATATTGATATTCTACTAGTGTAATCTAAATTGCTAGGAATCCTGTCTTTCATAGCAGGACTATGCATACGTAGATTAAGTATCAATTAGTAGGGAGCATATGGAAGAACTCAATCCTGAGTTTGTCCTCACCGATATGTGGCTGACATGTTTATCATGCCACTAGATGAAGTCAAGTTCAACAACCTCTAGGTAGAGATTGGGTATGTGGAACTTGAGACAGCTTCAGTTGCTCCAAGTATTAGTTCGTGTTGCAGAATTTACTTCTCTTACAGGTAGACAAGTCCTTGATGTGACATCTAGACTATAAAGACTATTAAGTGATATAAAGTCTAAGATGGACTCAAGTGACCAGCAGAGGGAATGACAGTGATGCTCCTATTGAGGGGGAGCAAGCTCAGCACCTGCATAAATGATGACAGGAAATGCTCCTATTAAAGGGGAGCATGTCTAGCACTTGTTGGAACAGGATCAGTCTCCTGTTGAGATGGAACAAGCAGCTACTATAGTGGATCAAAGATCTTCACTGCTGATCAGTTTTTTCTAAGGACAATGCATAGACTAGGGGGGGGGAGATTATTTATGACATAGTCATAATCTTCTCTGAGTCTGAGATGGACTGCAGCTATTGAGAAAACAATGCTGTTGTAGGAGAAGAGGAACAACTAGCAGCTAGCTCAAATGGATCCATGGTGCACTCAAGTGTCAAGGGACTACAGTGATGTGGTGTATCAATGATATCACCACAAGTGGATGCTGATTCGATGCATACAACTTCAGCAAGTGGACTACAATCTCTGGTATCAGCTCAAGTGGAACTATGTTAGCAGCTAGTTCAAGTGCTGTAGTATTATGTTGTATTAATGTATCAACAAAAAAGGTATGACTCCTAATCAAGTGGTTTGATATCTAAGCTAATTTCCTTATTGGTTGATAAGTAAAGTTTGTTTTAAAGAAGATAGATTTGGTTTTATATAATCTTTTACGTATATAAGTCTATCTCTTTTTTTTACTTATATCCTGTGGATTAAGGCAAGAGTACCTATCACATAGGAGTATATTATTTTGTAGAAAATATCAAGGTCGTATTTTTCCTGGGATCGGTGTTAATTATTCTACTTTTTAGAACGAACTATTATTTTATCGAACGAACGGAGTGGAGTGTATAGAAAAATATATATATATATATACGTGTTTTTATTAAGATAGGGACTTAGAAGGTAGTCCTTGATTTCAGAATTACTTTGAGAGAATATTAATTCACCTATTAAAGAACAACTTTATTCCTTAATTACCTAACTTAACGAGAGGGTCCCTTTGGTAGCATCACTGACTCGAAAGTACGACCGGGGAGGCTTGCGTTTAAAACGGGTTAACGTAAACGTAGTGTCTCTTCACCTGGTATATGATCAATTAACAGAAAACCCTAGTTAGGATAACTAGAAAGTAGAGTTGAAATAGTTGAAAATAATATCCAGCCCAGAGCTCATCTTGACCAAGTGCTAAGGGTTCTTAGCCTCTTCTCAGGATGGGGGCGGTATAAAGTGCAGAAAATAATATCTACCTATCTATCTTAATCCAGGACTTAAGCTTTCGCTTCGCCTTTCATTCGGGATAGGGTAGTAAAATTTAAAATTTTGCAGAGCTTTCGCACTATCTTAATCCAGGTCATAGGCTTTCGCCTCGCCCTTCATTCGGGATAGTATGAAATAATAAGGTTTTGAAAATAATTTTGAAAGCAGTTTCACGCTATCTTAATCCAGGACATAAGCAGAGCTTCGCCTTTCATTCGGGATAGTATGAAAAAAATAAAGGTGAGTAAAACTGAAAATAAAACAGTAAAATACTCAGAATTGAAATTGAAAGAGTCTATTTTATAAAGTCCAAAAATTATTACAACTTTCTAAAAAGCTGAAAAGAAAGCTAAAATATTACAACTTACAGAACTTTTGAATACTTGAAAGCTACTACCAGTTCTTTGTCAGAGAGCTGGGGAGTCCTAACAGTTCTTAAGGAAGCTGCTAGTGTTCGAATAATTCTACTCAGCCCTGCCCCTCTATTTATAGGAAAAAAATAAATGCTTTTGGAAAAGCACTTTTGGAAAAGTTGCCAAACAGCTTATGGAAAAGCTGCCAAACAGCTTTTGCAAAAGCTGCAAAACTTGCTTATAGAACAGCTGGCTATTGGACAGCTTGACACGTGGCGGTTTGGATATGGATGGAGCTGACTTGGCTGGCTGGATAAGAACTGCATCTGCTGATGGAAAAGCAGCTGATGGATAAGCTGGCAGCTGGCTGATTGAAAAGCTGGCGGGTTGGCGGGTAGCAGGTTGAGCTGGCGGGTTGCAGGTTGACGGGTTGCGGGTCCTGGAGAGTTGGCGGGCTGGAATAAATCCATTCAAAAAGTGCGCTGCCCTGGTCTCGATCCCAAGCAACCAGAGAGAACAACTAGACACCATTCCACTAGGCCAATTGATCTTTGCTGTTTGAAACCTGCATATAATATATTTATAATATATAAAATACAGATTTTATTATACTATAATTCTTACAATCTTATATTATTTTAAAATATAATTATATTATTTACAAGATATAATTCTTACAACTTACAAGATATAATATTGTTTTAATAATATTTTACATTCCTAATAAAATTTTATTTAAAAGATAATATACATAATATTACTTATATAATATTACTAAATATTAATAATACTATACTTAACATATTATATTATAATTTATAAGTACAGTGTAATTAATTTATATACATTATATTAACTTTTTTTTTTACATTATTATTATTATTATATGTATTATTATTGTATAGATTATTAGATCCTATATATATATTTTTAAACTAACATGACGGTTCAGCTCCGTTCAGGCCGTCCAAACCGGTCGGATCGTGAACATTACCACAAAACATAATATAGTAGATTAAAGTGATGGTTAAAATTGACAAACAAACTAATTGAAGAATAAAACAAAAAACAAACCGTTTATTTAAGTTTTTACATGAAGTATTACAACCTTAAATTAGAATTGATATTAAAACATAGACCAAAACATGTATAAATAATCACTCATCATTGGTATCAACATTGGACTTTGGCTAGGATCAAGAGATAAATTCTCCCTTGATCCCATCGCCTCTCTCAATAGATATACCTATTGAAAAAGACAGAAAGGGGTATATGTACAACAATACTTAAGGGGGATATGTGGAAGAAATACTTGACATGATCAGGTCATGTTGAGTCACTGCTTCTTGTGGTGCTCCATTTAATTATTTAGTGGTATAAATGAGAGTGTATATTACTTGAGCAATTGTTCAAGTGGTATGATGATGCATTGACTTAACTTGTTGAGCCAATGCAGTCAAATGCAGTACACTGGTTTGATATGCTAAAATTCATATAACATAAGCTAGTAGATGTAGTAGAAGAACCCACAACTACATGAAATTAATCTGTTTATTAAGTTAATGCTTCTTAGTATTGCTAGGTGTTCTGCCTTCTTTAAATAAGGGGAGATTGTTGGATCCATTTCCCATAATGTTCCCTAGATTGGATTTGAGGAGGCATCACCATCAACACTAAGAACATAGTTGTATTTGATGTTGTTTAAGCTTATGTTGGATCCCTAGTTTGGATTTGGGCTAGGTTCACTGAGTTAGGATGTCTTTGACCCACCTTGTATAGTCAGGGTCATTGGTTGTGTCCTAGAGTCTAGGGTTTGTCCTTAGAATATCATCCTGTGGACCAGCCATCCTCCAGACTGCCAGAGATACTCAAGACTTAGAGATATTTTCAGCTCAAGGAAATCTGTTCGACGTTCGTCGATCTCAGCTCAACGAACCAGCAACGTTCGTCGATCTCAGCTCAACGAACCATATTCTTTGGTCGACGATCTCTGGTCTTCTATTTGAATTCTTCTCAGCCAGAGACTTCTCAGATTCTAAGTCCAAAATCATTCTTCGGTCGATGAATTTTGGATCTCTGGTCGACGAATGGTGATTGTCTGTTCGACAAATGTTGATTGTCAGTTCAACGAATGAAGATTGTCAGTTCGACGAAGATTGTAGCAGAATTGACAAGTTTCCCTTGAAGACTAATTGCTATTGTCTGGTCGACGAACTCATCAGCTCAGCTCGACGAACTGTGAACTCAGCTCGATGATTCATGTTCTTTGTTCAACGATTCCAGACTTAGATCTTCTCCAGTTTTCCGTCCCTTTTCTTGGCGATGATTCCTGAGTAATTAATGCTCAATCTTCTCAGAATGTTACCGTTAGAACGAACATTGATCATGGATTATTACATGCCGTTTTTCCATGGGACAGTTAGGGAATTCATTGATTGTCGCTTCCTTCCCAGGACGACTGCATTTACTGCTCAAGCATTCAAATTTCGAGTGTGTTCTTCAGTCAGTTTTTTAACAAACAAAAGAAAAGATCAAGCAGACTGACACACACACAGACAGATATTACATTCAAGAAGTCTTTCAGAAATAAAAAGTTTTTTTCTGCAATCAGCCTAGACCAGAGAACATCATCATCAAGAAGAAGAAGAACATACAATCTCCATCAAGAGTCTTCTTCTTTCAACCCTACATGATAACTTCAGAAGGACAACAATAACTCTTCTGTCAAAGAAGTTCCTAAAGCAATCTCTGGTCAAGGAAATCAATCTTTGAAGCCCTGTCACCCTGAAGCAGTGCTCCAGATTTCCTGGTCCATTCAAGATCTCAGGGGGAGCAATCTGCTGAAATCAATCCACTAGTCTTCTCAGTTCTTATTGAGAAAGAGAAGACACCATCACCTTTTCCATCTTCTGTACAGGGTTTTAAGTCCCTTCAAAATTATTCCTAGTTGCAAGTCTCCTACCAAAAGACTTGAGATTTTGGTTTTTGAGCACATGAACAAAAGCTCATTGGTGTCAGGCACCTGATCAAAAATCTGAGTGGATTCCTACCAGGGTGGTAGAAGAGTGGATGTACCCAGGTTGGGGAACCACTATAATTTCTTGTGTCGTCTGGTTGTCCTTTTTCTTTTGTTTTGGCTGTGTTCTGTGATTTGTTAGGTTGCTGTATTTATTACTCTGATTTCTAGCCTGTTCACCTAGGATTACAGCAAAAGTTGTAAAGATTTTGTAGAGAACACAATACTCTATTCACCCCCCTCTAGAGTATTTCAGATCTAACCTTCACTTTCAATTGGTATCAGAGCCAGGTTGGTTAAACTACCACACCTTAAGAGATTAGTTGGTTGCATAGGCTAACACCTGAACCATAAAGATCCCTCTTGTTAGATCTGATTGTTTTGTCTCTATTATTAGATTTATTTCTTCACAGAAATGGCTCAAAACAAAGATTATGCAAGCATCAGACCTCTAGTATGCAATCTTAACAGATTTGCCATCTGGAAGGCAAGAATCAAATTGTACATGAATTCTATTGATGAAGATATTTTTGCTTCTATCTTAACAGGAGTACCTCCAGCACCTGCAGCTTCTCCAAGCACCTCTACCAACATGATTGCAGTACCTCCTCCAGATAATAATGATGCTTACAAGATAGTCAAAATTGCAGATGCAAAAGCAATGAACATCTTGGCTCAGACTATGTCAGATGACATATTTTAAAAGGTGGCTGAGTGCACCTCAGCCAAGGTCATTTGGGACTCTCTCAACCAAATGGTAGATGGTTCAACTGATGAAAGGAAAGACAGGAGATCAAATCTCATATCCCTGTATGAGAATTTTAAGAATGGTGAGGCTGAATCAGTTGCTGAAATGTACAATAGGTTGAGCTCAATCATCAACGAGCTTAAAACCTTGGATAAAGATATCACCCTTACAGAGGTGAATGACAAAATCTTGATGTGCTTCCCTAGCTCTTGGGACTTAAGAATCTGGCCTATCAAAGAAGCCAGAAGCCTAAATGAGATATCAACTGAATCTCTGCTAGGTAAACTAAAGTCTTATGAGTAGTTGATTAAATCAAGAGAAGCAGCTGAACATAAATCAACAACTCCAGTGAGAAACGATCACAGTATAGCTTTCAAAGCATCAGAGGAAAGTGAGACCTCAACACCCAATGAAGAACTAATGAGCCTCTTTGCAAAAAGATTTTATAAGATGGCTAGAAAGGACTTCAGAAGAAAATCATCCAGGCAGGATGATAAGCCCAAATATGACAAAACACCAATCAAGGAGGTTGTGTGCTTTGGATGTAGAAAGCCTGGACATTACATCTCTGAATGTCTAGAAATCCAGAAGGAGAAAAGCAGAGAAAAAGACTCCAGGAGAAAACACAGCAACATACCCTCCTCCAGCAAGTACAAAATAGAGACAAAGGCTTTGTTGCTGAAACATGGAGTGATACTGAAGAAGAATCATCTTCCTACAGCTCAAGTGAAGAAGAGGAAGAAGCAAGATCCAAAGAGGTTTGCCTTATGGCAATTGATGTCTCCAGGAGCAGCTCAGGATCAGAAGGTGAATCTGAAGATGAGGCAGCCTCAGAGTCAGAGGCAGATCAGGTTCTTTCAAGTTTTAATTTTAATTCTGATTCATTTAAAATTGAATTTCAAGGCTATGTGTTTATATTTAATTAGTTCAGAGAAAGAAAAAAAAACCCTTAGAGAAAAACTAGGAAACCTTGAATCTGTTAACTCGGAAAATCTTAAACTAAAAGATCAACTTACTTTAGCAAATGAGCAGATAATTAAATTAAAATCTGATTTATGTGAGGCTAAACAACTTGAGCAATCTCTCAATGGAAGAAGTCTCAAGCTAATGGACATAACAAACACAGTAAATGCCAGATTAAATGACAAGCTGGGCTTGGGTGCATCATCAGGTTTGCCCCCCATAATTAATAAAAATATTCTTACCACACCCATTAAATTTGTTTCTGCCAAGGGAAAAGAGAAGATAATAAACAAACCAATGTCAAAAAACAATCCAAAACCTATAGACAAGAGCAATAAAAATCAGAAAACAGCTAATAAAAACAAGGTTCAGCAGCATTCGTCGAACTCAGATCGACGAAATGTGGCCCGTTCGTCGAACCTAGATCGACGAATGCTGAACGCAAACTTCAGTTATAACAATTTGTCTAACTGCGATCGAAGAACTTTGTATGGTTCGTCGAGTAGAGGTCGACGAACATGAGGCGCAGAAAATGACTATTATCATTCTCTGAGTAGAGATCGACGATCTCAGCCCTATTCGTCGAACTCTGGTCGACGAACTTACAAGAATTCGTCGAACCCAAAAGGACCAAACATAAATCATTTCTCTTACAGAAATTCTAAGCCAGCTAATAAACCATTCAATCCAGTAGCTGATTGGGTTATTCCACCTAGGAGATATCACCCCTTAGGTTATAAATCTCAACCTACTTTGTCAGTTATATCCAGCTTTTCTTTTCAACAAAATAAAGGACCCAAGGTAACCTGGGTCAAGAACAATTAATGTTTGTTTTTCATTTCAGGTAAAGAGTTGTCCAAGGGTAAGTTAGTCCTGGTACATGGACCGTGGTTGCTCCAAGAATATGATAGGCAGCAAGGACAATCTATCTAATTACAAGTCCAAGCTAGGACCAAATGTGATCTTTGGTGATTCAAATAGTGGCCAGTCTGAAGGATATGGAGCAGTAAAGATTGGAACAGTTACCTTCAAGAGAGTAACATATGTAAGAGGACTCAAACATAACCTAATATCCATAAGCCAATTATGTGGTGAAGGTTATCAGGTACACTTTAACTCTACCTTCTGTTCTATTATTAATAATGAAAATAAAACTGTTTTAATTGGAATTAGATAAGGTAACATATATCTAGTAGATTTTATTTCTGCTAAAACTGATGTTTGTTTACTCAATATCACTAGTAACCAAAATGAGTTATGGCATAAAAGATTAGGTCATGTAAACCTTAAAAATATAGCTAGGTTATCTAAAGACAACCTTGTTAGAGGTTTACCTTCTGGTCCCTACAAGAAGGAAAACCTATGCAAGGCTTGTCAATTAGGCAAGCAAACTAAAACTAGATTCAAATCTATTAATAAGAGTGATTCACCTAGGATTTTGTATTTGCTTCATGTGGACCTATTTGGACCCATTGCAGTACAAAGCCTAGGAGGGAAGTCTTACACTTTAGTAATTGTTGATGACTTCTCCAAATTCAGTTGGGTGTCCTTTCTGAGAACTAAGTCAGATACATTCAAGGTTCTTACAGATTTTCTCAGGACCATACAGATTGAGTTCTCTACTCATGTTGCATTGATCAGAAGTGATCTTGGCATAGAGTTTGAGTCTCTTCTTGTGCATGAGTTCTGTGAGAAGGAAGGTATCAGACAGTGCTTCTCAACTCCTAGAACTCTCCAACAAAATGGGGTAGCTGAAAGGAAAAATAGGACACTCATTGAAGCTGCAGGTACATTATTGGCAGATGCTTACATGCCTCTATCCTTTTGGGCAGAAGCTGTAAACACTGCTAACTATGTCCTGAATAGAAGCCTCATACATAAGCTGAAAAATAAGACCCCCTATGATTGCTTAAAGGGAAAAAACCTAAAATCACATACTTTAAAGTTTTTGGTTGCATATGTTATATTCACACAAACAATAAAAGATACATTAGAAAGTTTGAGGCTAAGCCTGACAAAGGGATTTTTCTAGGATACTCCCAACTAAGCAAGGCCTATAGGGTTTTTAATAAATCCAATCTTAAAATTGAAGAGTCAGTCCATGTATCTTTTGATGAAGCTAAAATGTCTTATAAGGAGAAAGAGATTTCTACCAATAGATCTTTGCAGGTTCCACAACTATGTGAGTCTATGGATGGACTAAACCTTACCCTAGAGGTGTCAACCCATCCTTCTCCTCAGGTTGCTGAAGACAGTGAAGAAGAAAATCAAGTGAAAGTGGCTGAACTTCCCTCAACAACTAATAACATTCCTCAAGAGAAATTAATTACAGAAGCTGTTGCTGAACAAACTCCACCCACTGATCTTGTCATACTTGGAGATCACCACGGATCTCAAGTGATTGGAGACATTTCAGCAGGTGTACAAACAAGGCATCAACTCAACCAAGACTTGATGCATGCCTGTTTTCTCTCTCAGATTGAACCTCTCTCCATCCATGAAGCTGAGCAAGATCCCCACTGGATCATTGCAATGCAAGAGGAACTAAATTAGTTTGAGAGATGTAGAGTTTGGGATTTGGTTCCAAGACCTCATAACTACCCAGTTATTGGAACCAAATGGGTCTACAGAAACAAGCTAGATGCTCAAGGAAACATTGTGAGAAACAAGGCTAGGCTTGTTGCTCCAGGCTACAAGCAAGAGGAAAGAATTGACTATGACCAAACCTTTGCCCCTGTTGCAAGGTTAGAGGACATAAGAATATTTCTTGCCTATACAGCTCACAGGAGATTCAAAGTTTTCCAAATGGATGTCAAGAGTGCATTTTTGAATGGAGTGCTTCAAGAAGAGGTTTATATGGAACAACCTCCAGGTTTTATCTCTCTAACGCAACCCTCTTTTGTATTTAGATTGCATAAAGCTCTCTATGGTTTAAAGCAAGCTCCAAGAGTTTGGTATGAGACCTTAGCAAGCTTTCTTTTAAAGCATAAATTTACAAGAGGAACCATAGATAAAAACCTTTTCACTAGACATCATAAGGACCAAATTTTGTTAGTGCAAATATATGTGGATGAAATCATCTTTGGGTCTACTGATCCCAAATTATGCAAGAGGTTTGCTGACCTCATGCATTCCAAATTTGAGATGAGTAGCATGGATGAGCTTTCCTACTTCCTTGGTCTCCAAGTGAAGCAGCTCCCTGATGATATCTTCCTCTCCCAAGCTAAGTATGCTAAAGAGCTTATTAAGAAGTTTGGGATGGGTGATGCTTCAGGAATGAAAACACCTATGGCTATCAATGATGTTGTGGATTCTGATGCAGCAGGGAAACCTGTAGATCAGAAGCTTTATAGGGCAATTGTTGGATCCCTATTATACCTAACAACTAGCAGGCCTGATATCATGTTTTCCACATGCCTTTGTGCTAGGTTCCAAGTGAACCCCAAAGAATCTCACCTTATTTTTTTAAAAAGAATTTTGAGATATATAAAGAGTTGTCCTAATCTAGGACTCTCGTATCCTGTAGAGTCAAAGTTTGAGTTAACTTGATACTCAGATGTTGACTATGCTGGATGTAGAGTGGACAGGAATAGTACCTCTGGAACTTGCCAGTTCCTGGGTATGAGACTTGTCTCTTGGTTTTGTAAAAAGCAAACATCTGTGTCTACATCAACTGCAGAAGTAGAATATATGGCTGCTGACAGCTGCTGTTCACAAATGTTATGGATACAAAACCAACTCCTAGACTATGGTGTCAACTTAAATAATTCAACATTATTTTGTGATAATACTAGTGCTATTGCTATAGCACAGAATCCAATTCACCATAGTAGGACTAAACATATTGATATAAGGCATCATTTCATTAGAGATAGTGTAGACAAAAAGAAAATTAACCTAATCCATATTCCTACTGATTTACAGAGAGCAGACATTTTCACCAAACCCTTGGATGAGAAAAATCATCTGTTCTTTATAAATCAACTGGGAATGATCAATGGAGAAGAGTTAAATTAATTTCTGCCTGCATTTGACGAATTTTCCAGAGTTCGTCGAACGGAGTTCGACGAATTAGGGAAACTTTGAGAGATGCTCGTCGAACGGAGATCGACGAATTCTCTGTGTGGAAATAATTTTCGTCGACCGAAGATCGACGAACTTTACTTCAGAAGATATTTCGTCGAATGGAGCTCGACGAACTGTTTTCATTTCTTCTGGATGAGATCGACGAATTATTTGTCTATAATTTATTTCGTCGACCTCAGTTCGAAGAACTGTTTCTTTTTCGTGGAACGGAGATTGTCGATTCATATTATGAAAAACCTTATATCTAGGTTTTCTTCGACCTCCATCCCGCGCTTTCTGTTCCCTTGCTCTTGATCGCCGTTTTTCTCTATCTATCTTGCAGGTGATCTCAATGGCGATTCCAGCAGGTGCTCTAGCCGCAATGAAGTTTGACACTAGCTTTGATGTCGACTTCGACTCATTCCAGCACTCAGATCCAATCTTCCTCTACATTCTGGAACTTATGGAAGAATAGAATCTGAAGAACTTGATGACCACCCGGTTAAAGTTGGCAGGAACAGAAATCAGGGAATGAGTCTATACTTCAACCACTTTTGAAGACAATACCATGACAAGATCAATCGCCGGTAACACTGTCTCCTTAACCCCCGCAGTTTTAACTGAAATATTTTATTTGACAACTGGAGAGGAGGAATTAGAGATTGATTCTTCAGAGTTTACTATGTTGCTAAATCTGATGGGTTATGCTGGTGACAACCCTAACAAACTATTGAAGAAACATCTGTCTGCGCCATATAAATTCTTAGCAGACTTGGTTGGTAAAGTGCTACTCGGGAAACATACAGCACACGACTACATCACCAGACAACAGTTTCTGGTCATGTGTGCCATTGTAAACAAGAAGCAAATAGACTGGGCACAACTACTATTTGACTTGATTAAGAAGAAGAATACCAAGAAGGAAGTATGTTTTGGAAGGATCCTCGGGATCTTCCTCAAGGAAAGGGCTGCTGAATCCCTGATCTCCCAGACCATATTCATTAATGCAAGTAAAAGGCTCACCTGTGCCTTATTTGGCAGGTGGGAGAGGACAATCACCAAGCCCACTAAGGCTTCTACCTCTTCCACCCCAGCTTCTGAAGGCACCAGGGCTGTTAAAGCCACTCCCACACCTGCTGAGGAGATTCATCCCACTCCACCATCTCTTCCAGCACCCCCTCCAGCAAAATAACTCCCTTCCTCTCCCATTCCTTCTTCAACACTTCAATCACAACATCATACTCATGTGCCTACTCCACCTCCATCTCCACCACTTGACATCACTAACATTCCATCTTCCCCTCTTCAAGCAAATCAACAACCAACACCTCCTGCTTCCCCTCATGACGCACATATTCCTACACCACCACAGTCTCCACTTCCCCCACATTTATCCTCCATTCCATCTTATATCCTACCCTCAGACACTGTAATACCAGATGCCACCCTTCCATCCTCATCACCATCCACTCCTCACATACATGCTGTTCCACCCTCCATTCCATCACTAGTTGCTCCCTCCTCCACCCCAAATGCAACATCCTCTCCCTCTTCCTCATTTGATCCCACTACCATATCCTCTATCCTCACCATCATCACCCCCTTCTGAAATCCCTTATAGCAGAGGCCATTACACCTCTTGCTACCACCATTCACTCTTTATCTGCCCAAATCTCTGCTCTTACTGCTGCCCCCTCCTCAGTCAAGGGCCTGACCTCAGTTCCTACTGAAACTAGGCAGGGGGAGATGCCTGATGATGAAGCAGCAGCAACAGCTTCAGATTCTTCAGCTCCAGCAGATACTGCAGATACTCCAGTCCCCACAGAAGTATATCCAGATTGTACAGATAGAGATTTAGTTGATTTACTTGATTTTATTAATACTGATATGGATATTGCTGAAACTGTTGGTGATTTTATCCTCAATCCCACAGTTAATTTACAAGAATTCTCGAAAACTTTTGATACTGTATATATGCATCCTTCTCCAGCAACATTCTCTAATCCACAGTTGGCTATTGTGCCTTATACATCTCCAATAAGTCCTACAGTTGCTAGGCAACTTAGTGACAGTTTTGCTGTTCCAAAGCAAGTCATCTCTTCCCCCCAGAAGAGATTTCTGCCCCAATGTTTGTCATGGATGATTCCCCAATGCCTGATCTGGATGAGTTAATCTTGGCTGATATTGAAGAAGAAAATAAGCCAGCAGCTGCAAGCTCTGTCCCAATTACTTCTGATGCCTGTACAGTCTCTTCTTCAACTACTGTTGTAACTCCAATTTTTGAAACTTCTGCTTCTGCTACAGAAAAGACTGTCATTGATGATAAAGCTTTGAAAGCATTGGATGCTTTATATGATAACCCTCAGGGTTCTGGCAGTGAAGATGATGAAGATGATGATGAAGATGATTCAGATGAAGAAGCTAACAAGAAGAAGAAGAAGCAAATGTTGTCAAAGAAAAGGAAGGCTCCTCCTCCTCCTGCTCCTAAGCCCAATCCAACAGCTGACACTCCCTACTACATCTTGCATAATGTTACTCCTTATAAGGGAATGCCTGCTTAGATGTGGCTGTCAAAGAATCAACAAATGGAGAGGAAAAGAAGTAGGAGATACTCTCCTCCACCAGTTCATAGATAAAGAAGAGATCCTCCTCCTCCTCCTCCTCCAGCTGCTGGTGCTTCTAGTTCCTCAACTTCAAATCCTGCTCCTGTACAAACCTACCAAAGGCATCAGAGCAAGTCTTCAAGAGGCTACCAGCATAAGCAACAATCTTCACAGCAACAACAACATCAACAGAAACAACCACAACAACAACAACAAAATGTATCTGTAGAACAGAAGGCTGACAGTCCCAAAAGACCTTACTCTCCTCCTATTCCTTTTGAGGATCCTGAAACAGCTAACACTGCAAAAATGGCCAGATTCCAGGAACTGATTGACCTATCATTTATTAATAAAGCAAAAACTAAAGGAAAGGACATTTCTGGATACACAACTATGTAAAAATATAGAAAAGAAGAACTTAAAAGGTTTGACAAAGCAAACAAACTCTTCAATGTTGATGACTATATGAAGCTCCATCTAGAGGCTGTTATTCCCAGAGCCTCTTCTCATAATATGCTTGGGATAGCTGATATGAAAATGACTGTAGCTCAGGCAGCTAATCCAAACAGAGAGATCAAATTCTCAAAGCCTGGAGCTAGCAGCAGCAGTAAAGAGAAAGACAAAGACAAATCCAAGAAGAGCAAGATATGATCTAAGTTTTTCTTCATTCTTGTCCTGTTTTGTTTTTACTTTTACAACTCTCTGGTTATGTTTCTGAACAAAGCTTTTATATATTTGCTACATGTGTTATAAATTCTCTGTCAGATAAATGCTTTTACTGCTTTGTTTCTTTTCAGTCTGTGTCTTCACATAATGACCTCACCCAAATAGGGGGATATTGTTGGATCCCTATTTTGGATTTGGGCTAGGTTTACTGAGTTAGGATGTCTTTGACCCACCTTGTATAGTCAGAGTCATTGGTTGTGTCCTAGAGTCTAGGGTTTGTCCTTAGAACATCATCCTGTGAACCAGCCATCCTCCAGACTGCTAGAGAAACTTAAGACTTAGAGATATTTTCAGCTCAAGGAAATCTGTTCGACGTTCGTCGATCTCAGCTCAATGAACTAGCGACGTTCGTCGATCTCAGCTCAACGAACCATATTCTTTGGTCGACGATCTCTGGTCTTCTATTTGAATTCTTCTCAGCCAGAGACTTCTCAGATTTTAAGTCCACAATCATTCTTCGGTCGACGAATTTTGGATCTCTAGTCGACGAATGGTGATTATCTGTTCGACGAATGTTGATTGTCAGTTCGACGAATGAAGATTGTCAGTTCAATGAAGATTGTAGCAGAATTGACAAGTTTCCCTTGAAGACTAATTGCTATTGTGTAGTCGACGAAATCATCAGCTCAGCTCGACGAACTGTGAACTCAGCTCGATGATACATGTTCTTCGTTCAACGATTCCAGACTTAGGTCTTATCCAATTTTCTGTCCCTTTTCTTGGCGATGATTCCTGAGTAATTAATGCTCAATCTTCTCGGAATGTTACCGTTAGAACGAGCATTGATCATGGATTATTACATGTCGTTTTTCCATGGGACAGTTAGGGAATTCATTTATTGTCTCTTCCTTCCCAGGCCGACTGCATTTACTGCTCAAGCATTCAAATTTCGAGTGTGTTCTTCAGTCAGTTTTTTAACAAACAGAAGAAAAGATCAAGCAGACTGACACACACACAGACAGATATTACATTCAAGAAGTCTTTCAGAAATAAAAAGTTTTTTTCTGCAATCAGCATAGACCAAAGAACATCATCATCAAGAAGAAGAAGAACATACAATCTCCATCAAGAGTCTTCTTCTTTCAACCCTACATGATAACTTCAGAAGGACAACAATAACTCTTCTGTCAAAGAAGTTCCTGAAGCAATCTCTGGTCAAGGCAATCAAGCTTTGAAGCCCTGTCACCCTGAAGCAGTGCTTCAGATTTCCTGATCCATTCAAGATCTCAGGGGAAGCAATCTGCTGAAATCAATCCACTAGTCTTCTCAGTTGTTATTAAGAAAGAGAATACACCATCACCTTTTCCATCTTCTGTACAGGGTTTTAAGTCCCTTCAAAATTATTCCTGGTTGTAAGTCTCCTACCAAAAGACTTGAGGTTTTGGTTTTTAAGCACCTGAACAAATGCTCATTGGTGTCAGACACCTGATCAAAAATCTGAGTGGATTCCTACCAGGGTGGTAGAAGAGTGGATGTACCCAGGTTGGGGAACCACTATAATTTCTTGTGTCGTCTGGTTGCCCTTTTTCTTTTGTTTTGGCTGTGTTCTGTGATTTGTTAGGTTGCTGTATTTATTACTCTGATTTCTAACCTGTTCACCTAGGATTACAACAAAAGTTGTAAAGATTTTGTAGAGAGCACAATACTCTATTCACCCCCCTCTAGAGTATTTCAGATCTAACCTTCACTTTCAGCTTATCATGTACAGGATGTTACATGGAACTAGTTTAGATAGATTGTCAAAGTGTTTGCGACAGGTGGTCACAAGGCTGAAAGGTGGACACAAAGATGCTGACTGGACATGCAAGAATTTGCCCAAGTCCATAGGCATTAAGTGAAGCTTACTCACTCAAAACTAGGTGCAGGAATTCAGTTAATGAAAGAGAGGGTTAGACCTGATATACTCTAGAGGAGGGGGGGGGGTGAATAGAGTATCTTTAAAATCTTTTTGCTGTTAATAAAAACTTCAGAATAGGGCAGCTATTTGATACCAATTTTGCTATAAGTAAAAGAGCAATCCTAAGATAAACTAATCTACCACAAGCACAACAAAAATTAAACTAACTAACACAGATACAACAAGAACAAAAAGGAAAGAGGGCAACCAGACAACATAAGAAATTTTATAGTTGTTCCCCAACCTGGGTACATCCACTCTTCTACCACCCTGGTAGGAATCCACAAACACTTTTTGATCAGGTGACTGCCACCAATGAGCTTTTGATCAGGTGCTCAAAAACCAACCCAAGTCTTTTGATC
This sequence comes from Platanthera guangdongensis, assembly GCA_039583875.1. Lineage (NCBI taxonomy): Eukaryota > Viridiplantae > Streptophyta > Magnoliopsida > Asparagales > Orchidaceae > Platanthera > Platanthera guangdongensis. The sequence goes on along the minus strand of CM077164.1, from coordinate 57,730,698 downwards.
AGGTGACTTGCAACCAAGGAGTAACTTTTGAAGGGAGTTAAAAAACCCTTTGTGCAGTGAGGGTGTGAGAGAGTTATGGTGTCTTCTCTTTCTCAAATACAACTGAGAAGACTAGTGGATCTTTGATGTTATCAAAGCTCCCCCTGAGTTATTGAGTTGTTCCGGAAGATTTGAGCTTTGCTTCAGGGTGAGTAGGTCTTCTATCTTTAGCCTTGACCAGGAGAGATCCAGGAACTTCTTGACTGATAGAGATTTGTTGTCCTTGAAGAATTCTGGAGTGAAGGATGAAGAAGTCTCTTAATTTGCATGGATGTTCTTCTTCTTCAGCAGTATCAAGGTGAAGACACAATTATCTTTCTGCACAGAGACAAATTTGAATCTGGTTGCTGTGTATCTTCTCTGTGTGCCTTGTACTCTATTTCTGGTCAGACTCTCTTGTTTCTAGCTACTGTGTTGTTCTCTATCACTGGGTTCTGTGTCTTTTCTCTGTCGAGAAGAAGGAAGAAAATCACATTTATATATTCCCAATGGAATTTCTCCTTTGAAATTTTGAATTCCTTCCTACATTGATTGCTGATGGACTGGAGAATGTAAAATTCAGCTGGAGAGAATGTCTGCATTAATTGGATTTCCCTAACTGTCCTATTGAAAAATGACAAGTAATAATCCTGATGAATGCCATAATCAATGCTGCTTCTAACGATAATATTCTGAGAATATTAAGCATTGATTACTCAGGAATTACTGCAATAAAATAAGGACAGAAGGAAGGAAAAATCCAAGTCTGGATCTGCACAGAAATCGTCGAGCAAAGAACAGATTTCGTCGACCTGAGTCCAAAGTTTGTCGAGCTGAGAAATTATGTTCGTCGACCAGATAATTATCATTCGTCGATCTAAGATCCAAGATCATCGACCTGAGAAATACTAACTGCATTCTGGTAAATCTTGCCAATTCTGTGCTCTAAGTTCGTCGAGCTGATAACATAGATTCGTCGACTGAAGTTCAGAGAAATGATTTTGGACTTAGAATGTTGAAGTAGAGCATCCAGAAATCGTCGACCTGAGAAATAAGTTCACCGAGCTCAACTCAGAGAATTGTCTCTGAGTTCATCGAGCTGAGCACGACTTTCGTCGAGCTGAGTTCGACGAACGTCGAACTCACTTTCCTGAATCTTTGAAATTTCTTTAAGTTTGGAGTCTTCTGCAGTCTGTTGTTGGCTGGTCTATGCAATGTTGACTCTAAGGACATGACATATACTCTAGGACACAAACATGACCCTGGCTATACATGTTGGGTCAAATAACCTAGTTTAGTGAACCTAGCCCAAATCCAACTAGGGATTCAACAATCTCCCCCTATTTGGGTGAGGTCACTAATTACAGACACAAAATATTTACAAAGCAAGAGAAAAATATATCTGGCAGGAAACTTTAAAATATGCAGCAGATATATATACAATGAGATTTGTATTAGAAAATAAACAGTTTTAAGACAACAGAAAGACTAAACAGTTAAAATTCATTTCTTCTTCTTTGGCTCCTTTTGCTTATCCTCCTTAGCTTTTTCACCAGGCTGAATGAACTTGATTTCCCTGTTTGGATTGGCCGCTTGAGTCTTTGTCATGGTCATATCAGTAGCTCCAATAATATTTAGGGAAGTAGCCCTTGGAACTACAACTTCTGGATGTAATTTCATGTAATCATTTACATTAAAGAATTTATTAGCTTTTGCAAACCTGTTTAACTCCTCTTTCCTATATTTGGACATTGTTGAGTATTGAGAGGGATCCTTTCCTTCAGCTTTGGTTTTGTTGATCATAGATAGGCCAACCAATTCTTGGAACCTGGCCATCCTTGCATTAGTAGCTGTTTCTGGGTCCTCAAATTGAACATGAGGAGATGCAGGTCTCTTTGGACTTTCAGCTTTCTGATGTTCAGTAGTTTGTTGTAGATGATGTTGTTGATGTTGATGTTGCTGTTGTTGATGCTGCCTGCCTGAAGGATATCTGTGCTGGTTGCTTCCAGAAGAAGAAGATCTACCATGATGTCTCTGATAGGTTTGATATTCAGTAGACCTCTGAGAGGAAGAGCCTGAAGCACCAGTAGCAGGTGGAGGAGGAGGAGGAGGGTCTTTCCTGTATCTTTGTGGAGGATAAGAATATTTCCTGCTTTTATTCCTATCTTTCTGTTGATTCTTGGACAGCCACATCCAAGCTGGTATGCCCTTGCATGGAGTGATACTCTGAAGAATGTAATAGGGAGTATCATATGTTGGGTTTGGTTTTGGAGCAGTAGCTGGAGGGGCTTTTCCCTTCTTAGAGATTTTCTTTTTGGGCTCATCATCAGAATCCTCTTCCTCATCTTCATCATCAGATGATCCTTGAGGAGTATCATATAAAGCATCAATGGCTTTTAGTACATCTTTATCAATAGGCTTCTCAGCCTGAGAAGGAGCTGGAGGAAGGGTTGGAGCTGGAGCTGGAGAACTATGTGCATCAGTGCTTTCAGCAACTATTTTACTTTCTTCTTCAATATCAGCCATGATCAAATCATCTAGATCAGGCATGGGGCTATCATCCATAATGAAGGTTGGAGCAGAAATGATTCTAGAAGGAGATGAAATAATGAAGGAATCAGCTCTTGGTGGAGATGGAATAACAGGAGCCTCTGTAATAGCAATACTAGCCTTGAGTTACTTGGCAACATTGGGACTTATTTGGGAGGTGTAGGGAACTATAGCCATGGATGGCTTTATGTTGTATTCTGGAAGAGAGGTCCAATGAACTGTATCAAAAATTTTCAACAAATTCAAAATATCTACTATGAGATTTATAATGTAATCACCAATAATTTCTATTTTCTCTGTGACTGTCTCATCCAGATCCATATCAGATTCAATAAAATGAATTAAATCAATCAAATCATCAGCTGCTTCTGCTTCTGCTGCTGATGCTACTTATTCTTCTGCTGCTGCTGCTACTTCTTCACAGAGTATCTCCTCCTGCCTGGTTTTAGTGGATACTGGAGCCAGGCCCCTGACTGAAGAAGGAGGGATAGAGAGAGCAGATATTTGAGTAGCAAGAGAAGAAATGGAGGAAGCAAGAGGTGAAATAGCCTCTGCTATGAGGGTTTTGAGGAGTGGAGTGAGAAGTGCCAGAAGAGGTGGAATGATGGAGGGGTGCAGTGGCAGGAATGCACGAGGTGTCTCCGTGGAGACAGAAGGGTGAATGGAAGATGATGGTGGAGGAGGTGATGGTGAGTGACTGGGAATATCATGGACTGGAGATGTATGTCTGGATGGTAAGGAGGTGAGCAGATTGAATGTTGGCGATGAGAAGAATGCTTCATTTGTGATGTCTAGAAGGTGGGATGGAAGAGGAGATTGAGGAGTTGGTGTACTATCTGGGGATTGAGTTGATGCATGAGAGTGAATATGAGTTTGTGTTGGAGTTGGTGTACCATGGGGGGATGGAGTATGAGAGTGAGCATGAATTTGTGGAGGATGTACTGGAGAGGATGGAGGTGTAGGAGTGTGGACTGTGGTGTGAACAGGTGATGGGAGATGAACTGGGGAAGCTGGAGGTGGTGGAGGTGGAGGAGGGACATCTTCAGCAGGGTGGGGAGTGGCTAGAGCAGCCCTTTTACTCTCATATGGCCTAGAGGAAGAGGAAGAAGCCTTGGATGGCTTGGTGATGGTCCTCTCCCACCTGCCAAAGACGGCACAAGTGATCCTCTTGGAGGAATTAATGAATATGGTCGGTGTGACCAAGAATTCAGCAGCCTTTTCCTGAAGAAAGATTCCCAAAATTCTTCCAAAACACACCTCCTTCTTGGTGTTCTTTTTCTTGATCATCTCAAACATAATCTTAGCCCAATTTACTGGCTTCTTAGTCACCACAACACCCATCATCAGGAATTGATGCCTAGTGATGTAGTCATGGGTCGTGTGCTTACCCAGCAGTACCTTGCCCACAACATCTGTTAGAAACTTATATTCAGCAGATAAGTGTTTCTTGAGCAGTTTGTTGGGTGTTGCTCCAGAATAACCCATTTTATTTAACATCTCATCAAATTCATCACTGTCAATCTCTAGCTCTTCTTCACCATTAACTAATCCAAAAACATCAGTCAGGACGGCAGCGGTAAGAGATATGGCATTACCCGGTATTGTTCCTGTCACAGTGTTCTCATCTGGGTGGAGGAAGTGTAAACCCATTCTCTAATCTATGCACCGACTCTCTTTATTTTGGTGATCATCAAGTTTTTCAACTGTTGATCTTCAAATAGTTGCAGAATTTCAAGAAAGATAAGATCCAAGTGTTAAAATAACTCAAAATCTATATCAAATCCAGTATCAAACTTCATGGCTCCAAGACTGCATGCGGGAATCGCCATGAGTGTGCCTGCAACAAACAAGAGAGATCAAGTACAATGGAACTGAAAGTGCGGGACGGAGGTCGAAGAAAAACCTAAATATACGGTTTTTCAGAATATGAATCGACAAACTCCGTTCCACGAAAAATAAAGAATTCTTCGATCTGAGGTCGACGAAATATTTTATAGTTAAAGAATTCGTCGAGCTTAGTCTGAAGATTTGAAAACATTTCGTCGAGCTCCGTTCGACGAAAATTTTCTGAAGCAGATTCATCGATCTCAGTTCGACGAACATAACTTCACACACAGAGAGTTCGTCGATCTCCGTTCGACGAATATCTCTAGACCGTTTCTCTGTTCGTCGATCTCTGTTCGACGAACTTTGAAAAATTCGTTGACCATAGACATAAATTAAATTAAAGCTTCTCCATTTATCATTCCAAGCTGATTTATAAAGAACAAGTGATTTCTTTCATCCAGGGGTTTGGTGAAAATATCTGCTCTTTGTAAATCAATATAAATATAGACAAGTTTAATTTTATTTTTGTCTACACACTCTCTAATGAAATGATGTCTAATGTCTATATGTTTGGTCATACTGTGATGGACTAGATTTTGTGCTATGGATATAGCACTTGTGTTGTCACATAAGAGAGTTGAATTATTTAAGTTGAACCCATAGTGCAGGAGTTGATTCTTGTAACACCTCCCCTGTAATGACCGTATAATATGGGTCTGGTCGGGGCCCCACAACATACATACGCCATATCTTTAGTATTAAAAGATGATATAACTACCCAATCTTAAAACTCATACTCAAACCACAGCGGAAACAACAAAACAGACTAGAAGTTATCCACACATATAGGATTATCGAAACGACCTTATGGCCTTACAATAAAAGAGAGTCCAAACTCCAAAAGTTCATAACAATAACAATGTGCAAAGGCACTCCTAAGCTACCTCGGGATGCAAGCTGGAAGACAAAAGCATCAAACATACAATATCACAAAAGTAGAGCCAATGCAAAGATGGTAACACTTCATGAGGCTTAGGCCCTTTTGGTCGACGAGCTAGCTCCTGCTTGCGATCCTTGCCTTGTAAAACATTTGGTTGTAACGTGGGTCAACAAAGGCTGACCTCAAATTGTGTAACAAACACATCTCCTCCCGGCCGCCCCTAACGGACCCCGGGGTACCCCTCCAACCTGCAAGTCAACACTTCGTATACAATATACATAAACAAGTAAAGCACTAAAGAGCAGGCTTGGATTTCTCAAACAACATGCATGTTCTCTATTGTTGAGTATATAACAAAAAGGGGCCTACTATGCAACATGAATGCAAAACACGAGCTTCACCCAAGACACCCTATAGCGTATGCAACTAGCACATCATCACATCTTCTGGGTACTCACCATTTCCCCATTGGCATTAAGCCGCAAACAAAGGGGTATTGCAATTCCCCCAACGACATACAAGCCGCCACATGAACTCTTGCCAAGGCCCCGCCCGCTCATGGTCTTAAACCCGGGATTTCCTGCAAGCTCTTAGTTCTCATGGCAGGATTCCGTCTAACACACTGACCGATTTTAAGAACCCTCGCTGGACCCCACCTGCTCATGGCCTCATTGCCCGGGCTTGCCCCATGCTTGGCGTTCTCGCCAGTCTCACAGAAGGAGACTAGTCTCGCCGGGACACTCTCCACACATGACTTGCACGTCACGGGATAGCCAGCCGACCACGGAGACAAAGCCACGCCTTAGCACATCACAATACAATATCATTTCCGCCATAATCCCTCATTTGTACTGCAATGTCCCCTCACACCAAGGAAACCATCTACCGCCAATGCGGAGCTAACCTTGTCCACCAAGGAAACCATCTACTGCCATTGAGGAGCTAACCTTGTCCGATTCTGACTATATGTACTCACTCGAGAAAAGGGGGAAAACACAAACATCACAAATGATATCTTGTCGCAATGGATTTCTACAAAATCCTTAAAGCTCGTATGCAACATCACCGAGTCAGACTAACGGTCGTGACCACGGCTTCACCGGCCATACCTAATCCACTAACAGAGCGTATCTCTAATGCAAAATCATGTCGGGGACGGACTCAATTGACCCGGAGGTTCCTCTTGAACCATGGCGACCCAAACCCCTCTCATTTGAGAGTCTGGTGCCCAAAAACTAGAAAGTGAAAGATTCTAAACATGCATCCTAAAATCAAGAGGAGAAGTGTTGTTACCTTCCGACCCCTCTTCCTAGCCATGGAAACTTAGCTAGATGAAAACCTTCGCAACTGTCTTGCCTCCACGGATCAGGACTCGGCTCGCGATTTGGAGCACCGACGCTTCTCCAGCAGCCGGATCTCTCCTTCACGTTCTTCCTTGCTCTCCCTTCTCTCTAGAACTTAGAAAGAGAGTTCTTGAAGAATAATTAGGGTTTCTAAACCCTATTCCTGAGCTTAAGTTAGCAGGGACAGCCCTGAACCATCACATCCCAAAAGGAGGAAATGAACGGCCATGATACGAACTGAAAATAAAAACACCTCGGCCGAACACGGCTTGTGACACGCCCGTGTCCAAGGCCGTGTGCCCCAATCGACGCCAAAACCGTCGCACCCAGAACAGGACACGGGCTCTGAACACGTCCGTGTCAAAGCTGACACGCCCGTGTCACGAAGTACATGCCCGTGTGCCTGGGCGTGTGCCTACACCGACACAGGACCAAAACAACCCGAGGAGAACACATGTATTTGACATGCCCGTGGCACAAACAAACATGCCTGGGCTCCAGGCCGTGTCTATCCCCTCACACGGCACGACTCGTAACCCACGCAGGACACGGCCTGGGACACGTCCGTGTCTCAGGCCGTGTTCGAGGTCTCGACAATCGTCGACTGCGTTTTGTCAACTTCGTGGAAAATTCGTCGAAGACGCGCACGACACGGCCTTGGACATGCCCGTGTCCCGAGCCATGTTCACTATCTCGAAACTTCGTCGAGCGCAGTTCGTGGACTTCCCGGGCTCTCGACGAACCTGAGCACGACACGGCCATGGACACGCCCGTGTCCTAGGCCGTGTTCACTATCTCGACACTTCGTCGAGCTCAGTTTGTCGACCACCCGAGTTCTTCATTGAACCCGAGCATTACACGGCCTTGGACATGCCCGTGTCCTTGGCCGTGTGACCCCCTTACCAAAACCCAAACTTGGCTACGAACGCTGTTCATCCCTCTTTCGAAATTTGGGGCGCTACAACTCTCCCACCCTTAAAAGAATTTCGTCTCGAAATTACAGAAGCAACAAGCGGTACACAAAACTTAAATGATACCTGAATGGAAAAACTCTAGATACTCCTCCAGCATGGTTTGTTCTCGCTCCCAAGAGAGCTCCTCACGACCGCAATTGTCCCATCGTACTTTCATGAGTTTGACCTCTTTGTTCCGCAACTGCCAATTTTTTGAATCCTCTATAGCAACTGGACGAACTCGCGTCCTTAAGTCTTCCTCTATCGGCACCAATGCTAATTCGATCACCACACTAGCCTCTACCAAGGCTTCCCTCAAGACAAAGACATAGAAGACGTCTTGCACTCCACTCAGCTCTGCGGACAACGCCAACCGGTATGCTGCTTCTCCCACCCGTTCAACAACCTCGAAAGGTCCCAAAAACCTTGGACTCAACTTCTTGAGTCGGCGAATCCGTGAAACGCCTTTGAACGACTAGATCTTTAAATAGACCCAATCGCCTACCGCGAACTCCATCTTCCTGTGGCGAGCATTAAAATATTTTGCTTGCCGATCTTGAGCCACCTTCATGCGCTCTTGAATGGTCCGCACCAACTCACAAGCATCAGCTACCACCTCTTTTCCCAAAATTTTGGTGTCTCCCGCCTCTGTCCAAGACATCAGTGTTCGACACCGCCTCCCATACAAAGCTTCGTATGACGTCATTTTTATACTTGCTTGGTAACTATTATTGTACGCGAACTCCACCATGAAGATGTGATCCTCCCATTTATTACTGAAGTTAAGAATACACATCCTTAGCATATATTCTATAGTACGATTTGTTCTTTCGGTTTGCCCGTCCGTTTGAGGATGGAAAACCGTACTGAACTTGAGCTTCATGCCCAAACTCTTCTGAACCAATCTCCAGTCCTTGGACGTGAAACGTCCGTCACGATCACTGACTATACTCTTAGGAATCCCATGTAGTCTCACAATGTTGCGAACATACAACTCCACCAGCTTCTCCACGCTGTCCTCCTTCCGATTTGGGATGAACTGAGCCACTTTGGTTAAGCGATCCACAATCACCCAAATTGCGTCGTTACACTGCTGCGATCTAGGTAACCCATGCACAAAATCCATGGAGATGTCATCGAATTTCCACTCTGGGATTGAAAGAGGATTCAGGAACTCGCCCGACTTCTGACACTCGGCCTTCACCAAGGCACAAGTTTGGCATCAATTCACGTACAAAGCTACGTCCCGCTTCAGTCTAGGACACCAAAAGGATTTCTTCATATCCAAGTACATCTTCGTACAACCCGGGTGAATGGAGTATTTTGTGAAGTGAGCCTCGAACATCAACTCCTCACGGAGCTTGCCGAACTGCGGTACACAAATCCTTCTGTCCTTTCTCAGAATCCCATCAATCAACTCCAGGAGCTGCTCTCGCCCTTTTGAGCTTCCGCCACGTATGGTTGAAACTCCACCTCCAAACGGGTCGCTTCCTGAATATGATCGGACAAGTCGTTCTGTATTTCAATCCAGTTCAACCGAGCCATGCTAGACTCGCCTCTCGCTACACATTCCATGCCAAGGGAGTCCCAGTCCTGCACCAACCGCTCATCATGAGATTCTATCCAATTCCCTTGCCCGGAGTATTTTCTACTCAAGGCATCGGCCACCACATTAGCTTTTTCTGGCATATACTGAATCGCCACCTCGTAGTCTCCAAGGAACTCAACCCACCCGCACTGCCGCATATTCAAGTCCTTTTGATCCAAGAGATACTTCAGGCTTTTATGATCCGTGAAGATCTCCAACTTCGCACCATAAACGTAGTGTCGTCATATTTTCAACGCAAAAATTACCGCCGCCAATTCCAAGTCATGGACGGGGTAATTCCTCTCATGAGGCCTCAGCTGCCTAGACCCAAAGGCTATCACACTGCCATGTTGCACCAAAACGCAACCCAAACCGCATCCTGATGCGTCACTGAAAATTTGGAATCCTTCGGTCCCTTTCGGTAGACTTAGGATTGGAGCCATCATCAGTCTTTCCTTCAGTGTCTCGAATGTCTGACTGCACTCCTGAGTCTACACAAACTTCTGATCTTTACGAGTTAGTGAGGTGAGGGGTAGAGCTATCCGCGAAAAGTTTTCTACGAATCTCCTATAATACCTGACTAGTGCAAGAAAACTTCGGACTTCCGCCACGGTTCTCAAAACCGGCCAATCTCTAATGGCTTCCACTTTTGTTAGATCTACCGGCACCCCATCCCCACTAATCACGTGGCCCAAAAATGCCACCTTCTCTAACCAGAACTCGCACTTTGAGAACTTTGCGTAAAGTTGGTTCTCTCTCAACACTTGCAAGACTACTCTCAAGTGAGTCTCATGATCCACCTCCGATTTGGAGTACACCAGAATATCATCGATAAAGACAACTACAAAAGAGTCCAAGTATTTCCGAAATACTCGATTCATCAAATCCATGAATACAGATGGTGCGTTCGTTAGCCCTAACGGAATCATCGAGAACTCAAAATGACCATAACTCGTACCAAACACTGTCTTGAGAATGTCCTCGTCTCGAATTCGCAACTAATAGTATCCTGACTTCAAGTCCAACTTTGAATACACCACCGACCCCACCAACTGGTCGAACAAGTCATCTATTTGAGGGATCAGATATTTATTCTTGACAGTCAATTTGTTCAACTAACGGTAGTCTATGCACAGCCGCATACTACCGTCTTTCTTCTTCACGAACAACACCGGTGCGCTCCACGGTGAAGAACTGGGTCTAATATACCCCTGCTACAATAGTTCCTGCAACTGTACTTTGAACTCAGCCAACTCTTTCGTTGCCATCCTAAATGGAGGACGTGACACCGGTCGTGCCTCTGGCACTAACTCAATTGAGAAGTCGATCTCCCGTCGAGGAGGCGCTCCAGGAAGATCATCAGGAAACACATCCTCGAACTCTGCCACCACTGACACTTCCCAAAGTGATAACTTGGAAAGGCGAACCTCCAATAACGCTACAAGCTCTACTCTACCCTGGTTAACTGCCCGCACCAACTGCAAGGCCGAAATCAGGGAACAGGCCACTCCATTAAGGCCCTCAAACTTGACTTCCGATTGCCCTTCGCTTCTTAGGGTCACCACCTTGGATAGGCAATCAATACTGGCACGTTGCTCCGCTAGCCAGTCCATTCCCAAAATCATATCAAACTCGACCAACGGTAGGACCGCTGCTATCAACACGAAGTCAACTCCGCTTAGCTCCCAACAAATGCGCCCTTTCTTCCCGGTGGTCATGGATGACCCATTGGGCATGCGCACCTTCAGCTCCACGTTCGCCGAAAATGACTCAACTACAATCCTCCGGATGGAGCTTTTCGCATGAAAGGAGTGCGATGCTCCCGTATCAAACAATACCCTAGCGGGTATCCAGAAACTAACACAAAGCCTAAAATATAGACATCAAATATAACGGTCTAAAGGTATGAAGCACAAAGTTAAACTTAAACTTCCTCATACCTGTCACCACATCGGGTTGGCAGATCGCTTCCCACTTTCCAAGGTTGTAAGCCCTTGGTTGCACCGGTTGGAACCGAGAAGCACTAGACTCCGCCATCTTCCCTTTCTCTGCGACACTGGGGCCGGAGCGCACAGTCTGCTCCTGCCTTGCCTCCTGCTTCGCACCTCCTTGGTTACAAAAACGAGCAATGTGCCCCACCTTACCATAGTTTAAGCATGTCGGTGGCCCCTTATAGTGAGACCCTCCGTACGTCCACTTGCTTTTCTCACCGGACTTGTATGGGTGAGGCTTCTTCCTCCATCTATTCCCTTCAGACTTTCCTTGGGATTGAGAAGGCTTCCCTTCTCCTTGCTTGGGCGCAAAACCCTTGCAATGTTGGCTTCGCTCTAGATCACTCTCCAACATCCTGGTAGCCTCAACTAGCTCATTAAAACCAGCTCTCTTCATGATAATAAGGGGTTGTCTTAGATTCTCCCTCAGCCCCTGGTAGAAGAGGTTATCCCTCTCTTCATCATCCGCTATAGTCATTCCTGCATAACGACCCAACCGAGTGAACTCCTGAACATACTCGTCCACCGTCTTATCTTGCTGCACCAAGTGCAGAAACTGCCTCTGAAGGGTCAACCTCGTTGAAACAGGAATGTACTTCTTTAGGAAAGCATCCCCAAATTCTTCCATGGACGGGGTGAGTCCAGAAATTCGCGGCCGCTATGGCGCACCCACCACAACTTTGCGTCTCCTTCCAACATGAAAGCTGCAAAATCAGATTTCTTCTCTTCTAGCGTATCTAACACCCTCAAAAGCTCTTGAATCCGAGCCCACCAATTCTCCGCATCAGTCGGAGTACCGACTGCCTTGAACGTCGGGGGATGGAAGCTCAGAAAATACTTCATCTGCCGGTCTCCATGCCCGACAACCACCCTTTCTGCCAAAGGCTTTGCTCTCCTGGCTTCTCCGCCTGGCATTGCCGTCGCCGTATCCGGTGTAGCAGGGGTTGCTACCTGGGCAACAAGGGTTGCTACCTGAGCTATCACTGTGGCTTGGGCTGCCACCATTGCTTCTGCAAGCATGCGACAGAAGTATGCCGGGTTTACAACCATGCCCAAAGGACCCTGAGCAGTGGTGCTGCTCGCCGAAAGCTCTTCTCTTGGTCTCTACGTCCCCGCCTCGTTGCTTGAACTCTTAAGAAAAGAAAGAAAACAAGAAATCAGTCTCTAATCGTAAGACTCAAATATAAGGACACCCATGGTCCCGCATTACTCCTATGTGGATAACTTATAAATGCGATATGACTATGTTAAATCGACCGCCCTAACTGACCTTGGACGCAACCTACCTCTGATACCAAATTGTAACACCTCCCCTGTAATGACCGTATAATATGGGTCCGGTCGGGGCCCCACAACTTACAGACGCCACAACTTTAGTATTAAAAGATGATATAACTACCCAATCTCAAAACTCATACTCAAACCACAGTGGAAACAACAAAACAGACTAGAAGTTATCCACCCATATAGGAGTATCGAAATGGCCTTATGGCCTTACAACAAAAGAGAGTCCAAACTCCAAAAGTTCATAACAATAACAATGTGCAAAGGCACTCCTAAGCTACCTCGGCATGCAAGCCGGATGACAAAAGCATCAAACATACAATATCACAAAAGTAGAGCCAATGCAAAGATGATAACACTTCATGAGGCTTAGGCCCTTTTGGTCGGCGAGCTAGCTCCTGCTTGCGATCCTTGCCCTGTTAAAAATTTGGTTGTAACGTGGGTCAGCAAAGGCTGACCTCAAACTGTGTAACAAACATATCTCCTCCTCCGGCCGCCCCTAACGGACCCAGGGGTACCCTCCTGTAACGACCCTCGACCTGAGCTCAAAGGCCCACATTCTTGTCTCGTTCAAGACATCGTTAACGGGCTGCAGCCCAAGCACCCAAGCCCTCCGCGTATGTTTCTCGGCCGCGGTGCATTGTGAGGCCAGGTCTCGAACCTGCAACCCCCTTGATAGGCAACCTTCAACAGTTCATATCACCAACTGAGCTGCAGCCCAAGCACCCAAAGCCTCTCCACGCCTGTTTCTTTGCTGCAGTGCATTGTTGAGGCCAGGTCTCGAACCTGCAACCCCCTTGATAGAAAACCTTCAATAGTTCCTATAACCAACTGAGCTGCAGCTCATTTGGTGATAGGAACTATTGAAGGTTGCCTATCAAGGGGGTTGCAGGTTCGAGACCTGGCCTCAATAATGCACCGCGGCCGAGAAACAGGCGCGAAGAGGTTTTGGGGTGCTTGTGCTGCAGCCCGATAATGATGTCTTGAACGAGACAAGCCTGTGGGCCTCTGAGCTCGGGCCGAGGGTCGTTATAAAAAAAGTGCAGCTCAGTTGGTGATAGGAACTGTTGAAGGTTGCCTATCAAGGGATTGCAGGTTCGAGACCTGTCAACAACAACAATGCACCGCGGCCGAGAAACAGGCGCGGAGAGGCTTTGGAGTGCTTGGGCTGCAGCCCGGTAATGATGTCTTGAACGAGAAAAGCCTGTGGGCCTCTGAGCTCGGGCCGAGGGTCGTTACACCTCCAACCTGCAAGTCAGCACTTCGTATACAATATACATAAACAAGTAAATCACTAAAGAATAGACTTGAATGTCTCAAACAACATGCACGTTCTCTATTGTTGAGCATATAACAAAAGGGGCCAACTATGCAACATGAATGCAAAACCCGGGCTTCACCCAAGGCACCCTATAGCGTATGCAACTAGCACATCATCACATCATCTGGGTACTCACCATTTCACATTGGCATTAAGCCGCAAACAAAGGGGTACTGCAATTCCCCAAGACATACAAGCGCCACACGGAACTCTTGCCAAGGCCCCACCCGCTCATGGTCTAAAACCGGCGGGTTGCCTGCAAGCCTGACTTCTCATGTCAGGATTCCGTCGAACACACTGACCGATTCTAAGAACCCTCGCTGGACCCCACCCGCTCATGGCCTCATTGCCCGGGCTTGCCCCATGTTTGGCATACTCGTCAGTCTCACAGAAGGGGACTAGTCTTGCTGGGACACTCTCCAAACATGACTTGCATGTCACGCGATAGCCAGCCGACCACGGAGACAAAGCCACGCCTTAGCACATCACAATCCAATATCATTTCCACCCTAATCCATCATTTGTACTACAACGTCCCATCGCACCAAGGAAACCATCTACCGCCAATGCGGAGCTAACCTTGTCCACCAAGAAAACCATCAACGCCATTGAGGAACTACCTTGTCCGGTTCCGACTACACGTACTCACTCGAGAAAAGGTGGAAACACAAACATCACAAACGACATCTTCCCGCAACGGATTTTTACAAAATCCTTAAAGCTCGTATGCAACATCACCGAGTCGGACTAACGGTCGCGACCACGGCTTCACCCACCATGACTAATCCAGTAACGGAGCGGATCACTAATGCAAAATCATGCCGGGGACGGACTCAATCGACCCAGAGGTTCCTCTTGAACCATGGCGACCCAAACCCCTCTCATTTGAGAGTCTGGTGCCCAAAAACTAAAAAGTGAAAGATGCTAAACATGCATCCTAAAACCAAGAGGAAAGTGTCGTTACCTTCCGACCCTCTTTCTAGCCATGGAAACTTAGCCGGATGAAAACCTTCACAACGGTCTTGCCTCCACGGATCCGAACTCGGCTCGGGATTTGGAGCACCGAAGCTTCTCCAGCAGCAGAATCTCTCCTTCACCTTCTTCCTTGCTCTCCTTCTCTCTAGAACTTAGAAAGAGAGTTCTTGAAGAAGAATGAGGGTTTCTAAACCCTATTCCCGGGCTTAACTTAGTAGGGACAGCCCAGGACCATCAGATCCCAAAAGGAGGAAATGAACGCGGCCATGATCCAAACTGAAAATCAAAACACCTCGGCCGAACACGACTTGTGACATTCCCGTGCCCAAGGCCGTGTGCCCCAATCGATGCCGAAACCGTCGTACCCAGAACAGGATACGGTCTCTGAACATGCCCGTGTCAAAGCTGACACGCCCGTGTCACGAAGTACATGCCCGTGTGCCTGGGCGTGTTCCTCCACTGACACAGGAACAAAACAACTCGAGGAGAACACATGTATTTTTAACGCCCGTGGCACACACGAACACGCCTGGGTTCCAGGCCGTGTCTATCCCCTCACATGGCATGGCTCGCAACCCGCGCATGACACGGCCTGGGACACGCCCGTGTCTCATGCCGTGTTCGAGGTCTCGATGATCGTCGACTGCCTTTTGTCGACTTCGCGAAAAATTCATCGAAGATGCGCACGACAAGGCCTTGGACACGCCCATGTACCAGGTCGTGTTCACTGTCTCGACACTTCGTCGAGCGCAGTTCGTCAACTTCCCGGGATCTCGACGAACCCGAGCACGACAAGACCATGGACATGCCCGTGTCCTAGGCCGTGTTCACTGTCTCGACACTTTGTCGAGCTCAGTTTGTCGAAGACCCGAGTTCTTCGTCGAACCCGAGCATGACACGGCCTTGGACACGCCCGTATCCTTGGCCGTGTGACCCCCTTACCAAAACCCAAACTTGGCTACGAACGCTGTTCGTCCCTCTTTCGAAATTTGGGGCGTTACAATTCTGAATCCACAACATCTGGGAACAGCAACTGTCAGCTGCAATATATTCTGCTTTAGTAGTTGATGTAGACACAGATGACTGTTTCTTGCAAAACCAAGACACTAATATGATACCAAGGAACTGGCTTGACCCTGCGGTACTTTATTGTCGACCCTGCATCCAGCAAAATCCACATCTGAGCATCCAGTTAACTCAAATTCTGACTCAGTAGGATACCAGAGTCCTAGACTAAGACAACTCTTTATATATCTCAAAATTCTTTTTAGGAAAACTTGGTGAGATTCTTTAGGGTTCACTTGGAACCTAGCACAAAGACATGTAGCAAATATTATGTCAGGTCTGCTTGCTTTAAGGTATAGTAGGGACCTAACAATGCCCCTATATAATTTCTGATCAACAGGTTTCCCATGTTCATCAGAGTCTGTTACAACATTAGTGGCCATAGGTATTTTCTTTGCTGAGGCATTAGGCATCCCAAACTTTTTAATAAGCTCTTTAACATATTTAGCCTGAGATATAAAGATGCCATCAGGTAGCTGCCTCACTTGGAGACCAAGGAAGTAGGAGAGCTTACCCATGCTCACTCAACGCCAGATGCAAGGGAAGATGCTGGATATGCTGGAAATCACCAAGTCTATAGGTGTTGAGTGAAGTCTACTCACTCAATGTCAGGTAAGTAAAAGCGTTCAGTATAGCTTAGTTAGTCTAAACCTAACTGCTGGCTAGATAGAAAAGTGGCTAAGGACACAGGCATTGAGTGTAGTCTACTCACTCAACGCCATATAGCTAAAAGCTGTGAGATAGACAAAGCCTAAGAAGAATCAACAATGATGTGGCTAAGTCCACAGGCATTAGGTGAAGTGTACTCACTCAACGCCATACAGCTAAATGCTGTGAGATAGCCAAGCCTTAGAAGAAATAGAAAGAATGTAGCTAGGTCCACAGGCGTTGAGTTAAGTCCACTCACTCAATGCCATATCATCAAATTCGTTGAGTATTGCCCAATTAGTCAAAGCCACATAAAATCTGTGTAGTTTTTTTGACCAAGTCCATAGACTTTGAGAGAGGCAAGCTCACTCAATGCCATGTGATAAAAAGTATTGACTGAACCTTAGTTAGTCAAAGTTAGTATTTCCAAACACAAGATTTTGTCTAAGGACAAAAGCGTTGATTAAAATCTACTCACTCAATGCCATGTCAATATAATTTACAGATGCTGAAACCATTGAGTGGAGAAGCAACACTCAATGCTTCCCAAGAAGGAAAAATGACTAAGTACAAATGCGTTGAGTGTATCTTACTCACTCAATGTCAGATAACAAAAGAATATCTGTTAAGTAGTTTGGCGTTGAGTGATGAAGGTTCACTCAACGCTGAGTAACAGAAAATTGGCTAAGGCAAAAAGCATTGTGTGATGAAGACACACTCAAACCTCTCAACGCCAAGGCAAAAAGTGTTAAGTGGACTCAACACTCTCAACACCAAAGAAGCTGGAATACTTCCTAAGGCAAAAAGCGTCGAGTGGACTCAACACTCTCAACGCCTAGAGACAGATAGCGTTGAGTAGATTCAACGCTCTCAACACCGAATGGTCAAGAAATTTTTCTAAGTGTTTTAGCGTTGAGTGAAGGTTACTCACTCAACGCCTAATGACATAATGATTGGATAAATCCAAAAGCATTGAGTGAAGCTTGTTCACTAAACGCCTAGATATACAAAATTCTGTCTAAGTGTTTTAGCGTTGTGTGAAGCTTACTCACTCAACGACTACACTACTGATGATTGATTTTGGCTAAGTCCACAGATGGTGATGTCAGCAAAGTCAACATTATTTAAAATGTGGTGGGATAGCTACAGTACGTGACAAACGGTGCCGCAGGCCTATAGTACGAATTTTAGCAGTTAAAGCAAAGTTGCAGCTGTCAATTCCAGTGGGGCCCACGGGTCAAAATAGCCGTTGATCGGTGAAAAAAAGGCGAGATCAACGAAGGAGAAATTATCTTTGTGGAAATACAGCTGGCCATCATCTTCCTCCTCACCATTATTATGGAGGCTGAAGAAGAGAGTTCAAATCAGCTGGTTTAAAAGCTCAATAGAGTTAGTTGTTGTCTTCCTCATCAACATCAACAATATCAGATATTTTCTCTGAAGAAAAGGAGGCAGTCAAGGCCGAACCCTACCGGCCAGATTTGGGATCTAAAGCAAGATAGCTGGTACTATACTCACCTACACCGACAACCAAGTTTAGAGTGTTTCTCTGAGGAAAGATGAAGCAGTAAGGACCAACCCTTGCTACAAGTTCTCCACAGTTCCAGTCAATCCATTCTGAAGAACTTATTTTTTGGAAGCTATGGTTAAGGAGTTACGACTGAATCTCCTCAGCCCAGAAAAGAAAGAAGAAGCAGAGCAGTTCTCCAAGTTGCTTATAACACAAGCCAAAGCATGATCTATATCCTTGTTGCTGTGAAGGAGTTGGGGGCTGAGATTCTCTCATCTCAGATAGCAGCAACTAGCTGCAATTACTCCACAGGTCCAGCAGAGCTTTTCCTGAAGATAAAGTTCTGGTGCTGTGAAGAAGAGAGGGCTTAGGTTCAGGTTTGATTCAGAAAGGGGCAATACAAAGTTCTGCAAGTCACTTCCAGCTTAAGTAGATATATTCTTATTGCTGTGGAGTAGTTAGGGCTAAGAGGTTCTTAGTCCAGAAAGGTAGATTCAGGAAATATATTCATGGAGTAAAAGTTTGGTTGAGTCTATCTTAGTCTAGGAAGATTGCCACAGAGAAATATCTCTTGTGTCCAATCAACTCAACAAGCCATTTCCACCTTGTAGGATCCTTTTGGATCCTAGTGGGAGGAGTAAATTTGCTTTGAGGTAGGATTCAAGTTTGGATTCAAGTTTGGATTTGGGTTGTAGGGTAGATTTTTCTGAGGTAGGATTCTGTTGAGAATCTGAGAGTAGAGCTTTGGCCTGAATTGTAGGATTCATTTGTGAATCTGAGGTATGAGCTAGTTTGGATCTGAGGTAGGTGATCATTTGATCACTAAGCTGTAGGGCCTTTGGGCCTGAGGTAGGTGAGTCATTCTCACTGAGTTGTAGAGCACTTGTGCCTAAGGTATGTGATCTTTGGATCACTGAGTTATAGGGCCTTTGTGCCTGAGATTGGAGAGTCATTATCTATGAGGTATAATCCCTTGTGGATCTGAAGTAGGGCTGTCCTCCCGGCCTAAGTTGTAGGGCTTAACAACCCGACGTAGGTGATCTTTGGATCACTAAGTTATAGTGCCTTGTGCCTGAGCTATAGGTCTTGGAGGAGACCGAGTAGTCCTGCGGGATCGTGTTGTAAGCTCTTTGAGCTGAGATTGGAGAAGTGCCTTGTCTAACTATAAGTTAGAAAGGTGGGAGGGAAAGTGGACGTACCCATAATCTGGGGAACCACTATATATCTTGTGTGTGCTTCATTGTGTTGTCTCTTTATTGCAGGTGTGTGTATTGAAAACAATAAATTACTCACCAACAAAGCTCTTAAAGAAGAAAAAGAAAAGATAATCACAAGTAACCAAGAAACCTATTCACCACCGCTTTAGGTGATTTAGCTATCCTTGAAAACAAAGACTTATGTCCATCAGGATTCTTCTTGATATTGCTGTACATTATGACTACGAGATTTGACAGATGGATGACAAAATAGCTTTTCTAAATAGAAACCTCCTTGAGAAAATATATATGACACAACCCGATGGTATTGTATCTCCAGGTGAAGCCACTAAAATATGCAAGCTACAGAGATCCATTTATGGATTAAAACAGGCTACTCGAAGTTGGAATCTTCATTTTGATGAAAAGATTAAAGAGTTTGGTTTTATTAAAAACAAGGATGAACCTTGTGTTTACAAGAGGATTAGTGGGAGCATTGTTGTCTTCCTGATATTGTATGTAGATGACATACTGTTGATCGGGAATGACAAACCGACCATACAGGTTGTTAAAAACAACATAGGGAACTGTTTTTCTATGGAATACATTGGCGAAGCGACTTATATACTTGGTATAAAAATCTATAGAGATAGATCGAAGAAGTTCCTAGGTTTGACCCAAAGTAAATATATTGAGAAGGTGTTGAAACGGCTCAACATGCTTGAGTCCAAGAAAGGATTCTTACCAATGCCTCATGGTATGAGTCTTTCTAAGGACCAGTGCCCTAAATCTTGTGAAGATAAGGACCGCATAAAGTTGATTCCATATGTTTCAGCAATTGGGTCAATCATGTATACAATGATACGTACTCGATCTAATGTCTCTTATGCTTTGAGCATGACTAGCAAGTATTAGTCTGATCCTAGTGATAGTCATTACATTGCTGTCATGAATAACCTAAAGTAACTGAGAAGGACTAATGTTGGGTATTGTATCCACAATAACCCGGATTTGAAAAAGGGTCCAATTATGCTAAGATGAATTGTGATTGTATTTGATATTGTCTTTTGAGTATGTGCTTGCTGGTTTTGATTGCTAAGTACACACCAATGTTAGGTTATAGTAGGTCAGTAAGCACCAGACTATACAATGTAATCTCTCATTGTGTAGGCCAATGCGTTGACTCATGTGTAATCTCTCTATCGCGGTGTACTTCTATCCTAAGTACAGGAGAAGGATCAAAGAAGGACCAAGGCTTGGAATCAGAAGGACAGGAATTTGCCCAAGTAAAATTTGTCGAGTATGGTGTGGAATACTCTTTGAGTTCGTCGAGTATCAGCTTGATACTCGTCGAATTCATCGTGTATACCTACCCATACTCGTCAAATCCATCTTTTATACTTAGGGTAAATTCGCTGAAGATTGAAAAATCTGTTAAATAAAATTCTTCGAGTATTGTCGTGCATACTCGTCGAATTCGTTGAATGTATCTAACGATACTCGTGGAATTCGTCGAATATGCTAAGTGATATACGCCAAATTTGTGGAGTCCATTCGACGCTACGTCTCTGGATTTTTCTAAGTCTCATTCGTCGAATATGGCTTGTCATGGCATTGAGAGCATTGAGTCATTCAGCCGATACTCAACGAATTTGTCGAGAATACTAGCTGATACTAGACGAATTCGTCGAGTATGATTCTACGCTTTGGAATTGAGTGCATTGCTGGCCTGAGCTATTTTGACTAAGTCTAATTCGTCGTATATCATAGACCCATTCGATGAGTATACTAATGATACTCAACAAAACTCGACGAATTTGACTTAGGTCATTTTTTCGAATTTTTCAAAACCACTGGTTTGGGTTTTGGTCGGCCATGCATAGTGATTTTGAGATTTCATTTTTGGAAGGTTTCTTATAACCGTTGAAAGGGATATCTCTATAAACACCTAGGGGATATTTATTTTCAACCTAATCATACTATTGATCACATTTCAAACCTAAAACTATTTCCAAAATCAGATTTTCGCCCATCCAACCGCCGACGCACAGGAAACTCACGATTTCTCCATTCGACCCATGACGAACAGTGCGATTTATCTTCTTTGACATACATGACTGGATCGATTCTCTCTTAGAAGATCTTTACTCCTCTAGATCTTGTGGATTGAAGGTTCACGATTTAAGGTCTTTAAGATTTCATTTCTCCAAGTTCTCCAAGATTCAAGATCTATATTTTTGAAGAACGTTGGGGTGAAGACTTGTAATAATTTGTGTATTGTAGTATTCATTTACTTTGTAGGAGATTATTTCTCTGAGTTTGTAGATCCGTTTGTGGATTGAGTTTGTAGATCCGTTTGTGGATTGAGATTGTATATCCATTTGTGAATCGAGTTCGTAGATCTGGTTGTGGATCGGGTGGTAGGATCGTCGTCTCCGAGTTATAGGAGTTGCAGCTCTGAGGTGTAAAATTGTGGAAATCTGAGATTGGTGAAGTAGCTGAATCTAGCCCTTCATGGTAGATAGACGAGGCGGGAAAGTGGACGTACCTAACTTGGGGAACCATTATAAATCTCTTTGTTTGTGTGCTTGTTTTAAAAGTAACTTTTATTCCGCAAAAAGATGCAAACATCACCTATTCACCCCCCTCTAGGTGATTTAGGTAGATGCTAGATACTTTTATAAAGAACTTGTGACCCTAAAAGATGAAGGTTCAAGGAAGTCTAAAGCTATTTATCCAATTAAAAATCGTGCTCCTGACACCCCAGAAGACTCGGAGCCTAGCATATCTGGCTCTAAGCTATCAGATGGAGAGTTTTCTCTCATATCGAAGTCGTTCAAGAAACTGCTCGGTAAGAGGAGGCAAATGAAGAATCAGTCATCCTCATCTGACTTCAGGAAATCTCTTCGTGATGGTGACTGGTCTAGAAAATGCTACAGCCGAGAGGACTGCTATAAATCGAAATAGAACAAACATTCTTCCTCTAACATTGTGTGCTATTGTTGTAACAAGACAGGTCACATGAAAGCTGAATGCCCATACAAGAAGAAGGAGGGCTCCAAGAAAGAGGAGAAAAGATCCTTCAAGGGCAAGAGAAAAGAAGAAAAGAGCTTTGTCGCCAAGAAGTCCAAAACTCTTAGTGATAGCGACTCAAGCAAGTCCAGCTTAGAGGATGAGGAAGCCTACTTTGAACTCATGGCTCAATCAGATAAGGAAGTTGGTGAATCAGAGCATCGAGGGAAGGTAAACTCACACACTATACTCTCGGAATCAGAAACATCCACTAATGATCACGAAGGCTATTCTTCTGAAGATGCAGTGTCTGAGTTAATGGTTCAGTATGAGAACCTTTTGAAGGATTTTGACAAATGCCGAAAGTTAGTCAAAAAACAAGCGAAAGAGATTGCTTTTATCGAGGCAGTGGGATCAGGCCCGAGGGAGGAAATTACAGAATTGACTGCTCTCAAAAGTGAAGTTCACTCCTTGCAAGAGGAACTAAAATGTTCTGCTGAAATATTAAGTCTGAAAGACAAATATCTTGATGAGCTGGAAGAAAAGATTTTGGTAGAGAGAAAACTTGTTGAGAGTTTCTCCAAGCCGAAGGCTGTTCTACCTCTCATTGATGAGTTCTCAGCTGCGAAGAAGGGTAGTGGTCTTGGCCACGTAGTTGGAAAACGTAAGGCTGCCAAGAAAGCCAGTGCCAAGGAAAATGGGAAGGCTCCTCTAGGTTAACTCTCATTTAGGAAGGTAATCTTTCTGATGAACATGTTTGACCATGAGTCGTATTACGGTCATCTTGCTAGGCCTACCTATGCAGAGCCCAAGAAGAGATACCAGGGTTGGACCCATCCCAGAGATTATGCTGCCAGTGTTTTTAAAGCACCTTACGAAGAGATAGAAATCAAGAGTTATGTTCCTTGTATTCTTGGAGATGACCATAAGTGGGCACCAAAAGCAAAAAAATACTGTACCTAAGGTAAAAGAGATGGAGAAGCCCTTTGTATGTTGTAATTAGGAGGCTTTCACCTCCAAGTATGTTGCCCCTGATAGACCTTACATTCAAAAGGTAAAGCAGGAGTACAAGAGAAGGTACAACAGGTCTGACTGTTGGTGGTGCGACAAAATTGGTCATTTTGGCATAGATTGATGGTATAACCCTATTAACTTTGTAATTCCATGAGTTAACCATGCGAGGCCGACCACTCGCAGAGTTAATGTTCCTAGTGGTGTTAAGCTGAGTAGGAACCAAGGACCCAAATATGTTTGGGTTCCTAAGGTAAAGTGGTTTGTCATTACAGGTATGTTCAAAGGCCAACAAAAATCCTATCTGGTATTTGGACAGTGGATGCTCTCGGCATATGACCGGGACAAGAAGCCTGTTTCTTGATTTCACCCCAGTCAAAGACAGACCAAAAGTCATCTTTGGATGGTTAGACCGGGAAACTACAAAAGGCTATGGTATGATCTCCAATGGAGTAGTCTCCTTCACAGACGTGGTGTATATTGAAGGATTACACCATAATCTTATTAGCATAAGTCAGCTATGTGATAAAAGCTACATCTTTGAGTTCTGCAAGGACAAGTGTTTGATAAAATCGTCTGCAAATTTGGAGACGGTCTTAATAGGCACTTGAGCAGAAATATTTTCTATTTAAATTTCCTTTGCTTAGACAATTCTACAACATTATGTTTTATTGTAAAAGATAGTGCGTCTCTTTGTGACCAATGAAATAAGAGATTACCAAATATTAATTTCAAAACTATAAATATGTTATTTTCTCACAACTTAGTGCGAGATACCACCAACATTAAGTGCCTTAAAGAGAGTCCGTGTCACTCATGCCAAATGGGTAAACAGACAATGGCTACCTTCAAGGGAATTGCTGAAAAGGATTCTTCAAGAAATTTATACTTACTTCATATGGACTTATTTGGTCTTATGCCTATTCACAGTTTAGGAGGTAAGGTCTACACGTTAGAAATTGTTGATGACTACTCACATTTTCCTTGGGTGTTATTTCTGAAACACAAGTCAGACACCTTCAACACATTCACAAAAATTTTCCGACAAATTCAGAACGAATTAAACTACTCAGTGGTCAAAATTAGAAGTGACCATAGAACAGAATTTGAGTCTGGTGCTATGACAAAATTTTATGGAAGTCAAGGTATCTTTCATGTGCTTTCCTCCTCGTGTACTCCACGACAAAATGGAGTTGCTGAGAGAAGGAATAGAACCCTAATTGAAGCATGTACAACTATGTTGAACGATGCTTCACTTCCGGAGTACGTCTGTGCTGAAGCACTCAACACAGCTTGTCACGTGCAAAACATAGCACTTATCAACAAAATCTATCGTAATACCCCCTATGAGCTATTGAAGGGCAGAAAACCGACTGTGTCCTATTTTTGAATCTTTGGAAGTAAATGCTTCGTACTTAATAATGGGAAGTATTACCACGCAAAGTTTCGTGAAAAATATTTTGATGGAATTTTTGTAGGTTATCGTATCCATAGTAAGGCGTATAAGATCTTCAATATGAAAACTCTAGTGGTAGAAGAGTCAATTTATGTTGTATTTAATAAGACAAGCCTGCTCCAAAGCAGCTCATCTACTATTATTGGTGGAGATGCAGGTACCATGTTCAAGGAATATAGCTTGGATGAAGCTGTCACTGAAGAAGTTCCTAGCTCGGTCAAGATCGTCGAACCAGGCTTGGTGGATGAAGAACCACTAGAGGAAGAATTGCTTCAACCCCTAGAGGAGGCACCAAATGCTGCTGAACCTGCTGGTGGGAGAGCAAGAAATCTAGGGTTCAGACACCTAAGAGATCACCCAGTTGATCAAATAATTGGAGAGCCAGGCGACATGGTAAGAATTAGAAGAGGTACAGATAATGAGATTATGCATCTTAGTTTTTTATCTCAGGTTGAGCCAAAGAAGTACGAAGAAGAAAACAAGGATGCTTCTTGTATTTTGGCAATGCAAGAGGAGCTTAATCAGTTTGAACGTTGCAAAGTCAGGGAGTTGGTACCCAGGCCCAAGGGACAGAACGTGATCGACACCAAGCGGATTTTCAAAAACAAGCTGGACAAAAATGGAGTCATTATCAAGAATAAAGCAGGGCTTGTAGCTCAAGGATACAGACAAGAAGAAGGGATCGAATTCGACCAGACCTTTGCTCCAGTGGCCAGGCTCGAGGTGATCAGGTTGTTCTTGCGTATGCTACCCTCAAAGGCTTCACCATCTTCCAAATGGATGTGAAGTCAGCTTTACTAAACGGGAAACTGAAAGAGGAAGTATACGTAGTGAAACCCCCAGGTTTGGTTGATTTCAATTTCCCTGATCATGTATATTTCTTAAATAAAGCACTATATGGTTTAAAGTAAGCTCCTCGAGCTTAGTATGAGATGTTGTCTAGCTTTCTCCTTGAGAACAAGTTCACAAGAGGAAAGATAGACAAGACATTATTTCTTAGGGAAGTAAAAGGCAAGATTCTGCTAGTGCAGATCTATGTCGACAACATCATATTTGGCTCTACAGAAGACAACATTTGCAAGAAGTTTTTCAAACTTATGCAAGAGAAGTTTGGAATGAGCAGTGTGGGAGACCTGAAGTATTTCTTCGGACTTCAGGTAAAGCAATCTGAAGATGAAATTTTCATCTATGAGACAAAGTTCACTAAGGAGATTCGTAATAATTCAGAATGGAGAATGCAACCTCTATGAGGAATCTAATGGGTTCAACTATGTCTCCGGACAAGGTTGAGAATGGGAAACCTTTTGATGAAACTAAGTATAGAAGCATAATCGGATCCTTGCTCTACCTCACTGCCAGTAGACCAGATATTATGTCTTCAACATGTGTTTGCACTAGATTTCAGGTGAACTCAAAGGAATCTCACTACGTCGTTGTAAAATCAATTTTAAGATACCTTAAGGGTATACCCAATCTTGGCTTATGGTACTCGAGAAATAATGATGTCGAGCTAATTGGTTTTTCAGATGCCGATTTTGCAGGAAGCAGGGACGACATGAAAAGCACTTCCGAGACATGCCAATTCCTCAGAAGACGACTTATTTGATGGAGTAGTAAGAAGCAAAATTGTGTGGCAACTTCTACGGCCGAGTCAGAGTATATCTCTATAGGTAGTTGTTGCTCACAGTTTCTATAGATCCAGAATCTTCTTGAAGACTAAAACTTGAAGTTTAAATAAATTCCGATGTATTGCGACTCATCCAGCGTAATAGCGATTGCGAATAATACAGTCTCTCACAGCTGGACAAAACACATCGAGGTGTGATACCACTTCATCCGACAGCATGTGGAGAATAAGGATATAACCCTCAGCTATGTCCCAATGAATAACCAAATCACATACATTTTTACAAAGCCATTAGACAAGGCCAAGTTCTCATTCTTCAAAACGGAACTAGGCATGCTGAAGATAGACTATAGAAGAAGGTCAAGCAAGTAGGAACTCACTCGGGAATTATTTCACAAAGTCAGAAAATTGTCCCAAGGAAAATTCGTTGAGTATTAGAGCTCAAGTCACCGATTCGTCGGATATTCAAGCGATACTCACCGAATCATACTCGACTACCAATGATTCTCGCCGAATTCAACTTAGGACAAAATTTCGAACTTCTATATTGGATCTGAAGAGCCACGAATTCAGGTACGTGCCTTCTAGACAATTTTAAATAAATATATATATATAGTCAAGGGGGAAACCAAACAGCCGATTCGATGAAACCCTCAAGACGACTCGTCGAATCAGAAATCACGACTGTTCGGCTCCTGCGTCTGATGTATCGTCTTCTTCCTGTGGACTAGGGTTCATTCTTCTTCCATTAGGGTTGTGAACTACTTCCTAACCCTAGCCGACCGTACTACTAGGATTTCATGGAACCGTGCTATCGCTGACTCCAACAGTGCCGAAATTCAGTCTACAACAGTTCAGAAATCTAGTTCTTTACAGATTCTCGATTTCCATGGCTCCTTGAAGCACCAACGGTTTGCTAGGGGGAGGAGAACTTGTTCGCACAGGCTTTGTTGATGCTTCTGATGAGATCAAAAATGTTTTACTGATGTTGGAAACTGCTGAACTCTCTTTCGTCTTAGAACATCCATGCAAGATTCTGCACAAGGAAGTTCTTGAATTCTTCCATAATGCAAAGCTCCGTCATGATGATTTAGTCATCAAGAGCAAGGTTAAAAAGAGCAAAGTAAAAGTTAAAGCGTCACTTCTCTCCACGTAATTGCGGTTTCTTACATGTGATGAGGCCGATTACCTTGACGAGGATGACTTATCCAGAGGTCTTCTATTCTGTGGATTACCCTGAGGTACGAAAGCAATAAAGCGCAAAGGGATGAATGAAGAAGGCAAGCTTCTTTCCTACATCATGGGTAAAGTGTTCTTATGCAAGAATGGGTCCCACAACTATCCCTCCACAGAGATGTTCAAGACCTTTGTTGCCATCATCTGTAGGAAGAAACTTGATTGGGTTGCATTGTTGTTTGAGAAAATCAAGGACAACCTTCGCACTCCAACCTTTGGGAGGATTATCAGCTTGTACCTGAATCAGCTGGATGGTGACAAGTTTGATATGACCAAAGGTGTGCCGATCCATCACCTCAGAAGATAGACTCATCTATATTTTCAAGGTAGGATAGGAGGATCACTACGCTAGGGGGAGCCCCAGATTTGGCTATAGAGGAGGCAGAACATGCTCTTGAGGTCAGGATTACCTCTCCACACCCCAATAAAATTCCTGAGAGTTCGAGGGCAATAATTGAGGGGGAGAGAGTTGACGTACATGTGACCACTAGCATAGTGCCCTTGAGTGTGCCTTTAGACTCAGTGCCAGAAGTTCCAAAGTCAGTTATTCAAGTTCCAGAGCCAGAGAATCTGATGACAGAGGTTGCTAAGACAGCTCAGACTGCTGTTGAAGAGTTAGAGCCTAAGGAGGAAGAGGTAGATTCAGTTGAGGTAGATGCTGCTGAGGAAGAGGATATAAGTGTGGATGATGATGATGTTGCTGTAGAGGACCTAACAGTTGATGATTATAAAGTTGAGAGTGCTGCTAAAGAGATGATGATTGATTCTGATAAGTCATAGTATACTGCTGCTGATGTTGGTTCTTAACTAGTGTTTGTGGAAAACCTGATAGTCCCTCTCCCAGAAATTGTTCCCGCTTCATCCTTTGAGGGGGAGGTGACTAGGCCCTTTATATCAGTTGCTACTGAGGTTGCGAGGCTTATGCGCAACCTAGAGAAAAGGATAGGCAAGATGCCTAATGCACCTCCTGCTGCTATAGAGGAGGTTGTGGATCTTTATGATGATGAAGGAGATATAAAGGAGCAAACTCTAGTTCTGACTGCTGGTGAAGATCGAGCTACTACTTCTAGAGCTCATTTATCTCCGTAAGATGAGTCTTCCAGTGAGGATCTGCCCAGCATTCCTATCCCTGAGACCCTAGTTGTGACTGCTGATAATACACTTCTGCAAACATAAAGGCGATGTTAGCCCGACAGAAAGCCTATTTTGACTCATCCATGCAAAAAGTTCTGAAATGTGAAAGAAATTGAAAGAGGTATGAACAAAGGCCTAGCTGAGTTTACTATAAGATTTGACAAGCTAGATGCCAAGTTAGACTCCTGGTTTACCCAAGGTGGAAAAGGAGTTGAGTTTGTTATGAAAGGTTTAGAGAGCAATCAGAAGGTGATGTGCAATGTAGATACAAATGCCAAAACTATGATTGACGATCATAATAGAGCAATGACACGTTATGATGATATCATGCAAGCTAAGGTGGTAGCTAAGGTCAATGCGCTTGAAGTAGAAATGTTAGCAAATTTCAAAGGTGTAAATGACTACAACTATGACAACTGTTTGTGGCTTCATAGTCAGTTAATATGATCTTAAGTATCTGTTATGCCTGTACCAGCACATAATTATGGACTTCATCAGGAGTATTGCTTGATGTTTTTCAATGGGAAAGTTGGAGAAACCAATCAATGCAAATATTCCCTGGGCCGTCAGCAATGAATGCAGGAAGGAATTCAAATTTCAAAAGGGAAATAATCTGGAAAATATAAAAGGGATTTTCATCATCTCTCACGAAGGAATAACACAACAATCAGAAAAATAGTTGGGGCTTCATCCCCAGGGTGGTTAGTAGATATTTTATTTGTAGTACCTTTCGTTCTTGTGTTACCGTGTTTAGCTTTGTTTATATACGTGATGATTGTGGTTAGTTTAATAACTCGCAAGCATTGCTTAGATTAAATTTCTTATGGCTTTGTGTATATAATTTTTTTGCTGGAGCTATTTTGTAGAGTGCTTTTCCCTTGTGTGGCGGAGGAGTATATATGTTACATGTTTGGCTTTGAGCTTTCTCGCGTGTCTTCTAGTATGCTCATTTACTGAGCATGGGGTAACCTCTCCCCCAACTTATATTCATTGTTTTTATTGTGAATCTTGTGATAGGTTGCATGAATTAAGTCTGGTTGGGGGAGAGACTCAAGTTGTTATCCGCTCACGTGCACATTCCACTTGCATACAAGAAGCGTTTATTGTTATATCATTTGCATTTGCATTGCACTCCACAATACCCACTTGTGAACACGTACTTAAGCACTTGCACGCGCTTAGCTTGTTTATCACTTGTGCGTAGAATAAAGAATGCTGTGTTGGTTTAGGATTGCATGATGGAGTAAAATGTTGACTCCAAGAGTATTCCTAGGCGTGCACTCATGATCACATAGAGTCTGTGTAGATTAAAATTCTTTATATGCTTATAGTTTCTATTTTCTATTAGCATAGATTTTGTTTACGGTACTCTAGTTGTGAATCCGGTTGTGAATCAAACAGTGGTATAGGATTGTGTGTGGGAGTTTAATAGCCTCGTATTGCTCGAGTCAGGAGGATGGGTTGTCTTTCTCGGTGACTAAGAACTCGCCCCTAGCTACTCTCGAAGCATGGGTACATGGTTAGTCAAGTGCGCGCATGATGTAGGCTGTCACTTTGTCTAGTTTGAGCCTTGTACTATTCCCGACATCTATCTGTTGCTATCCCCGTTGAGCCTGTCCCTTCCTTTGACATCCCTACACCCCGCTACCAAATCCATATAGCCTTTCCTACTCGCACATCTGAATGTGGACGTTCGATTAGTATGTTTTGTTGTAGTTTGTATCCGTTATCTGTGGCAGTTATGTTGGTGTTTGTGCAGCTTGTGGTGTTGCCATTTTTTCGGCTTGTTTTGGTTATTTGGTTAAATAAAAAGAAAAGAAGAAAAAAATAAATGAAATGTAATAAAAGAAAAAAATTCTCAATGTGGAATAAAAAAAGGAAAAAATAATATTGTTATTGAGTTGTAAACTTTGTTGTATTGTGTTCGTTATGGGCTTGCACGCACCGTCAAAAGTCCAAGTCTGGTGGTGCTCCGCACGTGTTTGTTCGTTGAGTTTAGCTGTGAGTGTTTTCAGGCAATCTCATTTTGGGTGTGCTTGTCCGTCTTGTTTATCTTTGTATACCCCGCCTTTGCCTATACCTATATTATACTTTAAGTCCTACGGATTCGTGCTTGAGTCAAACTAGTGCCGTGGAGAATGTGTGAACGGGCGAGTATATGGTTACAGACATTGGTGGATTCCTTTGGAGATTTTCCTGAGACCTGATCTTTGGCAATGCTCACCTCATTGCCTGCCTGTTTTCGTTCTATGTGCTGCCGAATGATTCACTGTTATTCACTTTATGAGTATTTGTAATATCATCTTTACGTTTATAGGAATTAGAAATTATTATGCATGCATAGAAAAGTTTTCTACTATTGTTTTTTATACGTGAGGATATGACTTGGCATGGAACTCTATTTATGCAATTGCTTAGTCAACTAGCTTTCTTAAACTCCGCTTAGTGATGATTTGCTCGGGACGAGCAAATGTTTAAGTCTGGTGGTGTGATAAGTCCGATTTATATAGGGTTTTTCGGACTCATCTAGGCTAGTTTTCACGCACTTGTACTTTACTTTTAGTATGTTATCGTTGATATTTTATTTATATAGTTTTTCACGCTAAGTGCATTATTTTGGCCCATGGGTGTGCAATTGCGCATGCTGTTGTTGGGGGTAAGCACACGGTGCTCCCTAGGGGCTCTTTCCAGTTGATTTTGTTGCATTTCTGCTTTGCTGGAGGGTCCTCTTTGGTTTTATTTGTTTGTATGCATGTGGTGCGTTTTCCCCAAGGCTGGAAAGCAGGTTTGAGGAAAACAAACGATCATGCGTTTTCTTAGCACACGGTTCTTTGTGACCATGCGTTTTGTTTGTGCAGGAGAAACGTCGAGTTGAGCTCGACGAACTTTGTCGAGCTGAGTTCGACGATCCTCACGCATGGTTGACGTCTGGTTTCATCATAACCATGCGCAAAGGAAACACACTGTTTTCATGTAGCTTTCTTGTTTGTTCCATTTTGTGGTTAATCGTACGCTTTGTTCACACATGGGCGGAAGCGCCCGTGCCCGTGTAAAATGCACGGTTCCCCTGTGTTTCCTTATTTTCCTGCGCTCTGTCACTACCCGTGCAATTTCCTTCCCACACGGGCGGGAGTGCCCATGCGTGAAGTAAAACGCACGGGCCAACGCTTCATCATCCGCAAGCTTGGCCTGTAAGTTAATAACGCACGGTTACCGCACAGTCATGCGCCAGACCGTGCGTGTAACGTCCCGAATCGCTCTAGGCCCCTAGTGTGTGTGTTTTGAGTCAGGATGGTTGACTCGAGTCCTGAGAAGTGCCGGGAATTGGACTGCACTTGTGGAGAAGTGGAGAAATCAGTATAAAAAGACACGAGCGTGACACGGGTAGTGATACGGGCGTGTCCCTACCCGTGTGCGTCGAGTTGAGCTCGACGAGGCGTGTCGAGATCGTCGAACTGTGTCGACACCAAGTGACACGGGTAGTGACACGGGCGTGTCCCTACCCGTGTGCGTCGAGTTGGGCTCGACGAGCCGTGTCGAGACCGTCGAACTGTGTCGACACCAGGTGACACGGGTAGTGACACGGCCGTGTCCCTACCCGTGTGCGTCGAGATGGTCTCGACGAAGCGTGTCGAGATCGTCGAGATGCGACGAGATAGTCGAGCGGGGGACACGGGTAGTGACACAGGTGTGTCCCTACCGTGTGCGTCGAGTTGAGCTCGACGAGAAGTGTCGAGATGCAACCCGAGAAGTACACGGCCAATGACACGGCCAGGCACACGGCCGTGTCATGTGAACACGGGTCGGGACACGGGCGTGTCCCTACCCGTGTCAAACATTGAACCGACATGGAAACCGCCACGGCCGTTTCGCGGAAGCGGGACACGGGTACGGACACGGCCGTGTCCCTACCCGTGTCATGTTTTGTTTATAAGGGGCAGATAAAACCCTAGCCGTTTTTCATTCTCATTTCCTTCCCCTATTCCCTGTGAGAGCTCCTGGTGAGAGGAAACTGCAGGAGCAAGTTCTACCGAAGGGGATCCGCCATCGCCGTGAAAGAGAAGATGCCGCCAAGGAGAACTACGCGATCCATGGCGGAAATGGTGGTACCGCTGGAGCTAACGTGAGTTTCCTACCCTCTCACTTGGTGCTAGATCTATAGTTATGTCTTAGGAGAGACATCGACTCAAGAGAGTCTTGATGGAGAGGAGAAGATTTCTAGGTTAGGCCATGTTAGAACTTGTGTTCCATACTTTAGATCTCTTCAACCCTTCCCCTTTTCTTCAATATGACGATGGGTGGACGGTCTCGTGAGGAGATTATGGCCTTTGAGGTTGAATAAGGGAGGAGAATATTTCTGGAAAATTTAGGAACGATCGCCTTGAGGAGGAAGACGAACCGATACCGTTCATTTCCCCTTAAGATGCGCGCAGAATCTGTATTCTGCGCGCAACAATCTTCTAGGCCATTTTCCCGATGGATATGGCCAGATCTGGGCTTTAGGCTAAACACGAAAGTTGTAGCCCTTAGAAATACCTTTCCAACGAGTGGTTGCACGACTTCTGGAGAAGTCGGTAGCCACGGGAAAGTCCAAACGAATATGGTGTTCAACAAATCCCGTATGCAGAAACTGTGTTCTGAACGCAGCAGACTTCAAGTCCGATTTCAGATGGGATAACGTCAAATCTGGGTTGAGGTCTGAATACGAGAGTTGTAGACCTCGGAAATACCTTTCCATCGAGGGGTTACGCGACTTCACCGGATTCCTGTAGCCTCAGGAATCTCCGGTTGAAGTTGCTGTCCAGACTATTCCTGCACTTTAAAATCTGGGTTTATAACATTTGGATTTGGATTCGGGAAACTAATATTACAGGTAACCCTGAGGCTTGGATAAACTCTTATGAATAATTAATTCAGTTGCATAAATGATGAAGATTATTAATCGGATTCCATGTGATCGAATTGTAAGATAGTATACTTGAATGATTTGACTTGTTAGAAGTTAGTAGATTCGCATACATGTGCATCTTGATGTATTGTGTTGAAATCACCTGATATGACATATAGAAGGATAACTCATGGTCATGTGAATGTTGAATAGTGGATTGAATTTGATAGTCCAATACTTAGAGTGTCGCCTTCCTATGGGTAGTATTGTATAAGTTTGTAAGTGCGGTGTTGACCGCCACCTGTTCTGGTCGTGTTGAGGTAAGGTGTGGATGGATGGTTGGGTTGTGTCCTCGTGCTCACTCCGAGGCCCCTTCCATGGTATGATGAGGTTGTGAATTGCATGTGGTGTGAGTCGACACGTGGTGTCGTAATCCTGGGTTAAGGATAGTGTGGCAGGTCTACGGGCTCGCCAGTCGTCACACCGACGGGAGTTGGCAGTTAGACTTGGTCGGTTTGGGCTGTGTCCTCGGTGTTCACGTCCCGAGGCCCCTCCGACCATGTGAACGGTTGGGCTGTGTCCTCGTGCTTTCTTCCGAGGCCCCTTCCGGGTCACGCAAGGCCAGTTCGGGCTGTGTTCTTGGTGCACATCTACCTAAGACCCCGCTGGGCCATAGTACGCATGGGCTCCGCTGTTGTGTTCTTAGCGTTGAGGCGTACGGAGGCCTAGGTGAAGTAGTGTGATACCCGCCTAGTAGTAGAAGTGCCCGTTCTACTGTCACCGCCTGGCCACGGTGGCTGATGCCTGAGAGGTTAGCTACCTGCTCGAAAAGTGGGAACTATAGTCTGTGTCGACATAGCAATTGCATGGGTGTGCATGAGTGAGTCATTGCATAGCATTCATAGCATTTCATATCATTGCACCACAAGATCCTCATCGTATAAGTTTGTATGTGCACTCTTATACGATGAGTTACTTTTATGTAACCCGATCCTTAACTTATAAGTTTGTATGGGCATTCTTATAAGTTAAGTTACTTTCCTGCTGTTACTTATACTTGCTAGTTTAGTGTAGCTTTTACATAAATGCTGATTATGATGCTGTTACTCTTACACTACTGCCACCTGCTTGAACTTCCTTTACTTGCATACTTATTATATACTATACTCTTGTTCCTTTTCTCCGCCCGGTGCCGAGGAGTTGCCGGGGGAGCGGATGTGAAACCACGTAGTCGTTTCGACTAACGGTTGCTACGTCTTCCTTTTTAGGAGGTCACGCCGCAGGTAGAGCAGCCGCAGACTACGCAGCAGGACAGCCAGGCCAGGGAGACAGGGCCTGAAGTGACGGTGCCATCGATGCCGTCGGTTACCGATGTTAGTTCTATTACTCTGTTGTAGCCCGTTTGGGCAATGTTTAGCTGTACTCTGATATATTGTAGAAGCATGTTTTAGCTTCTATTTATTGTTGTATTTGGACTTTATAACTTAGTGTGGATTTGACTTCTGGTTGTTTATTTATTTGGTTGGGTTGGCATGTTATATTGATATTGTTGTAGCCGGCGGAATAGGCGTCTTGTGGTACAGGTTAGCCCGTGTGCTAATGCTACCGCAAGACGGCTGTTCTGGGCATAAGACTCCCCTTTCGTGCCGTGTTTTGGATCCGGGAGGGGGGGGGGAGGGGTCCTATAGTGCGTGCCTATTTTTCTAACCTTCTTCTATTTAAAGCGCAGATTTTCCTCCATTAAGAAGACCGAACTTGATCCATTCCATCTACCATTTGAGGGCAAAGTTCCACCATTTTCCATCATTCTCCAACTTGGAAAGGCCTCCGGGCAAACTTTCAATACCATATTAAAGCCGAAGCTTCCTCTCCTACTCCTCCTCCTTCATCCTTGAGCTTCAAGAAGAGTTTGATCTAGCTTTATCCATCAACCTAAGAGAACCTTATGCCATCCTCCACCGGATCATGACACGAAGAAGACAGGTCCATTGGGAGTTAGTGATAGCCTCCTCTACCTTGAACGCAGCTGAAGACCGAACTAGGACGAGAATTGACAACCCGGCGATTCCTTCCGTGAATCTTTAGCAAGATTTCAGATCTGGTCGATTTCGCACACTCTCTTCCTGTTTTGTTGTTGAATGTGTAGTTTGATCTCTTTGTATTTGATGAAGTGTGTTTAATGTAATACACGTTTGTATACAATCATGTCTATGTGATTTTATATTTACATTATTTGCTTGAGGTGTGCCAATTTCCATAAGCCTCCACTTCCATTTTGCCGCTCTAGCGATTGCTATAGGTGTGCGTAGCGAAGAGGTGCTCGTGACCCTCATTCCGCCGTTCTAACCACCTCATCTGCAAGCCTACTCATCCATCCGCTTAGCGATTCGGTGCATAGCGACCCGTGTAGTCTTCCATCCCGCCTGGCGAAGCATCGCATAGCGGAGTTGCATAGGAGTAGTTTATTAGCGTTTTATTTTCTTTTTCCGCAACATTTAAAACCCACCTTCATTAACTCCGACCTAAGGACTTCAATCTCAAGTCCTCCTCAAAATTAACTCCACCTTATAGCGTTCCATGAGAGATCGATACTTGGGGACATTAACCCATTTTATATTACTTGTGCGACCGGTACACTTGCAGAAGAGAAAGAAGTAGCTCGGCCATTGGATAAGGAGGGGAAGCACTTTAAGATCTTTCGTGTGTGTGGTGGGACCTCTATGCCGAGCCCTTAAGTCGGTTTCCATTTCTTTTTGTTGTTTGGCTTGCAGGAGAGAAAGAAGTAGGTGCACGATCACCCCTTCCCCAAGGGTGAACTTCCACAAGAGGCCGAGTTCTCAGTTTCAACAATAGTGATCCCAGTCCAAAACAGTAATAGTGTTCCAACAGACCTCATGAGTTACATCGAGGAGAACCCGCCACAAAACTAGAAGATCAAAGGGAGCTTCTTGATAAGTTGTAAATATACCTATTTTCATGTACATTATTTAAGTAGTTTTCGTTTTCTTTTGTTGTTTTAGGTTAAATGTTTTTAATAAAATGCTCCTTTTATTGTATATATTTTGCTAACTTAGTTTATTTTCTTTTTCAGAAATTTTCAGAATTTTGCCATAAAAATCATGTGTCACGCCTGCGTACTTTGGGTCACGCCCGTGACCAGGGCGTGACAAGTCAAACTCGAGGAAATCAACAATTTTTAGAAGAAATTGATGGACAAGCCCGGCCACACGCCCGTGTCGAATGACACGCCCCGTGTCTTGAGCCCATGTCCATCCCACTTGACGATTCTCGCGCTCGACGTTTTCAGCTCGACGATCGTCGACCAACCCGACACGCCCAGAGTCACGCCCGTGACCTGGGGCGTGACTTCTCGACCATGGCCTGTGTCACTCCCGCTCGATAAAATTGGCCTCGACAAAATGGCTCTCGACGATTGTCGACACAACTCGACACGCCTAGCGTCATGCCCGTGACCATGGACGTGACTCCTCCACCTGGCCCGACAAAGCACCGCCGATGACTTTTTGACGCAAACGACGCCCAGTTCAATCTCCCCGACATGCCCACCGTCACGCCCGTGACGTGGGGCGTGACCGCCGCATTTTCAGCCGCAATGTCAACTTTGTCGTCAAGTCACTGGCCGCCTTTTGAATAGTAGTGACACTCCCCCTGACACGCCCGTGTCAGAGGGCGTGTATTTGTAAAATTTTGCCTATAAAAGGCCAGCTGCTATATGAGTTCAGGGTTCCGAAAATTTGAACCAATTTGATGTTAAGGGCTACTATTTGGAGTTTGCTTTAGTGCTATGTAAGGATCCCCGCCTCCTTTTTAAGTTTGATTGTTTAAGCTTTTGTAATCAACCTGTTTTGTTAATAAAATCGTTATTTTTCTTATCCTTACATTGCTCTGGAATGTATCTGAAGGCCTCCTTTTCATCAATCATATGTACTTTTATTTTCATTTTCATATTGCGTGTGTGCGTGTATGAGCTTAAAATTGCAAAATTTCTGTTTTTAAAACGAAAAACTTTTTGTTATACTTTCATTTTTATCAAAATTTCTAGCCGTTATTATAGCCATTTTACTTATCATACTCTTTAAAGTTGGTTAGACTTAGGATTTTTATGCTTCTATATTCGTTCTCATGAACTTGTAAATCGATAAAAAAGGTGGTTTTTCATTCCTTTTAACTTAGATTTTTCTTAGTTTTGATTATAAAATAGTTGCTTCTTTTTAGCTTTCCTCCACTTTTTAAATCGTTTTACAAAGCTATAAGAATGCATAATGCGTTATTTTAATTTTTCAACAACTTTGATTTTAGCAAATACGTAAAAATATTTCTGCTCAAACAATTTTTATTTCCTCTTTTTATGCACTTCTATCAAAATCTAACGGTAAAAATGTAAACGTTTTAATTTTTCTGGCACTTGCATTTCTCGCTTTAATTTGAAAACTTTTGGCTCAAACAATTTTTATCTTATCTTTTTATGCATTTCTACCGCATTCTAGCGGTAGAAATGCAGTTGTTTTAATTTTTCAATAACTTTATTTTTCTTATTTTTTTCGCCTGAGTGCGTGCGTGTATGAGATAATTTTTGTAGCTTTGTTTCAATTATGTAAGTGTGTATGTGTATTTCAATTATGTAAGTGTTTGTTTACTTATGTCGAGTGCGTGAATATTTACTTTCTGAAGAGTGCGTGCGTGTGTAACATTTATTTCTGCCCGCTCACTAGGAGTTAAATGACTGGTCTTTATTTTCCGGCTACTCGCCAGGAGTTAAATGGCTGGTCTTTATTTTTCCGCTTACTCGCTAGGAGTTAAATGGTTGGGCCTTATTTCCCGCCTACTCATTTGAGTAGGACTTGTACTCGCATTTATTTTTGCCTACTCGTTAAGAGTTAAATGACATGTCTTTATTTCCCTATAAATATTTGAGAACTTGTAATAACATTTATTTCCCTATAATAGTTGAATGGCTGGTCTTAATTTTTCACCTACTCATTTGAGTAGGATTTGTGTGTGTGAGTATTTACTTTCTGCAGTGTGTGTGCATTTTCATTTTCATTAGAGTGAGTGGGTGTGTTTATTTCATGTAGAGTGCGTGTGTTGCATTTATTTTCTCCTACTCGTTTGAGTAGGACTCGCTTTCATTTCAGTCCTACTCGTTTGAGTAGAACTTGCAATTTTCAGCTTTTATTTCCCGCCCACTCGTTTGAGTGGGACTTGCAATTTCAATTATACAAATTTCTGTAACTTGTAACTTAGTTCTATTTCTGTCTCTTTCTTATGTGTTTGGATGAGTGCGGGTGTGTTTATTTATAATAACTTTTCTAATATTAGGTTACCTTGCTTTTCTTCTTATTTTATTTATAACCCTTCAGCGAATAGTTTAGAACGCTCGCCTAACCAAACTCATAAGCTATCCCCATTCCGATGAGTAGCTAATCACTTTTAGCCCTCGGTATCGAAGAGCATTGGGATATAAAAATGTTTTAAATAACTAAAGGTCTTATTTTTCAATTTAATTAAAAAACTTAAGGTTTACCCTAGGTTAACGACGCGTAGAACCACATATCGATGTGTGGGATCTATTTCCGTTATCCATACGCTAGCTAGCCGAGAGGCCGTACGTATGTACTGATTGCCCCTGAGTAAAGAGAGTTCCGCACTAACCCTCAAGAGAGGAGGCATGCTAACTCTACCGGATTGGGTTCCCCACCCAATAGCGAGGTTCTTAGCATACTGCGGGCATTAAGAGGAATCCTTCATCGAACGAGAGCCCGGTCGTGTAACGCCCCGAAACTCAAAGGAGCAAAGGGGGACGTTTTGGGCCAGTTTTGGTTTCTGGCTGACGGCACACGGCCTGGGACACGGGCGTGTCCCAGGGCGTGTCAAGTGTGTGCCGACACTTAGTCGCGAAGTCGTCGAGTTATACTCGACGATTCGTCGAGAAAGGGCACACGGCCTGCGACACGGGCGTGTCGCAGGGCGTGTCGACCCGTGTCGACACTTAGCCGTGAAATCGTCGAGTTATTCTCGACGATTCGTCGAGAATGGGCACACGGCCTGTGACACGGGCGTGTCGCAGGGCGTGTCGACCCGTGTCGACGATCGTCAAGGTGAAATCGTCGAGATTCACTCGACGATCGTCGAGACAAGGCACACGGCCTAGGACACGGGCGTGTCCAAGGCCGTGTCATCCAGTCGTCGTTCTCCCCTCGACGAAATGCCCCGTGTACACGGTCTGGGGGCCCAGGCGTGTCAATGTGACACGGGCAAGGACACGGGCGTGTCCTAGAACCCGTGCAGTGCTCGGGTTGGAAACAGGGGAAAATCA
Organism: Platanthera guangdongensis; assembly: GCA_039583875.1. NCBI lineage: Eukaryota > Viridiplantae > Streptophyta > Magnoliopsida > Asparagales > Orchidaceae > Platanthera > Platanthera guangdongensis. Next base: position 57,690,788 of record CM077164.1, on the reverse strand, counting down.
TGGGGTACACGGCCGGCTACACGACCGTGTCAGCTGGAACACGGGCGTGTCAACTCGAACACGGGCGTGTTCGATACCCGTGTGCGTGTTCAGAAGATTCGATTTTGACGGCAAATGCGTCACACGACCCTGGACACGGGCGTGTGCCAGGCCGTGTTCGGCCCAGATTGGGCATTTCAGCCCCGAATCAAAGCTGCTCGTTTTCTTAGGTTGAGATCCGACGGCTGGGGATGGTTCCTGAGAGTATATACTCGGGTTTGACTTAGAAAAATCCACACTTTTCACCCCTTTTCATCTCTCCAAACCCTTGGAGAAAGAAGAGCTAAGGCAAGAGGAAGAGGAGCTAGATCCGCCATTGGAGGAGCTTCGGAGCTCCGAATCGCAAGCCGACTCCGGATCCACGGAGGCAACGCAAGTGCGGTGATTTCTATCCGATTACATTTCGATGGCGCCAAAGAGGAACGCAAGGGTAACGATCCTCACTTGTGAGCATGATAGCTCTCTTTCTTAGCATAGGAAGCCCTCTCTCGCGAGTTTGCGAAGAGTTGGAGGCGTTCCTTCGGGTAGATATGTAAAGTCCCCGTTGTTTAGCGTCCGTATGTGAGAACGGACATAGGCATTTTGGTTGAAGCCTACCCGGACATGTTAGTCCGGATCGGTGATGTTGCATTGCATAAGGCCGGAGAAGACTCCGTGCTATTTGGTGTTTTCGGATTTTCTACGCGGTAGATTGCAGCAGGGAGCCTTGGGGACTAACCCAAAGGTGCACCCGGAAAACTGGGCGGACACGAGGTCTTGCCAACTTGGTGGCTTGGAAGCCAACTTGAACATAACCGGGTTATGTGACTTGTGATGAAAATGGGACTCGGTAGAAGTTTGACCTGCGCATATGGTTTAAATTACCGTTGCGGGCGCATATGGTTTAAATTACCGTTGCGTTGTGAGCACGGGTTAGATGGAACCGTACCCACTCTATGTCGTTCGGATTAGGGTCGTTGGCATAGATGAGGGTCTTCGGCGGTCTATGGTTTTAATTACCGTGACCCATGCCAGGAAGACAAACTGCTCATTGTTTGGCCGTCCAAGAGAGGATGGCGGTGAGTCGGCAGACTTAGACTGCGTTCACCAAGAATGTGCCCTGAGTGCACGGGGTGTGTGGCCGTTGAGCCTCCGCCTGTGATGAAATGACTATATTTATAATGCTCGCTTATGCTAATGAAATGCAGGGAAGGAGCATCGCCGCCCCGGGTTGGGGGCGGGATCGTTATAATTTGGTCAGCATTGCTGACCGTTGCTTTGTTTGCCACCGTGCGGTGGTTTGTTTGCTTGCAGGTGCAGCTGGACCGAGCGGTCAATAGCGGGCTAAAGCCCTTTTTGCGAAGCTGGCCCTCGAAGGCCCAAGTGAAATGTTTTCTATTTTTATTCATGTATGGCCGGCCTGCGTGCCGAGGTTGGTAAATCATGTAACGGACAAGTGAAACTTTTTGTAAGGCCTTAAGGCCAATGTTTGGGTATTTTTGTATACATTCCTAAATGTTGTATTAGTGGACATTCGTGCTCTTATGCTGGGTTCTTGTTTACAACTTATATTAACTGCTTCCGCTAGAATGCTCTGTGTAGGACGTTGAGATTGGTTGGATGGTTTCCATAAGTAACCACCCGGTCTGTCTGTGGTATATGGCGTCGGGCCCCGGCCGGACCTACTGCTATATGTTATGCGACGGATAGGGGGTGTTACAATTTGGTATCAGACTACTGGTTTTGGTCGGGCTTAAACGGAATTCGTGGTCGAATTCTTTTTAAGGGGTGGTGAGCACATTGTGTGCGTCATCGTTACAATGGTAAAAGAACCCATGAATGTCCACTTAGGAATGAAAATACTCGTGTTTGAGGAACCTGCGTGTTCCTATAATTGCTGTTTGCAATGTTATTTGGTCGCTTAACGGTGTTTTGTACCACTATAGGTGACCCGAAGTGGTGTTGGGCCGTCAGAATGCCGAGGTTCTGAGGCTAGTAGTGCACCAGAAGTTGCTCCAGCAACACCTTTGTCGGCTGAAAATATACGATTGGTGGCTGAAGCGGTGTTGGCCGTGATAAATGCGCAGCCTGGGAGGCAAGCGCAGCAGCCCGCTCCTGTGATGGAGCAAGTACCTCTTCAAGAGGCCGAGCCGAGGAGGATGGAGCAAGTGGTTGTAGAACCAATAGTGCCAAGGAGGGCGACTGAGAGGCAGTTGAAGCATGTAATGAGCTTTAACCCTCCGTTATTCTCGGGGTTGGGAACCCCATCGCAGGCTGAAGACTGGCTCTCTAGGGTGAAGAGAGTCATGACAGCGACGGAGACGGAGGAGTGGCAAATGACCACCATCGCTACATTCCTTCTGGATGGGGAAGCGAGGATGTGGTGGGAAGGTTTGGAGCTGCATCATTTGAGAGGTAGACAACTGATAGACGTTCCGATGGAAGAGTTCTCGGAATTGTTCTTAGCAAGATACCTCCCTTCTACTCAGAGGATTTTAATGGAGAATGAGTTCCTGAAGTTGGTGCAGGGTGAGAGGAGCGTGGATGAATATCTCCACGAGTTTACGCGGTTGAGTCGTTATGCTAGCTCCATCATCATGGATGAGGAGCGTAAGACTAATCGTTTTTATGAAGGCTTGAGGGATGAGCTGAGATTGTTACTGTCGGGGCCAATGACGCAGGGTTTCTTAACCTTGGTCAATACTGCCCGGTCCTTGGAGAAGGACATGAAGAGTGTACAAGCGAAGAAAGGCTTGGGCGAGAAGAAATCTGGGTTCAAAGTGCCGACTACTTCAAAGTCTGGCTATCAAAGATTCTTTAAGAAGCATAGGACTTCGGGTCCAGCTCCTTCTGGTGCTTTTGGGGCGACTACGAGTCGGACCCCGGGCGCGTGCTTCACTTGTGGCAAGACGGGGCATTTCGCCCGTGATTGTTGGAGCGGACGTCCTAAGTCCGAAAGGAGGCCAGGAGCTACCTACGAAGAGAAGGGAAAGGCGGTGGAGTCGACCGCATCTCACTATGCTCCGGCCCAACCAAGGGTTTACAATCTTGGCCAACAGGAGGCCATTAAACAAGCTGACGTGGTGACAGGTACGGTTTAATTTATAGCAAGTCAATTCCTTTATATGCTTGTTATGTATATGTTACCTTACCACTGCTTGTTTAGGATTTGTAATGATTTGTGAAAATCCCGCACGAGCACTCTTCGATACGGGAGCTTCACACTCCTTCTTGTCCGAAGGATTTATATCACGCATCGGAGTCCCTTCTTCGATGGCGAAGGACAAGTTGGATGTGTTGTTGCCCAATGGGTGTTCGATGCGAGCGGTTAGGATCTGCGAGGTTAAGACTCGTATTGGAGAGCAGGAGTTCGACCTGCGGGCGTCTTTACTTCCGTTAGTGGAGTTCGACGTCATATTTGGCATGGACTGGCTCTCGGAGCAGCAGGCCCATATAGATTGCGGTAGCAAGGAAGTCAAGCTGGGAGCGAGTCGTGAGACGACTTTTACGGGCTTAAAGGGGTCGAGCAAGACGTTGATGTCTGCTCTTCAGGTGGTAAAGGCGGTCCGTGCTGGAGCAGAACTGTTCTTTACACTAGTGGAGGTTGCAAAGCCGAAGCCCGCGTTGGATTGTATTTCAGTGGTATCGGAATACCCTGATGTGTTCCCCGCAGATCTTCCTGGAGCCCCGCCTCAACGGGAGATAGATTTTACGATCGAGCTAGTGCCAGGTGCAAAGCCTGTGTCACGATCTCCGTATCGGCTAGCGCCTAAGGAAATGGCGGAGCTGAAAGTTCAACTGCAAGAGTTGTTGGAGCAAGGGTATGTGCGCCCGAGTTCTTCGCCTTGGAGCGCACCGGTCCTCTTTGTTAAGAAGAAGGACGGAAGCTTGAGATTGTGTATTGATTATCGGGAGCTAAACAAGCTGACTGAGAAGAATAAGTACCCGATCCCTAGGATTGATGATCTCTTTGATCAGTTAGTCGGGTCGACGGTGTACTCGAAGTTAGATCTCAAGTCTGGGTACTATCAGCTGCGGATAAGGGAGAGTGATATCCCGAAGACAGCGTTTGGTACGAGATACGGGCATTATGAGTTTACGGTCATGCCGTTTGGGCTGACTAATGCGCCGTCGGTGTTCATGGATTTGATGAACAGGACGTTCAGGGAGTACTTGGACCATTTCGTGATCGTCTTCATCGACGATATTTTGGTGTACTCGCAAAGTGAGGAAGATCACTTCAAGCATCTTCATTTGGTGCTGGAGACGCTAAGGAGAAACCAGTTGTATGCCAAGTTCTCGAAGTGCGAGTTTTGGCCATCCTCAGTGGCGTTCCTCGGGCATATAGTGAGTGGAGAGGGTATTGCTGTGGATCCGGCGAAGATTGTTGCGATACGGGAGTGGCCTGAGCTTGCTACGGTAGCAGAAGTCCGGAGCTTTTTGGGGCTTGCCGGCTATTATAGGCGCTTCGTAGAGAACTTCTCGCGGATAGTGTTACCTCTCACTACTTTGACGAGGAAGGAGCATAAGTTCGTTTGGACGCCGGAGTGCGCGCGAGCTTTTGAGGAATTGAAGTGTCGGTTGACCACGGCGCCTGTGCTGAGTTCGCCGGTTGGAACCGAAGGCTATGAGATATATAGCGATGCTTCGGGCAGCGGTTTGGGTTGCGTGCTACTGCAGCACGGAAGCGTGATAGCTTATGGCTCGAGACAGCTAAAAGTGCACGAGAGGAATTATCTGGTCCATGACTTGGAGTTAGCGGCCGTGATTTTTGCCTTGAAGCTGTGGAGACACTATTTGTACGGTGTGAAGATTGATATTTACACCGATCACAAGAGCCTAAAGTACCTGATTGATCAGAAGGATCTGAATATGCGGCAGCGTAGATGGATGGAGTTCCTGGGGGACTATACATTCAAAATCCACTACGTGCCAGGCAAAGGGAATGCGGTTGCGGACGCGTTGAGTCGCCGAGCCCCAGCTCAAGCGAATTGGCTATCAGTGTATGATGAGCGGTTGGTGCAGGAGCTGGAAGCGTTGGAGATTGTTTGTGTGGATAAGCAAGCAAGTGCTGAAGCAGTGCTGAATTGGACTGAAGTCCAATATGACCTGGCTGATCGGATTCGGCAGGCTTTGGATATGGATGCTCATAGGAAGCAGTTCATGATAGAGGCTCTGGATGGGTCAAATTCCCAATTCGTCGTGGAGGACGGATTGCTGTGGAAAGGCGGTCGTCTGTGCGTCCCAAGTGTGGGCAATTTACGGGTGGAGTTGTTGTACGAGGCACACCATACCAAGTACTCGATTCACCCGGGGAGCACGAAGATGTACCGCGATATAAAGAAACTGTTTTGGTGGCCGGGTTTGAAAAAGGATGTGGCGCTATACGTAGTGAAGTGCCAAACCTGCGCCTTAGTAAAGGCGGAGTGCCAAAAGCCGGGAGGATTTCTCAAGTCCTTGCCTATTCCGGAGTGGAAATTCGACGACATCTCTATGGACTTTGTGCATGGTTTGCCAAGGTCGCAAAAAGGGAACGACGCCATTTGGGTGGTCGTGGATCGATTAACGAAGGTGTCGCATTTTATTCCGCATAGGAAGGACGATCCGGTGGAGAAGCTGGCGAAGCTTTATGTGGATAATATAGTACGGCTTCATGGTGTGCCCCGCAGCATCGTGAGTGACCGAGATGGGCGGTTCACGTCCAATGATTGGAGGCTGGTGCAGCAAATGTTGGGAACAAAGCTGAAGTTTAGCACAGCCTTCCATCCGCAAACGGATTGGCAGACCGAGAGGGTCAATAGAACCATGGAAGACATGCTTCGCATGTGTGTTTTGGACTTTGGAAAGCAATGGGAGGACCACTTTTATTTGGTGGAGTTCGCATACAACAACAGCTACCAAGCAAGTATTCAGATGGCACCTTTCGAGGCCCTTTATGGTAGAAGATGTCGCACGCCGTTGTCTTGGTTAGAAACGGGCGAGTCGAAGTTGTATAAGCGATCGGAAGTGGATGATGCTACTTCTTTGGTGAGAACCATTCGGGAGAGGTTACTCATCGCTCAGGACCGGCAAGCAAAGTACTATAATGCTAAGCACAGGAACGTGGAGTTCGCTGTGGGTGATTATGTGTACCTAAAGATCAAGCCGTTCAAGGGTGTCTCGCGGGTGCGACGATTGAAAAAGCTAAGCCCGAGGTACCTTGGACCGTTTGAGGTTCTGGAGCGAGTTGGAGAAGCGGCCTATAGGTTGAAGCTTTCTGTGGAGCCAAGTGGTTTACACGATGTATTCCACATTTCGGTGCTTCGGAAGGCGGTGCAAGAGCCTACGCAAGTGATCGCGGTCGATCAAGTGCCGGTGGATAGTGGGCTAACGACAAAGGTAAAGCCCGTGCGGATTGAGGACACGGAGGTCAAGCGGCTACGCAATAAAGAGATCAGGATGGTCAAGGTCCGATGGGACAATTGCGGTCGTGAGGAGCTCTCCTGGGAGCGAGAGCAGACTATGCTTGACGAGTATCCGGAGTTGTTCCGCTCAGGTACAAATGTTGTTTTTGTATATCTTTCCTTTATGTAATTTCGTGGGCGAAATTCTTTTAAGAGGGGGAGAGTTGTAACGCCCCGAAACTCAAAGGAGCAAAGGGGGACGTTTTGGGCCAGTTTTGGTTTCTGGCTGACGGCACACGGCCTGGGACACGGGCGTGTCCCAGGGCGTGTCAAGTGTGTGCCGACACTTAGTCGCGAAGTCGTCGAGTTATACTCGACGATTCGTCGAGAAAGGGCACACGGCCTGCGACACGGGCGTGTCGCAGGGCGTGTCGACCCGTGTCGACACTTAGCCGTGAAATCGTCGAGTTATTCTCGATGATTCGTCGAGAATGGGCACACGGCCTGCGACACGGGCGTGTCGCAGGGCGTGTCGACCCGTGTCGACGATCGTCAAGGTGAAATCGTCGAGATTCACTCGACGATCGTCGAGATAAGGCACACGGCCTAGGACACGGGCGTGTCCAAGGCCGTGTCATCCAGTCGTCGTTCTCCCCTCGACGAAATGCCCCGTGTACACGGTCTGGGGGCCCAGGCGTGTCAATGTGACACGGGCAAGGACACGGGCGTGTCCTAGAACCCGTGCAGTGCTCGGGTTGGAAACAGGGGAAAATCATGTGGTACACGGCCGGCTACACGGCCGTGTCAGCTGGAACACGGGCGTGTCAACTCGAACACGGGCGTGTTCGATACCCGTGTGCGTGTTCAGAAGATTCGATTTTGACGGCGAATGCGGCACACGGCCCTGGACACGGGCGTGTGCCAGGCCGTGTTCGGCCCAGATTGGGCATTTCAGCCCCGAATCAAAGCCGCTCGTTTTCTTAGGTTGAGATCCGACGGCTGGGGATGGTTCCTGAGAGTATATACTCGGGTTTGACTTAGAAAAATCCACACTTTTCACCCCTTTTCATCTCTCCAAACCCTTGGAGAAAGAAGAGCTAAGGCAAGAGGAAGAGGAGCTAGATCCGCCATTGGAGGAGCTTCGGAGCTCCGAATCGCAAGCCGACTCCGGATCCACGGAGGCAACGCAAGTGCGGTGATTTCTATCCGATTACATTTCGATGGCGCCAAAGAGGAACGCAAGGGTAACGATCCTCACTTGTGAGCATGATAGCTCTCTTTCTTAGCATAGGAAGCCCTCTCTCGCGAGTTTGCGAAGAGTTGGAGGCGTTCCTTCGGGTAGATATGTAAAGTCCCCGTTGTTTAGCGTCCGTATGCGAGAACGGACATAGGCATTTTGGTTGAAGCCTACCCGGACATGTTAGTCCGGATCGGTGATGTTGCATTGCATAAGGCCGGAGAAGACTCCGTGCTATTTGGTGTTTTCGGATTTTCTACGCGGTAGATTGCAGCAGGGAGCCTTGGGGACTAACCCAAAGGTGCACCCGGAAAACTGGGCGGACACGAGGTCTTGCCAACTTGGTGGCTTGGAAGACAACTTGAACATAATCGGGTTATGTGACTTGTGATGAAAATGGGACTCGGTAGAAGTTTGACCTGCGCATATGGTTTAAATTACCGTTGCGGGTGCATATGGTTTAAATTACCGTTGCGTTGTGAGCACGGGTTAGATGGAACCGTACCCACTCTATGTCATTCGGATTAGGGTCGTTGGCATAGATGAGGGTCTTCGGCGGTCTATGGTTTTAATTACCGTGACCCATGCCAGGAAGACAAACTGCTCATTATTTGGCCGTCCAAGAGAGGATGGCGGTGAGTCGGCAGACTTAGACTGCGTTCACCAAGAATGTGCCATGAGTGCACGGGGTGTGTGGCCGTTGAGCCTCCGCCTGTGATGAAATGACTATATTTATAATGCTCGCTTATGCTAATGAAATGCAGGGAAGGAGCATCGCCGCCCCGGGTTGGGGGCAGGATCGTTATAATTTGGTCAGCATTGCTGACCGTTGCTTTGTTTGCCACCGTGCGGTGGTTTGTTTGCTTGCAGGTGCAGCTGGACCGAGCGGTCAATAGCGGGCTAAAGCCCTTTTTGCGAAGCTGGCCCTCAAAGGCCCAAGTGAAATGTTTTCTATTTTTATTCATGTATGGCCGGCCTGCGTGCCGAGGTTGGTAAATCATGTAACAGACAAGTGAAACTTTTTGTAAGGCCTTAAGGCCAATGTTTGGGTATTTTTGTATACATTCCTAAATGTTATATTAGTGGACATTCGTGCTCTTATGCTGGGTTCTTGTTTACAACTTATATTAACTGCTTCCGCTAGAATGCTCTGTGTAGGACGTTGAGATTGGTTGGATGGTTTCCATAAGTAACCACCCGGTCTGTCTGTGGTATATGGCGTCGGGCCCCGGCCGGACCTACTGCTATATGTTATGCGACGGATAGGGGGTGTTACAGGTCGAATAGCCTTAATGTCCAGGTGAGTTATATTCCTAGAGATAGGTGAGCTCATAATCTTGGAACCTCCACGGCCAAGTTTCCGCTTTAATTGAATTGAAACTTTAGATCTCTAGTTTTATAAATCTATTTTTAATCCTAACGTAATTCGATACCGAGCGTTATCTCTTTATCGACTTTAATCTTAATCTATTTTCGTCCTATTTTAGTTAAAATCAACAAAAATATTTCGGTAAAATAATAGTGCTTTCGGAGCAGTAGGGATAATCAACCCGTTCCCGGGAAATTTACGATTTGGATATTCCCCCGAATATTCTGTATTACTTGCGATAGGTGCACTTGCCTCATCTAGCAAGCCCGCAGGGTTCGACTCATCGAACCAACCACCCACATAAGAGTCTGTTCGCGGGCCATCAAGTTTTTGGCGCCGTTGCCGGGGAACTATTTGAGTTGTTATTTCGAATCCAAAGTCTACTACTTTTACCTATTTTTCTAAAAAAACTTAAAAAACATTTCTTCAAAATTCAAAAAAAAGTAATTTTTTACTTTATATTTTAGGGTGTATGACCCGTGGACAATCTTCGGAGTCCGAACATTTAGATTTCGATCCTGAGATCGAACGCTCGCTTGCGCGTATTCGATCTCAACGCCAAAATCCCTCTTTGGATCCCGAAGAATCTGTCAGAGAACCCCATGTCGTTGCTATGGCCGACCCTAATCTGAATGCGGCCCTCGAGTGTATAATGTCATATTATGCCCGACCGAATTTGGACCATACTGGGTCCAGTATTGTTCGCCCGATGTTGGCAAACAATAATTTTGAGATCAAATCGAGCATTATCCAAATGATCCAAAACGCCGTGCAGTTCGATGGACTGCCGGATGAGGACCTGAACGTTCATTTGTCTAGTTTTTTGGAAATCTGCGATACCTTTAAGATCAATGGTGTCACTGATGACACCATTCGTTTGCGCCTCTTTCCATTTTCCCTCAGATCCAAAGCTAAGGCGTGGTTGAATTCCCTCCCACGAGGATGTATAACCACTTGGGCCGAGCTTGCGAAACGATTCTTAATGATGTATTTTCCGCCTGCCAAAACTGCAAAGTTGCAGGCGGACATTTCTTCATTCGTGCAGAACGATTCCGAGTCTCTATTTTAGACTTGGAAGTGCTTTAAAGAATTCCTCCGCAAGTGTCCGCACCATGCGCTGCCTGCGTGGTTGCAGGTCCAAATCTTCTACATTGGGCTTAACTACTAGACGCGTTAAATGATTGACGCGGCTGCCGGGGGTACCTTATATAATAAGACCCTCGAGGCTGCCCCGTCTCTTATTGAAGAGATGGCTATGAACGCCTACCAATGGAACGTCCCTCGGGGACGTCCCAAGCAGGCCGCCGAACTCTTCGAAGTTGATGCCACTGCCCACTTAGCCCTTCAAGTTGAAAGGCTGACGAAGTAGGTGGCAGAGATGTCTAATGCCTCCACCACTCCGCCTTGGGCGATTCCCCTAATGCCGGCATAGTCAATGGATTCGTAGACTATGTGGGAAATGCTAGGCGACCTTCCTTCAATCCCAACAACAAACCTTATAGCAATCACTATAATTCGGGTTGGAGGAACCACCCCAACTTCTCATGGAGCAATGCGAATAATGCACAGCGCCCGGATTTCTGCCGCCTCCCCCTCTTCCAAAACCCTCCCCAATGGAGGAGAATTTCTCTAAATATATAGCTTCCAATGAGTCAAATATCCGGAACATCACCGGATCGCTAAAAAACTTAGAACTCCAGGTTGGACAGCTAGCACGAATGATGTCCGAGCGCGCGCTCGGGGCACTGCCGGGAAACACGGAGCCCAATCCACGGGAGAATATCCACGCTATAACCCTCTGTAGCGGAAAGGAGGTGATCGATCCAAAATAGACCGATCCGCAAGTACATATTTCACCTCTGACCCCTCTTCCCCCTTCTTCGATTACGCCGCCTTTACAAATTTCAAATGAAAAAATTATTAAAACGCCCTTGCCGTATCCACATAAACTCAATAGTGAGCATAAGGACGCGCAATACAAAAAATTTATTTTATTATTAAAACAAATTCATATTAATGTTCCCTTCTGCGATGCGATCTCGAAGACGCCTAAATATGTGAAATATTTAAAACAACTTCTTTCTAATAAACAAAAATTAGAAAATATTTTGCATATTTCTCTGAATGCTGACTGCTCAGCGGCTCTTACTAATAAATTGCCCCTTAAAAGAAATGATCCGGGACGGTTCTCCATCCCGTGCCTTTTTGGCAATATATTAGCAAAATACGCTCTTGCAGATTTAGGCGCGAGCATTAATTTGATGTCGTTCTAGCTCTTTCAAAAATTAGGTTAGGGCACTCCGGCCCCTACTAAAATGCGAATCAAACTAGTGGATCGCTCGGTTAAGTTTCCCGTCGGGGTAGTGGAAGACGTACTTGTCCGAGTTGATAAGTTTATGATGGAGGCAACGACCCCCAACCTATGGAAGATGGCTTGCTCGCAGAGGATCCTTCTCCGTCTCCAACAAAGGATTTGCGTCGCCATGGTGATCGTGTGGAGCGTCGCTATAACCTCCGCCCACGGTGCAAGACCACCTAATATTATTTAGTTGCATAATTTTATTATTATTTGAATTTATCACGTTATTTGTTTTGTGCATTTTTCATTTCATTTTGGGTTTGAAACATTAGAGTTATTTTTTTCATGATGGGCTGCATATAGCCAAAGAATGATGTTAGCCTATATATATGCATGTATCGTTTTCTTGTGGAAGAAGTTGAATGAGAAATTGAAATTCTACCCCCAAAGGAATCTTCCCCCTCTCCCTCTTCTTCTAATTTCGGCCCACCCTCAACCCTAGCCTCCTCCCTCTCTTGGCCGCCACCTCCTCTCCCTCCCTCATTCTCTCGGCCTCTCAACCCCTCCCTCCAAGCCGCCAACCCCCCTAGCCTCCTCTCCCACTCTTCCATAGCCGACCTCCCTCCCACAAGCACAACCCGACCACCCTCTTCCTCCTCAAGGAAGAACCTGGCCCCCCTTCTCTCTAGGTGGCTAAATCAAGGTGCTTGTGACAAGCTCTCGTGGATCTCGGCAGAGGCGTGACGCGATGAAGGAGGATGAGTTTCTCTCCATCCGGCGCAACTCCGGCGGAACCGTGGAAGGGCGATTCAAGAGAGATAACCAGAATCATCTATTCTGGTTGGGGTAACGAAAATCTCTACCATTGTGTGATTCCTTCCCTAGATAATTTCATGGTAGATACTCTTGGCGTTGGATTTAGAATCATTGAAATTTTCGTGGTTTTCTTCGATTGTTTGTGTTTATCTTAATTGAAATAATTTTCGCAAAAAGGCTTGGCGAACCTCGTAACTTTTGTTGGGAGAGATCTACCGTTTCTCGAATCGTACTTTTGGTAGATCTCTTTTGCTACAACCTTCGCTCGCTCGGACCGGGTGGGTCCTTTTAGCCAGAAAGGATATTGGCCTATCGCCACTATCCGATCCTAAGCGGTTTGGCTACCCGTACGTTAGCGTGAACGTGATAATATTGCGCGGAGTGTGCGTGGTGTGGTAATTTTTGCGAGTGAAAATTCAAATCGTAGAGGGGCAAAAGTGTTAATCCGTAGATCCCCTGGCGTCAAGGCTTTGGCTTTGGCGGCATTATTTACTTCCTAAGGAATTTGTTATTTTATCCGATCATGATGCTTTGCGATTTATCAACTCACAAACTAAAGTGAGCCCCAGACATGCCAAGTGGGTCTCCTATCTCCAAGAATACACATTTATCATTAAACACCTTAAGGTAACTCTCAACTGTTTAGCCGACGCTCTTAGTCGTGTATCGTTATTACTGACTACGCTAGAAGTAAAGGTGATTGGGTTCAGTAGAATTAAGGATGAGTACGTACATTGCCCGGATTTCCAGGAAATCTATTTATCCACTCAATACAACTCGCCCACAACCATTTCGTCCTGTTATATTCGTGACGATTATCTATTCAATCACTCAAAGCTATGTATTTCACGTTCGTCCCTACGCCACTTCACCGTGTGGGAATTGCATAGCGGCGGGATGGGTGGACACTTTGGCCGTGACAAGACCATTACGCTAGTAGAAGACAAGTTTTATTGGCCCGGTCTTAAGTCAACGGTGAATAAAATCGTGGGAAGTTGTCGGGCGTGCCAATTAGCCAAGGGCAACAAAACTAATGCGGGACTTTATACCCCTCTTCCGATTCCTTCCACTCCTTGGGAAGACGTTAGCATGGATTTTATCCTAGGCCTGCCTGTCACGTTTAAACGTCATGACTCTATTCTGGTAGTAGTAGATTGGTTTTCCAAAATGGCTTATTTTATTGCGTGTATTAAAACCAACGATGCGTCACATGTTGCTAAGTTATATTTTAAGGAAGTCGTTGGACATCGGGGCGTTTCGAAATCGATAGTGACCGACAGAGATGTGAAATTTACGAGTTATTTTTGGAAGACCTTGTGGAAGACTATGGACACCAAGCTTTTGTTTTCTTCGGCCTACCATCCACAGACGGATGGACAAACAGAAGTGGTCAATAGAAGTTTAGGTAGTTTGTTACGATGCCTTGTGGGAGACCACAAGGGTACATGGGACATAATCCTTCCTCATGCTCAGCTAGCGTATAATAATTCCAAAAATCGGTCCACTGGCTTGTCTCCGAATGAGATCGTGCATGGTTATAAAGCACCAGTGCCACTTGACTTGATCCTGTTACTGCCATCCTATAAATCAAGTCAATTTGCATAGGATTTTGCCTCTCACATTCATAATTTGCATAAGCACATAAATGAAACATTAACCACACAATATGCATCTTATCAAGCTCATGCTAACGTACACAAAAGAGAAACTCACTTTAAGGTTGGCGATTTAGTCTTGGTGCATCTCGTCCCTGAACGGATGCCTTCATGCACTATAAAAAAGTTAGCGCATCGACGAGCTGGGCCGTTTTGGATCTTACAGAAATTAGTAGAAAACGCATATCTTTTGGAGTTACCCACTGATTGGGGTATTTCCCCTGTTTTTAATGTTTCTGATTTAACGCCATATGTTTCTCCGCCACTGGAATTATCTAACTGTATGTTTAGCTCCACTATATTTTCTAATGGGTTGGGGGGTGAGCTTGTGCCTGGATCGCTCCCTACATCGGTTTCCAATGGAGGTACGTTGGTAGTTGATGAAGAAACGTTTCCTCCTTTATTGCCTAATGCTTTTCCCAGGTTTCCCAGGACAAACTTTTTGCCAGACAGGATCATAAAAGATGAAGTGTTCTCCTCTCCCGGTGGTGATATTCGCCGCTACTTGATACGTTGGCGTGATCGTCCGGCCTCCGATGACTCTTGGCTTCCGGAATTGGAGGTGGCTCTTTTGGATGATGCTCTCCTACGGCGGTACCTGCGGGATAACTCATCGGTGATGAGTACTTTCGAGCGGGGGAGGGTTAATGGAGACAACGACCCCCAACCTATGGAAGATGGCTTGCTCGCGGAGGATCCTTCTCCGTCTCCAACAAAGGATTTGCGTCGCCATGGTGATCGTGTGGAGCGTCGCTACAACCTCCGCCCACGGCGCAAGACCACCTAATATTATTTAGTTGCATAATTTTATTATTATTTGAATTTATCACGTTATTTGTTTTGAGCATTTTTCATTTCATTTTGGGTTTGAAACATTAGAGTCTATTTTTTCATGATGGGCTGCATATAGCCAAAGAATGATGTAAGCCTATATATAGGCATGTATTGTTTTCTTGTGGAAGAAGTTGAATGAGAAATTGAAATTCTACCCCTACAGGAATCTTCCCCCTCTCCCTCTTCTTCTAATTTTGGCCCACCCTCAACCCTAGCTTCCTCCCTCTCTTGGCCGCCACCTCCTCTCCCTCCCTCATTCTCTCGGCCTCTCAACCCCTCCCTCCAAGCCGCCAACCCACCTAGCCTCCTATCCCACTCTTCCATAGCCGACCACCCTCCCACAAGCACAACCCAACCACCCTCTTCCTACTCAAGGAAGAACCCGGCCCCCTTCTCTCTAGGTGGCTAAATCAAGGTGCTTGTGACAAGCTCTCGTGGATCTTGGCAGAGGCGTGATGCGACGAAGGAGGACGAGTTTCTCTCCATCCGGCGCAACTCCGGCGGAACCGTAGAAGGGCGATTCAAGCGAGATAACCGGAATCATCTATTCCGGTTGGGGTAACGAAAATCTCTACCATAGTGTGATTCCTTCCCTAGATAATTTCGTGGTGGATACTCTTGGCGTTGGATTTAGAATCATTAAAATTTTCGTGGTTTTCTTTGATTGTTTGTGTTTATCTTAATTGAAATAATTTTCGCAAAAAGGCTTGGCGAACCTCATAACTTTTGTTGGGAGAGATATACCTTATCTCGAATCGTACTTTTGGTAGATCTCTTTTCGTACAACCTTCGCTCGCTCGGACCGGGTGGGTCCTTTTAGCCGGAAAGGATATTGGCCTATCGCCACTATCCGATCCTAAGCGGTTTGGCTACCCGTATGTTAGCGTGGACGTGATAATATTGCGCGGAGTATGTGTAACATCCCATTTCCAACTAGACCCCTAGGAGTGGTTTTGTCCATGACTAGGTCATAACAAACCCTAGGAAGCCAGAAATGGGCCAAGAGATAGGGGACAAAATGTGGAAAATCATCATGGTCTACAAATAGTAGAACTCTGAACAATGGTTTAGGATGACCATGTGCTACACCTTAACCCCAAGACCCTACCACAACACCCCTAATACCTTGGGAGGCCCCTTAGAGCCAAAAGGACCCATTAGGGTCAACCCAAGAGGCTCAGTTGACCAAGGTCAACCCTAGCCCTAAATGGGTCAAACTAGCCTACTAGGGGTCAATTGACCTACTCCTAGCCTAGAGGACCCCACCTGAGCCCTCCTAACCCTAAAGAGAGGTCAATGAGTCACTAAGGGCACATTGGGGCCAGCCCTAGAGGCTAGGTTGACCCAGGTCAACTCAACCTCCTAATCTGGTCAAAGTACCCTTGCTAAGGGTATGTGACCTCCAGAGGGTAGGGTAACCCTACATAACCCTACCTAGACCCTAGGGGAAGCCAATGGGTCACCCAGGACCCATATGGGTCAACCCAATTGGTCATGTTGACCCAAGTCAACTGTAGCCCTAGATGGTCAAAGTGCCCTTGCCAAGGAACATGAGACCACCAAGAGGCCCAACCAACCCTATTCAAGTAACCCTAGACCTTAAGGGAGTCCAATGGGCCACTAAAAACCCAATGGGGTCAACCCAGATGGTCAAATTGACCAGGTCAACCCTCATTTAGGTCAAGTCAAACCTAGCCCAAAAAGGGCTAACCCAAGCCCAAGCCACTTCTCCCTTAGGCTAACCCCACCCCCATGACCATCGTAATCAAGTTGGGCTGAATTTAGCTTGTGAGGTTGACTAGTCAACCAGAGGTGACTAGGAGAGAGAAAGGAGCTCCCCTCCTTGATAATGGAGGAGAGAGAAATTGAGGAAGAAGAAGGGGAAGTGGAAGGCCGGCCAAGGGAGGCTAACAACCACCATTTATGGCTGCAATCAACTCCTCTAGGGGAGATGAGTTGATTCCAGCCGTTTCCCGGCCACCAAGGGATGGGTTCAGCCCCCCTCCACTCTACCCGAGCCACACCTTTAATGGTGTTAATGGCCATTGAAGAACCAGCCTCCCCTCTCCCCCATTTGCCATTTAAACACCATCAGGGGGCCAAGGGGATCATTTTAGAGCGTTTACCTGGAGGAGACGAGCCATCCCACTGTGCGGTTGTAGAAGCCGAGCGCCGCCGTCGTCGTCAATGGCATCCCGCCGCTCCTCTCGCATCCAGGCCGCCAGGAAGGTCCTCCTCCTCTCCTTAACTCGCGGGTAGATCATATGACTCTTTAGGTTTAAGATTCGGGCTCAATTGAGCCCGATCAAATCCAGGATTTCTCATGGTTTCGACAAGAAATCTTCTTGCTATAACCGCCGGAAAACGCCTCTCCGGCGGCAGAGCCGCCGCCTGGCGATAGCCACCACCTCAACGGAGGTGTTGGTGGCGGTGGCCGACCGGGGAAGGGGCTGGATCGCCGGCGGCAAGGCTTGGAAATGGCTCCAGGTGGGATGGATCCTGGCCGTTGGCTCATTGAAGAAGACGACGGGATTCCGTCGAATCTGCGTCAAGATTCGTGCCTCCCCTGATTTCAAACTATAGGATTCATTTTATATTCATGTGTATTATGTCACAGATTTTGATATATTTGGTTTTAAATTTTAAAAATACTTAGGCCCCTCTGCAGGAAAAGTCACCAACACAAAAGTTGTAGCCCTCTGAGTCTAGTTCACTTTAAAATTTGTTTGAACCCATTTGGGTGCATGGTCTGACCAGGGCACCCATTTTGGTGGGACATACCCTTAGGGCTAGGCAGTAATTAAACTGAGTGCCCACACTTCATCCCTAGTCCAAATCAGTTGAAATTTTTACAAGGCGTCTACCCTAGCTATTTCTAGAGCTGGTCCAAAAATGGGAATTTGTGGAGAAAATATTTCTATAGTTTTTATAAAAATTTAATAATCATTAAATAAATTAAATAGGTGCCATAAACACCTCCAAACCCTCCCAAATTTTGGTGAGTGGTCCCTGGGTTCATTTTAGATATCTGTATAGTGTTTCACCCAATTTGGATATGTTTTGAATAGGTTTTGACCCAACCCTAACTATACCTTAATAAAGGCATTTTGGTCAAAAAGTGCACTACAGATTTTCAGTGATCAAATCACCTCAACAGAGGCTGAAATTTGGGTCACTGACTTGTTATGGCACCTAGCACCTCCCGATGAAATGTGGGGTAGCGTAGAGTTGATTTGCCCTAAGTCCCTAGGCCAAACCCTAAAGAGGGACCTTTTTGCCTTGTGAAGGGCATGAGTCCTAAACACCTTGGATGAACTCCAAATTTTGCAAGGAGGTTCCTAGGATATATAAAACCCTCTGTTAGAAATCTTGACTAAATTTAAAAAGGGTAGGGTCCCCAAAACCCTAACCCTAGTTTGGGACCTAAAACTTGTAGTGTGGGTTTAGGTTAGTTAAACATTTTGAATCTTAACCAAATTTGGGTAGTAAAGGGGTTAGGATATTTTGAGCCTCTGATAATTTACTTGAGAAATTTTGATCAATATATGTAGCACTTCATTTGTAACCAATAGGATTGCCCTAATTAATAATTTGGCTATTGTGGTCTCACTGCCCATTGAAAGGGTATGAAACATTGGCAGAGGTAGTTTTAGGCTATAATAATCTTGTATGAAGTTTGTTAGAATTTTTGGATATCTATTTAGGGCATCTACTTCACAAGTGCTTTATTCTGATTACATATTAAATAATCCTTGAAAGAGCCCATTACTTAATGAAAAATCATGAAACTTGCTACCTAGTGTTTTTAGCTCAATATTATCATGTGGGAATTTTTGTGGAAATATTTGATGAATGGTTAGCACACTTTGTTCATTAACCCTTAAATTAGAAAGTTCATGAGAAAATTAAATATAGCCTTATTTCCAAAAGATAAATTATGAAACTTTTTCTAGGGTACTGGTAGGCCATCACAATCATCCCTGAATTTTCTCTAAATTTTTGGAGGTACTATTACTATAAAATCTTTTAAAAATGACTTTTATGAGGCATCTTTGAAATTAAATTTAAAGGAACAAACCTTGCTGAAAAATTGGAAGACTTAGGATTTAGAGTTAATTATGCATTTTGTAATTATCATAAATTTAGTGTATTATTATCTTGTCTAAAAATGGTACCTAATGTTCAAACTTGGGCCTTTTGGACACTAGAATAAATAAATTAATTATCAGACAAATTAGGAAAATTATGGATTTCTGAATTTATGCTTCAAATGTCATTTTAGCCATCTAATAATTATCATAAGGGTACTGGATGAGTATTTCATGTACTTCCCTTTTTACGGGTCATGTAGCTTAAGTGGTCTGCATATAGCAAAACTGCAGGATTTCATTTGGATGTGAATTAGGGCACGTATGATGGGTCTTGATGGTTTGCTGGAGGGATAAGTGGAATGGGCTGCATCTATGGAAGATGAGTGAGTAGGGTGTGGTTTTGTCTAGGGTTTATTGGCGTTCGGGTCCGACGAAAGATCGTCCTACCCTAGAAGAGTTGGAGTCAAATCACCCTAGGATTAGCTTATCGGAATATGAGAAAGTAATGGGTAAGGGAATCAACCAATAACAAAATAAGTACCTTGCGAAAGGGAACGCTGGGCGTAATCCCAACACAGTTCCTAGTGCCCCTTGAGAGCCCTTCACAGGGAATACCGGGGGCAGTCCTGGGTTAACGTAAACTGTATTAACAAGCTGAAAAGAGTAACTTAGTAATTAGGGTTGCACCTTACACAAACACTATTAGCACCGGAGGTTAGCTGGGAGCTTCGGCTCGGATGGTTAAAAGGCGTACTTTGGGTCCGGGGAGCTTCGGCTCGATTGTTTGAGACATACGTGTTGGTCCGGGGAGCTTCGGCTCGGTTCTTGATTACGCTAATTTGCATGTGCATAAAAAGGAAAGGAAATTAAGGTGGTGGGTCTTCGGTATTGGAGGGTCGATGCACCGACGCCAATACGTTGACTCGGCAAGTGTGGTTAGCACTTTGCCAACAGAAGTCCGGTGCGCCAGCCGGCAAGAGTACGCAGGAGTCCGCTTCGTGCACCAAGCGTTGAGGCGTACGATAGGTCTGACCGGTAGTGCTTTACTGGTTTAGAGGTGGGCGAGGCCCAACCCACCGCTTCCGTCTGCCACTACGGAGGTATCCTGGGAGGTTACGGCTCCAGAAAGGGGGAACTAAAGGTCTGTGTGCACATAGTCGGGTGTGTGCGTTGCACTTGCATGTCCATCATACCCACTTGCATATCATAGCATAATCGAATCATTTAACCCCTGACACCTAATATATAAGTGGAATGGGACGCTTATACATTAGGACCCGCAAAACGACCCCTTGGTCTATAAGCTTGTGTGGGCAAGTTTATAAATTAAGGTTAATTTTGATATATATAGTTACTGCTGTATGATAACCGACACCCCAACGTATAAATTGGTATGTGACTTTTTATACGATGGGAGCCTTGCAGAAGACCCCTTGGCTTATGTGTTTTCACATAAGTGAAGGTTACTTCTCATATTTCAGCTTATGACTATACATGATATAGAATTGCTAGTATAGGTCCGCTGTCATCTGCTTTTGATCTTCTCCACCTTCAAGTCCTCCCCTTTCTTCCTCTCCGCTCGGTGCCTAGGGGCCGTGGGGGAAGGGGCGGGGGATGATAGGACTTAGTCTTTTAGACTAACGGTTTTCGAACCGCATCATTTAGGGGATCGTGGAGACCAGCATGGAGGAGCAGCCCCAGAGACCAGTGCGCTTGGAGGTGGGGCAGTCTAGCTCCGGAGTTCATACAGACGGGACCGTGAGTCTCGACCTTGAGTAGTTTTTCTGCTTCCGCATGAGTGATCTTTTTGTAGTGAGGATTTGATGTACCGAGCATAAGCCCGTTTTTGCTACTCTGATGTTTTATTCTGTGGACACTCCCTTCGTGGAGTTATATTTATTAAGATATGTGATTTTCTGTGGACTGCAATTTGCATTTACTTCTTTATGCTACTTTTCTGTGATCGAAATGGCCCACAGAATCGGCGCTTTGTGGTGATGACTCTTCAGGGCGTGAGGGAGTCACCGCAAAATGGCGATTCTGGGCCTAAGACCCCGGTGTCGAAAAAGAAAAAAAAGGGGGGGGTCTTACAAGTGGTATCAAAGGCAGACCTCGATCGAAAAGTAATAGTCCACAACCCTAGGCCACCCCCGCGCGAGTTTAGTTTGGGGGCAAACTAAGCAGCGGAAGCAGTGGTGTGCCCATATGGGGGATCACATGTAAATTGTCCACTTTTATTAGGTATTGAGTCGATTACGTACTAATGTAGTTCGTTTTGCAGCCCCAGCTCAGCCCACCCCATAAGGTGGAGCTCAGCAGACTCCAGACATTGCACCACCTCCCATTGTCCCCACACCTTTCCTTCAGTCGGACATGGGGAAGACCCTTACAGCTATCCTTGAGGCCTTCCAGGCTCAGCAGGCTCCAGCCCAGTAGCCAAACCCAGGGGCCAACTGGATGAGCACCTTCCGAGGACTCTCTCCCCCATCATACTTGTGGACAGAGTCGGCAGTGCGGACAGAGGAGTGGCTGGATGTTATGTACGAGATGTTGACTGGGATATGATGCCCTTGGGAGGAGAGGGTGGCCCTGGTGGTATCTTGCTTAGAGTCCCATGCTAAGAGGTGGTGGAAGACACTGTTGGACACGACATATGCTGATAGGGAGATTGCAGAAATCACTTGGGAGGAATTTAAGGCCACGCTGCTGGAACACTTTGTTCCGCAGTCGGCCAGGGACGAGTTGGAGGAGCGGTTCTTGCAGCTGAGGCAGGGCACCAGGATGGTGGTGGAGTACCACCAAGAGTTCGATCATTTGGCCCGATATGCGGGCTCTTACCAGCTGGACGAAGCAGGTTATGTCAAGAGGTTTTATAAGGGCCTAAAAGAGGAGTTGAGGGAGGCCTTGCTTTTTGTCTCTGACGGGCCTATCTACCGGATTTTGGAGATGACGAAGAGGATTGAGGCCGATTGGCACGCCACTCGGGGCCGGAAGCGGCAAGCGGAGGATCAGGGCCGGAGGGCCCGAAATGATCAGCGGCGAGGCACCATACCAGATGGGAGGAGGACAGAGGAGCAGCCTCGTTAGGAGGTGAGGCAGGAGCCGAGAGAGCAGGTAGTTTTGGCCCCTCAACCTCTCCGGATCCAGGAGATGCCGAGACCCCGGGGTATGGCGTATCCCCCGCCGAAGTGCTACCATTGTCACCAGGTGGGACATCTCCGGAGAGACTGCCCTATAAGGGGGGCACCACCTCCAGCACCACGGGGTGGCCCACCGGCCCAGCATTTCGGAGGCCGAGGACGCGGCCGAGGATGTGGTTACCAGGGAGGTGACCGCAGGCAGAATGGGGAGCAGATTTATGCTTTGGACTCAGCACAGCCCCGGAACCCGGACAGGGTTATTGCAGGTATGAGAGTAATTTTAGTTTTGGATTTATTCCCTGCTCATATTAAGTATTGATAGAACTAATACACAACCTAGGTTAGAAAACCTTACACCAAAGTCTTCTTTTTAAACTGATTTAGGAATGGTGATGGTGTGCGGCAAGCCTGCCTATACCCTGTTCGATACGGGGGCATCGCACAACTTTATGTCGGAGGATTTCGTCAAGGATCTGGACCAGATTCGATATTATACGGGATTATCCAGGAGGGTGCGTCTCCCCAATGGGATGGAAATCCAGTCCACAGAGAAGTGCCTCCTGGAGGTCACCATAGACGGGGTGACACTCGAGGCCCCGACGACGATCCTGAGAATGCCGGACTTCGACCTTGTCTTGGGCATGACATGGCTTGTCTGGAACCATGCCCAGATTGACTGCCCGGCAGGGAGGGTCGTGCTGAGACACAGCGATACTTATGCGACATTCAAAGGTACTACTCCGGTTTCCCGCCGCCTGCTTTCATCTATTCAGACTGTTAAGGGTCACATGCAAGGAGACGAAGTATATCAGGTATTATTCGAGATGACTGAGGAGAAGGACCTGATTGCTAGCATTCCGGTGGTTCGTGACTACGCCGACATTTTTCCGGATAAGCTGCCAGGACTGCCTCCGCATAGGGAGAAGGACTTTCATATTCAGTTGGTACCAGGGGCTAAGCCGGTATCCAAGGCCCCTTATCGGATGGCCCCGAAGGAGTTGGCGGAGTTTCGGACACAGTTGCAGGAGCTGGTGGAAGCAAGATTTGTTAGGCCGAGCTCCTCATCATGGGGAGCTCCGGTCCTATTCGTGAAGAAGAAGGATGGCACTCTCCGCCTGTGCATCGACTATCGAGCACTAAACAGGCTGACCGTCCGAAATACCTATCCGCTCCCCAGGATAGACGAGTTGTTCGATCAGCTGGAGGGAGCCCATTATTTCTCGAAGCTGGACTTGAGGTCAGGCTACTACCAGCTGCGGATCCAGGAGGAGGATATTCCGAAGACGGCCTTTAGTAGTAGATATGGGCTGTATGAGTTCATCGTGATGCCCTTCGGGCTCACGAATGCTCCATCGGCGTTTATGAGCCTCATGAACCGGGTCTTCGAGGCTTATTTGGATGTGTTCGTCATAGTATTCATAGACGACATCCTTATCTATTCTAAGACGGAGGAGGAGCACACACGACATCTGGCACTGACCTTGGAGAGACTGCGAGAGCATCGCCTTTATGCGAAGTTCAGCAAGTGTCAGTTCTGGTTGAAGGAGGTGGCTTTCTTAGGCCATATTATCAGCGGAGCCGGGCTGGCGGTGGACCCGGCAAAGATTCAGGCTATTTCGGATTGGCCGCAGCTGAAGACAGCCACCGACGTACGGAGTTTTCTAGGACTTGCCGGTTATTACCGGATGTTCGTGGAGGGATTCTCTCGAATCGCCCTCCCGCTCACATCCTTGACGAAGAAGGAGGTACCGTTCGTGTGGACCCCACAGTGCCAGACAGCTTTCCAGGAGCTGAAGGATCGGCTAACCTCGGCTCCCATTCTTACTCTCCCCTCGTGGAGGGAGGGATTTCAGGTCTACACCGACACATCATATCAAGGTATGGGAGCGGTGCTGATGCAGAACGGACACGTCATAGCTTATGCCTCCCGCCAGCTGAAGACCCATGAGAAGAACTATCCAGTGCATGACCTGGAGATGGGAGCAGTTGTATTCGCACTAAAGATATGGCGACACTACCTTTATGGAGTCCACTGTGATATATACTCCGATCATAAGAACCTTAAGTACGTGGACACGCAGAAGGAACTAAACATCAGGCAGAGGCGGTGGGTGGAGTTTCTATCTGACTATCAGTATGAGATGTACTACCACCCGGGGAAGGCGAACGTGATAGCGGATGCACTGAGTAGGAGAGCCGCCACAGCAGGAGCAGAGCCTCAGTTGATGTCTATGGAGCTGCTGCAGAGACTAGAGGACATGCACATTACTCTGGTGTCGTCTGACGATCCTGAGCTCTATGAGGAGTACTTGGCCGCGATGGGCGTTACCGATGACATCAGAGACCGAGTCAGAGAAGGACAGAGGCAGGATGCCTAGTTAGAGCCCATCTTCCAAGCTCTGGAGGCAGGCAATGCAGGAGATTACACTCTGAGGGACGACCTGGTGTGCTTCAGGGGACGGGTGTATATACCGGAGGGAGGCCGGATCTGGGAGGATATTATGACGGAGGCACACTGCAGCCGGTATTCTTTACACCCGGGGATCACAAAGATGACGGCTGATTTGAAGAAGACTATGTTCTGGCCGGGCATGAAGAAGGATGTCTCTTACTTCGTGACCCATTGTGAGGCATGTCAGCTAGTGAAGGCGGAATGCAGGAACCCCGCAGGATTATTGCATCCACTCCCGGTGCCGGAGTGGAAGTTTGATGACATAGCCATGGACTTCATACATGGGCTTCCCCGGTCTCGGACAGGGAATGACTCGATCTGGGTAATCGTTGATCGGTTGACCAAGGTGGCTCGATTTATACCGATCAGGAAGGACGATTCAGTAGGAGTACTGGTGTGGAAGTTTGTGGAGCAGTTTATTCGTTATCATGGCGTGCCCAGGACGATAGTGTCAGATCGTGATGGGCGGTTTACATCCACGGAGTGGCGATCAGTTCAAGCTTACTTAGGCACGCGATTGACCTTCAGCACTACATTTCATCCCCAGACAGACGGGCAGACAGAACGCACCAACCGTACGCTGGAAGACCTTTTGAGGCTTTGCATTTTGGACCGCGGGGAACCGTGGGAGAAACTCTTACCCCTGCTCGAGTTCTCCTATAACAACAGCTACCAGTCTAGCATCAGGATGGCGCCTTACGAAGCCTTGTACGGGAGGAGGTGCCGGACCCCGCTTTCTTGGGTTCAGAACGAAGATCCGAAGGTGTTGGGATCAGAGTTTGTTGAAGACACCGAGGCACAGGTGAGGCTGATCAGAGACAGGATGCTAGAGGCGTAGAGTAGATAGGCTAAGTACTATGACGCCCGGCATCGGCAGGTGGAGTTCCGGGTGGGAGACCGGGTGTTTCTGAAGATCCGGCCCATGCATGGAGTCTCGCGGGTGCGTGGTCGGAGGAAGAAGCTCAGCCCTAGGTACATGGGCCCTTACAGGATCCTGGAGCGGATCGGACCCCT
Source organism: Platanthera guangdongensis (assembly GCA_039583875.1). Taxonomy (NCBI): domain Eukaryota; kingdom Viridiplantae; phylum Streptophyta; class Magnoliopsida; order Asparagales; family Orchidaceae; genus Platanthera; species Platanthera guangdongensis. Next base: position 57,665,480 of record CM077164.1, on the reverse strand, counting down.
AGCCTACCGGCTGGAGTTACCACCAGAGCTGGAAGCGCTGCACGACGACTTCCATATTTCTTCGCTGAGGAGGGCTCTGCTACGCCCGGAGCAGCAGATTTTGACCACCGAAGGGCCGGTAGCTTCAGACCGGTCAGTTCGTTTGGAGCCAGTTAGGATCGACGACCGAGGAGTACGAGTCCTGCGTCACAAGAAGGTCCCATTAGTCAAAGTCCTGTGGAGGAACCACGGCCAGGAGGAGCATACCTGGGAGCTGCAGGACCTGATGCGACAAAGATACCCAGAGCTATTCAGTCAGGTATACCTCTCAGACCCCTCAAGATGTTAATTTATTCTCCTGCTTTAATTTACTAAGGGCTGCTCTAGGCAGATAGAGGCTTATCTTTTGTTTATTGGGGGCTTATCCTTGTTTATTGGGATCTTGGTCTGCCGATTGGGCGAAATGGTCATAGATCTAGGTTTCCCTTTAAACCTATTTTAGCAAACAAGGCGTCATGATGGGATGTTACAAGGTTCTTTTCTTCGGTAGTAAGTCCCGTAGGCTCAACCTTGATTTCGGGGACGAAATCTTTGTTTTGTTTATTGGGATTTGTAACATCCCATTTCCAACTAGACCCCTAGGAGTGGTTTTGTCCATGACTAGGTCATGACAAACCCTAGGAAGCCAGAAATGGGCCAAGAGATAGGGGACAAAATGTGGAAAATCATCATGGTCTGCAAATAGTAGAACTCTGAACAATGGTTTAGGATGACCATGGGCTACACCTTAACCCAAGACCCTACCACAACACCCCTAATACCTTGGGAGGCCCCTTAGAGCCAAAAGGATCCATTAGGGTCAACCCAAGAGGCTCAGTTGACCAAGGTCAACCCTAGCCCTAAATGGGTCAAACTAGCCTACTAGGGGTCAATTGACCCACTCCTAGCCTAGAGGACCCCACCTGAGCCCTCCTAACCCTAAAGAGAGGTCAATGGGTCACTAAGGGCACATTGGGGCCAGCCTTAGAGGCCAAGTTGACCCAGGTCAACTCAACCTCCTAATCTGGTCAAAGTACCCTTACTAAGGGTATGTGACCTCCAGAGGATAGGGTAACCCTACATAACCCTACATAGACCCTAGGGGAAGCCAATGGGTCACCCAGGACCCATAGGGGTCAACCCAATTGGTCATGTTGACCCAAGTCAACTCTAGCCCTAGATGGTCAAAGTGCCCTTGCCAAGGGACATGAGACCACCAAGAGGCCCAACCAACCCTATTCAAGTAACCCTAGACCTTAAGGGAGTCCAATGGGCCACTAAAAACCCAATGGGGTCAATCCAGATGGTCAAATTGACCAGGTCAACCCTCATTTAGGTCAAGTCAAACCTAGCCCAAAAAGGGCTAACCCAAGCCCAAGCCACTTCTCCTTAGGCTAACCCCACCCCATGACCATCATAATCAAGTTGGGCTGCATTTAGCTTGTGAGGTTGACTAGTCAACCAGAGGTGACTAGGAGAGAGAAAGGAGCTCCCCTCCTTGATAATGGAGGAGAGAGAAATTGAGGAAGAAGAAGGGGAAGTGGAAGGCCGGCCAAGGGAGGCTAACAACCACCATTTATGGCTGCAATTAACTCCTCTAGGGGAGAGGAGTTGATTCCAGCCGTTTCCCGGCCACCAAGGGATGGGTTCAGCCCCCCTCCACTCTACCCGAGCCACACCTTTAATGGTGTTAATGGCCATTGAAGAACCAGCCTCCCCTCTCCCCCATTTGCCATTTAAACACCATCAGGGGGCCAAGGGGATCATTTTAGAGCATTTACCTGGAGGATACGAGCCATCCCACTGTGCGGTTGTAGAAGCCGAGTGCCGCCGCCATCGTCAATGGCATCCCGCCGCTCCTCTCGCATCCAGGCCGCCAGGAAGGTCCTCCTCCTCTCCTTAACTCGCGGGTAGATCATAGGACTCTTTAGGTTTAAGATTCGGGCTCAATTGAGCCCGATCAAATCCAGGATTTCTCATGGTTTCGACAAGAAATCTTCTTGCTATAATCGCCAGAAAATGCCTCTCCGGCGGCAGAGCCGCCGCCTGGCGATAGCCACCACCTCAACGGAGGTGTTGGTGGCGGTGGACGGCCGGGGAAGGGGCTGGATCGTCGGCGGCAAGGCTTGGAAATGGCTCCAGGCGGGATGGATCCTGGTCGTTGGCTCATTGAAGAAGACGACGGGATTCCGTCGAATCTGCGTCAAGATTCGTGCCTCCCCTGATTTCAAACTATAGGATTCATTTTATATTCATGTGTATTATATCACAGATTTTGATATATTTGGTTTTAAATTTTAAAACTACTTAGGCCCCTCTGCAGGAAAAGTCACCAACACAAAAGTTATAGCCCTCTGAGCTATTTCACTTTAAAATTTGTTCGAACCCATTTGGGTGCATGGTCTGACCAGGGCACCCATTTTGGTGGGACATACCCTTAGGGCTAGGCAGTAATTAAACTGAGTGCCCACACTTCATCCCTAGTCCAAATCAGTTGAAATTTTTACAGGGAGTCTACCCTAGCTATTCCTAGAGCTGGTCCAAAAATGGGAAGTTTTGGAGAAACGATTTCTATAGTTTTTATAAAAATTTAATAATCATTAAATAAATTAAATAGGTGCCCTAAACACCTCCAAACCCTCCCAAATTTTGGTGAGTGGTCCCTGGGTTCATTTTAGATATCTGTATAGAGTTTCACCCAATTTGGATATGTTTTGAATAGGTTTTGACCCAACCCTAACTATACCTTAATAAGGGCATTTTGGTCAAAAAGTGCACTACTGATTTTCAGTGACCAAATCACCTCAACAGAGGCTGAAATTTGGGCCACTGACTTGTTATGGCACCTAGCACCTCCCCATGAAATGTGGGGTATAGTATAGTTGATTTGCCCTAAGTCCCTAGGCCAAACCCTAAAGAGGGACCTTTTTGCCTTGTGAAGGGCATGAGTCCTAAACACCTTGGATGAACTCCAAATTTTGCAAGGAGGTTTCTAGGATATATAAAACCCTCTGTTAGAAATCTTGACTAAATTTAAAAAGGGTAGGGTCCCCAAAACCCTAACCCTAGTTTGGGACCTAAAACTTGTAGTGTGGGTTTAGGTTAGTTAAACATTTTGAATCTTAACCAAATTTGGGTAGTGAGGCGGTTAGGATATTTTGAGCCTCTGATAATTTACTTGAGGAATTTTGATCAATATATGTAGCACTTCATTTGTAACCAATAGGATTGCCCTAATTAATAATTTGGCTATTGTGGTCTCACTGCCCATTGAAAGGGTATGAAACATTGGCAGAGGTAGTTTTAGGCTATAATAATCTTGTATGAATTTTATTAGAAATTTTGGATATCTATTTAGGGCATCTACTTCACAAGTGCTTTATTCTGATTACATATTAAATAATCCTTGAAAGAGCCCATTACTTAATGAAAAATCATGAAACTTGCTACCTAGTGTTTTTAGCTCAATATTATCATGTGGGAATTTTTGTGGAAATATTTGATGATTGGTTAGCACACTTTGTTCATTAACCCTTAAATTAGAAAGTTCACAATCATCCCTGAATTTTCTCTAAATTTTTGGAGGTACTATTACTATAAAATCTTTTAAAAATGACTTTTATGAGGCATCTTTGAAATTAAATTTAAAGGCCCAAACCTTGCTGAAAAATTGGAAGACTTAGGATTTAGAGTTGATTATGCATTTTGTAATTATCATAAATTTAGTGGATTATTATCTTGTCTGAAAATGGTACCTCATGTTCAAACTTGGGACTTTTGGACACTAGAATAAATAAATTAATAATCAGACAAATTAGGAAAATTATGGATTTCTGGATTTATGCTTCAAATGTCATTTTAGCCCTCTAATAATTATCATAAGGGTACTGGATGAGTATTTCATGTACTTCCCTTTTTACGGGTCATGTAGCTTAAGTGGTCTGCATATAGTAAAACTGCAGGATTTCATTTGGATGTGAATTAGGGCACGTATGATGGGTCTTGATGGTTTGCTGGAGGGATAAGTGGAATGGGCTGCATCTATGGAAGATGAGTGAGTAGGGTGTGGTTTTGTCTAGGGTTTATTGGCGTTCGGGTCCGACAAAAGATCGTCCTACCCTAGGAGAGTTGGAGTCAAATCACCCTAGGATTAGCTTATCGGAACATGAGAAAGTAATGGGTAAGGGAATCAACCAATAACAAAATAAGTACCTTGCGAAAGGGAACGCTGGGCGTAATCCCAACACAGTTCCTAGTGCCCCTTGAGAGCCCTTCACAGGGAATACCGGGGGCAGTCCTGGGTTAACGTAAACTGTATTAACAAGCTGAAAAGAGTAACTTAGTAATTAGGGTTGCACCTTACACAAACACTATTAGCACCGGAGGTTAGTTGGGAGCTTCGGCTCGGATGGTTAAAAGGCGGACTTTGGGTCCGGGGAGCTTCGACTCGATTGTTTGAGACGGACGTGTTGGTCCGGGGAGCTTCGGCTCGGTTCTTGATTATGCTAATTTGCATGTGCATAAAAAGGAAAGGAAATTAAGGTGGTGGGTCTTCGGTATTGGAGGGTCGATGCACCGATGCCAATACGTTGACTCGGCAAGTGTGGTTAGCACTTTGCCAACAGAAGTCCGGTGCGCCAGCCGGTAAGAGTATGCAGGAGTCCGCTTCGTGCACCAAGCGTTGAGGCGTACGATAGGTCTGACCAGTAGTGCTTTACTGGTTTAGAGGTGGGCGAGGCCCAACCCACCGCTTCCGTCTGCCACTACGGAGGTATCCTGGGAGGTTACGGCTCCAGAAAGGGGGAACTAAAGGTTTGTGTGCACAGATTCGGGTGTGTGCGTTGCACTTGCATGTCCATCATACCCACTTGCATATCATAGCATAATCGAATCATTTAACCCCTGACACCTAATATATAAGTGGAATGGGACGCTTATACATTAGGACCCGCAAAACGACCCCTTGGTCTATAAGCTTGTGTGGGCAAGTTTATAAATTAAGGTTAATTTTGATATATATAGTTACTGCTGTATGATAACCGACACCCCAACGTATAAATTGGTATGAGACTTTTTATACGATGGGAGCCTTGCAGAAGACCCCTTGGCTTATGTGTTTTCACATAAGTGAAGGTTACTTTTCATATTTCAGCTTATGACTATACATGATATAGAATTGCTAGTATAGGTCCGCTGTCATCTGCTTTTGATCTTCTCCACCTTCAAGTCCTCCCCTTTCTTCCTCTCCGCTCGGTGCCTAGGGGCCGTGGGGGAAGGGGCGGGGGATGATAGGACTTAGTCTTTTAGACTAACGGTTTTCGAACCGCATCATTTAGGGTATCGTGGAGACCAGCATGGAGGAGCAACCCCAGAGACCGGTGCGCTTGGAGGTGGGGCAGTCTAGCTCTGGAGTTCATACAGTCGGGACCGTGAGTCTCGACCTTGAGTATTTTTTCTGCTTCCGCATGAGTGATCTTTTTGTAGTGAGGATTTGATGTACCGGGCATAAGCCCGTTTTTGCTACTCTGATGTTTTATTCTGTGGACACTCCCTTCGTGGAGTTATATTTATTAAGATATGTGATTTTCTGTGGACTGCAATTTGCATTTACTTCTTTATGCTACTTTTCTGTGATCGAAATGGCCGGCAGAATCGGCGCTTTGTGGTGATGACTCTTCAGGGCGTGAGGGAGTCACCGCAAAACGGCGATTCTGGGCCTGAGACCCCGGTGTCGAAAAAGAAAAAAAAAGGGGGTCTTACAGTATGCGTGGTGTGGTAATTTGTGCGAGTGAAAATTCAAATCGTAGAGGGGCAAAAGTGTTAATCCGTAGATCCCCTGGCGTCAAGGCTTTGGCCTGTATCAGTTAATCTTTCCGGAAGTCTTCGTCATCTTGTACATTGAGGAGGACACAAATGTACCAATTATACTCGGTCGCCCTTTTCTTGCCACCTCCCGCACATTAATTGATGTAAGTAACGATCGTCTCCTCCTTCGACTAGGAGATGACGAAGTTACTTTCTCTCTTAATCACTCCATAGGAGACTCATCGTCGAGCGACGATTTCTGTTATTCTTTAGACACCTGTTTCCCCCATTTTCGAGTCTGTATTTTTAAACGACGATATTTATGCGCTTGAAAATTTTAAATACGATGAGGATACCTCTATAGACATGCCTTTCGAACCAATTGGTAAGCAAAACATAGGAATTAAAACCTCACTAGAAGAACCACCCATCCTAGACCTAAAACCCCTACCCGATTCACTCAAATACGCCTTTTTGGGGAAAGATGATACCCTCCATGTTATCATTTCTTCGCATTTGAGCGACTCGGAGACTTCCGATTTATTTGGAGTTTTGCTTAAACATCGTCACGCAATTGCATGACAAATTTCCGATCTAAAAGGGATTAACCCTTCTTTCTGTACCCATAAGATTTTCCTTCTCGATAATTGCCGCAAAACCATTCAGCCACAGCGACGACTTAACCCAAACATGAAAGACGTCGTTAAGGCCGAAATTATTAAATTATTAGATGCGAGGATTATTTATCCTCTTTCAGATAGTACGTGGGTTCGTCCCGTTTATGTGGTGTCCAAAAAGGGCGGTCTTACCGTAGTGGAAAACGAGCATAATGAACTCGTCCCAACTCGTACTGTTATGGGTTGGCGGGTGTGCATCAATTATAGAAAACTAAATGACGCCACCCGTAAGGATCATTTCCCACTTCCTTTCCTAGACCAAATTCTAGAGCGTTTGTTCGGTCATCCGTATTTTTGTTTTCTTGATGGATTATCGGGGTTTTTCCAAATCCCCATTTCCCCCGATGACCAAGAGAAAACAACTTTTACCTGCCCGTTTGGCACCTTCGCATATCGAAGAATGCCATTTGGCCTCTGCAATGCGTCAGCTACATTCCAACGATGTATGCTAGCGATCTTTGGCGAGCTGGTAGGAGACATTTTGGAAGTCTTTATGGATGACTTCTCTGTTTCGGAAGCTCTTTCCCGTCCTGTATTCGTAACCTAGATCGTGTCCTTCAGCGATGCGAGGACACGCATCTTGTTTTAAATTTGGAAAAATGTAACTTTATGGTTCGAGAAGGTTTGGTTCTCGACCATAAGATTTCGTCTAAGGGGATGGAGGTCGATAAGGTCAAAGTTGAAATTATCGAAAAACTTCCCCCGCCTTCCAATGTTAAATCTATTAGGAGTTTTTTAGGCCACGCGGGCTTTTATAGACGTTTCATTCAAGATTTTTCAAAAATAACAAAGCCGCTTACTCGCCTCTTGGAAAAGGAATCAAATTTTGTCTTTGATAGCGAATGCGAGTCTGTATTTAATTTTATAAAACAAAAAACTTATCAATTCACCCATTTTAGTGGCGCCCGATTGGACCCTTCTGTTCAAAATTATGTGTGACGCTAGTGATATTGCCGTAGGAGCCGTTCTTGGCCAACGTATAAACAAATATTTTCATCCTATTTACAACGCTAGCAAGACGCTAACTTCCGCACAAGGAAATTACACAAAAACGGAAAAGGAAATTTACCGGTCGTTTTTGTTTTTGATAAGTTTCGCTCGTATATAACACTATCTAAAGTTATCGTATTTACCGACCACTCCGCCTTAAAATATTTATTAGAAAAAATGGACCCCAAGCCCCGCCTTCTTCGATGGATCCTCCTCTTGCAGGAGTTCGATTTAGAGATCTGGGATAAGAGGGGCGCAGAAAATTTAGCTGCCGATCACCTCTCCCGCTTAGAAAATCCCGGTGCAAAAGCGCTCGTCGAATCTGACATAAATGACAGATTCCCCGAGGAACGCCTCCTATCCATTAATACTCGTTCGTCTTCCCCGCCTTGGTTTGAAAATTTTGCGAACTATTTAGTTGCGAGGGTCCTTCCAAAATACTTTTCAAGCCAACAAAAGAAGAAATTCTTTTCTGACTTGAAATATTTCTTTTGGGAGGACCCTTTTCTTTTTCGTATCTGCGCGGACCAAGCAGTCTAAAGATATGTCGCGAGTGTGGAGTGCACGCAAATACTTAGGCACTGCCACGAGTGTCCGGCTGGTGGGCATTACCAAGCTAACTGGACCGCGGAAGGCGCTGGAGGCGGGCTTCTTTTGGCCCTCTCTATTCAAAGACGCTCACAATTTTGTGCGCGCTTGAGGTAGCTGTCAGCAGTCGGATAACATCTCTCGTCTCGACGAGATGCCCCAAAATTTGTTTTTAGAATGCGAAGTCTTCGATTTACGGGGCATCGATTTCGTTGGCCCCCTACCTCCGTCTTTTAAAAATAATTATATTTTAGTAGCGGTCGACTACGTATCGAGGTGGGCGGAAGCGCAAGCTCTCTCCACCAACGATGCGCGAGTCGTCGTTACTTCTCTTAAAAAACAATTTTCCCGCTTCGGCACACCGCCTGCTATTATAAGCGATAGGGGGACACATTTCTGAAACACCCAGATGGCTAAGACGTTAGCTAAATATGAAGTCACGAACAAACTTGCCATCCCCTACCACCCGCAAACCAGTGGCCAAGTACAGGTAGTAAATCGAGAGATAAACGTATATTAGAGAAAACTGTTTCACTTAATAAGAAAGATTGGTCCGTCAAACTCGACGATTCATTGTGGGCTTATCGTACCGCATACAAAACCACAATTGGGTGTACGCCGTATCGATTAGTCTACGACAAAGCGTGTCATCTCCCCGTAGAATTAGAACATCGCGCACTTTGGGCTTTAAAACTTTTAAATCTCGACGCTAACTTAGCCGCTCAAAATAAAAAACTACAACTAAACGAGCTCGATGAATGGCGTGCAAACGCTTACGAGAGCAATAAGTTCTATAATGAGCGTTCTAAGTTTTATCACGACCGAAAACTCAAGCCCCCAAAAACTTTTTCTCCGGGAGATCTTGTCCTTCTATATAACTCACGACTTAGGCTTTTTCCCTGTAAATTAAAATCACGTTGGTCCGGCCCCTTCAAAGTTGAAGAGGTTTGGCCGTATGGGACTGTACTCGTCTCCCACCCGGATAGAGGCTCGTTTAAAGTGAACGGTCATCGCTTAAAATTATACATAGCAGGCGATCCTGTGGGCGGTAATTTTGAATCCATAACCCTCCTCGATATATAAACCGCCAAAATAGTCAAGCTACACGACTATAAATAAAGCGCTCCTGGGAGGCACCCCATGTTTATCTTTTTGGCTATCTCTTTACTTTTTTTTCTTTGCTATCTTTTTGTTAATAATGAAGGGTTCCTGAAGTAGGGCTTTTTCCACCTCCTTTCAGGAAAGCTTCTACCCCCCCTCTCTTTATTTTCTTTGTACATATTATCTTTCCTGTTTGTGGCGCATACTTACGTTACAACATTGAGGACAATGTTGGACTTAAGTATGTGGGTGTTTTCATATTTTATTTTTTGCACTTCTACTTTCTGCATTTCAAAAAAATAAAAAATAAAAAATATATATATAACAACAAAATCCAAAAAATGTCAAAATGAAAAATCCAACAAAATTTTAAAATGAAAAATCCAAAAAAATTTAAAATGAAAAATAAAAAAAATGTTAAAATAAAAAATCCAACAAAAATTTTCCTTTTTTAGTTTCCTTTCTTTGTAAATAATTTTTGTACATACTTTTTGTACATATTTTTGTAAATACTTTTGTTCTTTTCTCTCTTTCCCCTCTTTCTTTCTTTCTCTTCTCTGTAAATAATGTTTCTCTCTTTTTTTTAAAAAATATTTGCTTAAAAAAATAAAAAAAAAATAATAAGTCAAAAATTCAAAAAAAATTGAGTAAAATAAAACAAAAATTTTTAAAAAAAATGATAATAAATTAAAAACACAAAAAATGATAATAAGAACTATAAAAAAATGTTTTGAAACAAATAAATCAAATATACCATTCTTAAATTTCTTGCTATCCAAAAATTCTGTTTTGAGTTTATTTATATGTGAATTTTATTAATTATTTGTTTGCTATTCGTTTGTTAATTATTGATTGAAAAATTTAAATAGCCGGAGTTAAGTTTTAAAGAATTCATTATACTTTGTTAAAAATAACGAACTCGTTTTAGGCACTACTTCTAATTTTTCATTGATAGGAGCACGTGTATTTGGTTAGAAAATAACGACTATAGAATTCAATTATGTTTACTCTTAGTTTTCTGAAAATTTGGAACGTATAATTTATAAAGGTTGCTCTCAAAATTATTTTTCATTAAAATCTAGTTTTCATTTCTCCTCTTACCCTTAAAAGTTCCTATGTCAATGAGAATAAGATTTCGTTCTGTAAACATAGGCACCCAATAATTTAAAAAGATTATATGTTACGGAGTAAGAGGATAAAATTCATTACTCCCACATAAATACATTGGGTCAATTTTATTATGAAGTTGAAAAAGAAAAAAAAATGATATTCGAAAAATAAGATTTCATTTTCCTAATAATCCAAAAAGAAAAAAAATGGAGGTTCGAGAAAAAATTACCTCACCTAAAAATCAAAACCCTCTTCATAAACCAACATCAAACCCCTTAGCCAATTTCACGATTCTAGAATCAATTCAAAATAATCTTTCTGAGAGCAAAATTTGTAAATTGCATTATTTCCAGTAAAACTCCTATAAGCTAAAGTTCATAAAATTCCAAACTATTTTTGTTAATCTAACTATTACAGTTATTGTTTTCTATTTGATTACATCAAGAAGTCTTTTGGCCAAAACTTTTGCGCTATTTAAATCATCTACATAATTTTAGAACTTAACTCTTACACCCCGTATATTTATTTAGATCTCTCTTATAATTAATTAAGCGGTAGCTAAACTTAGAGTTTTTTCTATTCCTTATAAGTTCACTTCAAATGTTTCCTCTGTAATAACAAAAGCTTAAGTATGGGGGTATTTGATAAGTTGTAAATATACCTTTTTTCATGTACATTATTTAAGTATTTTTCGTTTTCTTTTGTTGTTTTAGGTTAAATTTCTTTAATAAAATGCTCCTTTTATTGTATATATTTTGCTAACTTAGTTTATTTTATTTTTCAGAAATTTTCAGAATTTTGCCAGAAAAATCATGTGTCACGCCTGTGTACGTTGGGTCACGCCCGTGACCAGGGCGTGACACGTCAAACCGGAGGAAATCAACAATTTTTGGAAGAAATTGATGGACACGCCCGGCCACACGCACGTGTCGAATGACATGCCCCGTGTCCTGAGCCCGTGTCCATCCCGCTCGACGATTCTCGCGCTCGACGTTTTCAGCTCAATGATCATCGACCAACCAGACACGCCCAGAGTCACGCCCGTGACCTGGGGCATGACTTCTTGACCATGGCCCGTGTCACTCCCGCTCGACGAAATTGCTCTCGACAAAATTGCTCACGACGATTGTCTACACAACTCGACACGCCTAGCATCACGCCCGTGACCAAGGGCGTGACTCCTCCACCTGGCCCGACAAAGCACCGTCGACGACTTTTTGATCCAAATGATGCGTAGTTTAACCTCCTCGACACGCCCACCATAACTCCCGTGACCTGGGGCATGACCGCCGCGTTTTCAGCCGCAATGTCAACTTTCCCGTCAAGTCACTGGCCGCCTTTTGAATAGTAGTGACACGCCCCCTGACACGCCCGTGTCAGAGGGCGTGTATTTGGAAAATTTTGCCTATAAAAGGCCAGCTGCTGTATGAGTTCAGGGTTCCGAAAATTTGAACCATTTTGATGTTAAGGGCTGCTGTTTGGAGCTTGCTTTAGTGCTATGTAAGGATCCCCCCTCCTTTTTAAGTTTGATTGTTTAAGCTTTTGTAATCAACCTGTTTTGTTAATAAAATCGTTATTTTTCTTATCCTTACATTGCTCTGGAATGTATCTGAAGGCCTCTTTTTCATCAATCTTATGTACTTTTGTTTTCATTTTCATATTGCGTGTGTGCGTGTATGAGCTTAAAATTGCAAAATTTCTGTTTTTAAAATGAAATTTTTTTGTTATACTTTCATTTTTATCAAAATTTATAGCCGTTATTATAGCCATTTTCCTTATCGTACTCTTTAAAATTGGTTGGACTTAGGATTTTTGTGCTGCCATATTCGTTCTCATGAACTTGTAAATCGATAAAAAGGTGGTTTTTCATTACTTTTAACTTAGATTTTTCTTAGTTTTGATTATAAAATAGTTGCTTCTTTTTAGCTTTTCTCCACTTTTTAAATCGTTTTACAAAGCTATAAGAATGCATAATGCGTTATTTTAATTTTTCAACAACTTTGATTTTAGCAAATACGTAAAAATATTTCTGCTCAAACAATTTTTATTTCCTCTTTTTATGCATTTATATCAAAATCTAACGGTAAAAATGTAAACGTTTTAATTTTTCTGGCACTTGCATTTCTCGCTTTAATTTGAAAACTTTTGGCTCAAACAATTTTTATCTTGTCTTTTTATGCATTTCTACCGCATTCTAGCAGTAGAAATGCAGTCATTTTAATTTTTCAATAACTTTTTTTTCTTATTTTTTCGCCTGAGTGTGTGCGTGTATAAGATAATTTTTGTAGCTTTGTTTCAATTATGTAAGTGTGTGTGTGTGTGCGTATTTCAATTATGTAAGTGTTTGTTTACTTATGTCGAGTGCGTGAGTATTTACTTTTTGAAGTGTGCATGTGTGTGTAACATTTATTTCCGCCTGCTCACTAGGAGTTAAATGGCTGGTCTTTATTTTTCGCCTACTCGCTGGGAGTTAAATGGCTGGTCTTTATTTTTCCGCCTACTCACTAGGAGTTAAATGGCTGGACCTTATTTCCCTCCTACTCATTTGAGTAGGACTTGTACTCGCATTTATTTTCGCCTACTCATTAATAGTTAAATGGCGTGTCTTTATTTCCCTGTAAATAGTTGAGAACTTGTAATAACATTTATTTCAGCCTACTCGTTAAGCGTTGAATGGACGGTCTTAATTTTTCACCTACTCATTTGAGTAGGATTTGTGTGTGTGAGTATTACTTTCTGTAGTGTGTGTGCATTTTCATTTTCATTAGAGTGAGTGGGTGTGTTTATTTCATGTAGAGTGTGTGTGTTGCATTTATTTTCTCCTACTCGTTTGAGTAGGACTCGCTTTCATTTCAGTCCTACTCGTTTGAGTAGGACTTGTAATTTTCAGCTTTTATTTCCCGTCCACTCATTTGAGTGGGACTTGCAATTTCAATTATGCAAATTTCTCTAACTTGTAACTTAGTTTTATTTCTGTCTCTTTCTTATGTGTTTGGATGAGTGCGGGTGTATTTATTTGTAATAACTTTTCTAATATTAGGTTATCCTGCTTTTCTTCTTATTTTCTTTATAACCCTTCATCGAATAGTTTAGAACGCTCGGCTAACCAAACTCATAAGCTATCCCCGTTCCGATGAGTGGCTAGTCGCTTTTAGCCCTCGATATCGAAGAACATTGGGACATAAAAATGTTTTAAATAAGTAAAGGTCTTATTTTTCAATTTAATTAAAAAACTTAGGGTTTACCCTGGGTTAAAGACGCGTAGAACCACATATCGATGTGTGGGATCTATTTTCATTATCTATACGCTAGCTAGCCGAGAGGCCATGCGTATGGACTGATCACCCCTGGGTAAAGAGAGTTCTGCACTAACCCTTGAGAGAGGAGGCGCGCTAACTCTACCGAATTGGGTTCCCCACCCAATAACGGGGTTCTTAGCATACTGCGGGCATTAAGAGGAATCCTTCGTCGGATGAGAGCCCGATCGAATAGCCTTAATGTCCAGGTGAGCGATATTCCTAGAGATAGATGAGCTCATAATCTTGGAACCTCCACGACCATGTTTTCGCTTTAATTGAATTGAAACTTTAGATCTTTATTTATTCAAATCTATTTTTAATCCTAACGTAATTCGATACCGAGTGTTATCTCTTCATCGACTTTAATCATAATCTATTTTCGTCCTATTCTAGTTAAAATCAACAAAAATATTTCGGTAAAATAATAGTGCTTTCAAAGCTGTAGGTATAATCAACCCGTTCTTGGGAAATTTACGATCTGGATATTCCCCCGAATATTCTGTATTACTTACGATAGGTGCACTTGCCTCATCTAGCAAGCCCGCGACGTTCGACTCATCGAACCAACCACCCACATAAGAGTCTGTTCGTGGGCCATCACTTCCTCCCCCAAGCTAATCCTGAGTTAAGGAACATGAATGACACTTGAGAGCACTGGACTATAAAATTGGAAACTACAGTGAACAACATGCTGAAGCTCTCACCAACCAGAACAAAAAAAGGAGATAATAAGCCTAAAGTCACTCTTAAGGTGCCCTTGGGGGTCTATTTGTAGCTTTTTTAAAATGATTCGCGGATAGCGGAATCCCGCCTTTTGGTTTTACTAATTACAACCCAAATTTGTAAGCCAACATCATAATCCCATTATTTTGAATGGTTAGGAGCAAGCTAAGATGAGATTTCCTGGAAAAATAGGTTATAACACCTATATGTGTGTCCAGGCTATTCTAGGCCAACTCAGCTATGGGTGGCGAGTACCCAATGAGGCTGGGAATCACCACTCGCACCGAGCCCGGTGCGAGTGTGGGATGATTTACCCTACTCCCCCCTCTGACTTGATTGCAACCAGTATCCCCCAGACTGCTTGATGGCTCAATGAGTACAATAAACAAATACATGGTTGTACACAAACATCCGCTCTTTGTGAGTTTGCCTAAAGTTTGGAAAGACAGTGAAAGTGCAACTAGATCTGATATACTCTAGAGGGGGGTGAATAGAGTATATGGTCCTTTAAAAACTTTTACAAACTTTTACAACAATTGTTGTAATATGTGTGAGTAGGGAAGCAGAAATAAATCTAATCACAGTACTAAGCTATGCAAAAACTAAGCACAGAAAAATCAAGGCCAGAAAAAAAAATGAAAGCAAGCAGAACCAGAAGACACAGGAAATATAGTGGTTCCCAAACTTGGGTACATCCACTCTTCTACCACCCTAGGTAGGAATCCACTACAGGATGAGTTGATCAGGTGTCCTGGGCACCAATGAGCTTTGATAAGGTGCTCAAAAACCAAAGCAGATTTTTTGATCAGGTGTCTTGCCACCAATGAGCTTTGACAAGGTGCTCAAAACCAGGTTCAAACTTTTGAAGGGAGTTTGAAAAACCCTTTACAGAGTGGGGGTGAGAGAGTGATGGCAGTCTTCTCTTTCTCAAACAACTGAGAAGACTATGTGGATTGATGTCAAAGCTCCCCCTGAATCCTTGAAATCTTCAGGAAGAAAAGCTTTGCTGAGGGTGATAGGCCTTCAAATATTGAACTCCAGCAATGGATGATTTCAGCAAAAGGGACTGAAATGTTGAGTGTCTGGAGTCTGGAATATGTTGGCCTTGAAAACTAAAAGAGATCTGAAGATTTGAAAACTTGATCTCCTTGGATGAGTGTTCTTCAAATTCTTTTAGACAGAAGATTTTTGAGGTTGTCTCTGTAATCTGTATTGTGTGTGCTCTGTTGTGAGAGATTCAAAAAATCCTGTCTTTTATTCTCTGGTACAGAATAGAATATTATTCTCTGTCAAGGATAGCCGTTGTTCTGCATTGATTGCATCCTTAATTGCATAATCTCTTCTAGAGGAAAGTCCACAGAAACATTCCTTGAAAATCCCTTGAAACTTGGTCCAGAATTGAATGAAAACGGCTAGCAAATCTCTGAATTAATTGCAGAATAACTCCTAACTGATTTGAATTTGAATTCTGGAAGTTATCTGAAATCGTCGAACTGAGCTCTGCTATCGTCGAGCTGAGCTCAGCGATCTGGAAAACTTAAGCAGCAAAAATAATCGTCGATCTGAGCTCAAAGATCGTCGAACTGAGCTCAGAGATAAAGATCCAAGGCAGAGTCAAAATCGTCGACCTGAGCTCACCGATCGTCGAATGGAGTTCGACGATATTATGAAGTTGAGCTCAGTGATCGTCGAATGGAGTTCGACGATCTGTCGAAGTTGAGCTAGACGATCGTCGATCGGAGTTCGACGAATCGTCGTGCTGAGCTCGACGATCAGACTTAGTCTCCAGACAGAAAAACTTGGTTTTCAAGGCAGTTTCCAAACCTAGACTTCTAACCCTTAGACTCAATTCTAATTGACCTTTTAAGCTATACAGGAGGTCAAGCAAAGGTTCCTAGAGACATAGTGATCCTGACCCAAATTAGTAATAGGGTGTTCCAACAGACAGTTTAACCACGAGAATTTGGCGAGTGCCTTCATTTTGGGGGAATATTTTAGTGGGACCCACCAAAGGCTATATATATTAAAGGTGAGGGGAAGGCTACTCCAAAGACCCTCCCATACTTCCACCCTTGCGTTCCCTAAACTAGTCGTTTTCTCTTATTTAGGCATATACAATCACAATGATAGTCTCCTTCGGGCGTCTCCTAATCTAAATTACCATTTTTTTGACCAAAACAAATTTCCTTTTCTATTATCCGAGTGATAGGCCTGCCCTGCGAGCTTGAGAGAGCCCGGTGAACAGGATCTTCTTGAAGGTTACTTTCAACTAAGTACCCTATTTCCATCTTGCCACCTGAGTGATTGTCGTTCCCTGCCGGCTTATGAGGGCCTGGTCTGTGGGATCTTCTCGGGGTCGTTTCCAACTAAATACCATTTTCCATCATGTCACCCGAGTAATTGATCTGCCATGCCAGCTTTTGAGAGCCCGATCATCGGGATCTTCATGGGGGTTCTTTTTAAGCAAATACCATTTTTCTAGCATGCCACCCAAGTGATTGGCTTGCATTGCTGCCTTGTGAGATCTTGATCAACAATATCTTCTCGGGAATCTTTTCCAACCAAATACTCTTTTTCCATCCCGCCCCCTGAGTGATTGGCCCGCCTTGCTAGCTTGTGAGAGCCCATTAAGCGGGATCTTCTTGGGGGTCCTTTTCAACAAACCCCGTTATGTAGAAATAACCACTAACACAAGAGAGTACAAAGATAAAATTTCAATGCTTGCATTTAGGGGTAAAAACATATTTGGTCATCGCCGCTCCAAATATTATTGAGAGGAGCTCCATCAGAATTCTGGAGGCAATACTCCCCTGATTTTAAAGACTCCAAAATTACAAATGGACCTTACTAGTTAGGGTGAAGTTTCCCAACTTCCGTTGATCTCCCCGCAACGTCGACCTTTTTGAGAACAAGGACCCCCTTTATGAATTGTTTAATCCAAATGTGTTTATCAAAATATTTAGCCATTCCACACTTAATCTCCTCATAACGCACTGTTGCTAGGTCGTGGAGCTCTTCCACAAGGTAAAGCAAGAGTCATTGCTCTTGCTCATTCTCCATAATCCACTCATCATCTCCTTTGCCCACAGGGATGACTCGCGGGGACCTCAACTTGAACTCCACAATAATGCGACCTATGATGTGCTAATGGCAAGTGCACCTGTCGCTCAAGTAATAAAAAATAGATATTGTTCCCCAAGTATCTGTAACACCCCAAATCCCAAATTTGGGTTCAGGCTGGGTGACACGGCCTGGGACACGGGTGTGTCCTAGGGCATGTCGTGCTCGGTTGAGCAGCATGTTGAGTGCTCGAAGAAATGCACTCAACGAGTTCTCAAGAGGGAACACGCCCTGCGACACGGGCATGTCAGAGGGCGTGTCCGAGGGCGTGTCCTCCTCTGGTCGATGAACTTCACTCGAGTAGATGCGCTCGACGAATGCTCAAGAAAGAGAGAATACGGCCTGTGACACGGGCGTGTCACATGGCCATGTCCTGCTCTATGTTTCCTCGAGTGGGTCTTGAGGGGGTGTCTCGAGTAGGTCTTGAGTGGGTCTCGAGAGCTAGACACGGGCGTGTCAGCCATGTTACACTGGCATGTCCTTACCAATTACTCGAGTGGTTGTCTCGAGTAGGTCCCGAGTGGGTCTCGAGAGCTATACACGGGCGTGTCAGCCATGTGACACGGGTATGTCAGCCATGTGACACAGTCATGTCACATGGCCGTGCCCTGTTCTTGATAAGTCGGTTCATGTGCCGCTTAAGTTACACGCCCGGTGACACAGGCATGTCACAGGGCGTGTGAGACCCGAAGTAGCCATTTTCGGGAAATTTTGTAGTCGTTTGTTTCCTTCCTCTAGGATCTGATGGTCCAGGTTTCTCCTTGCTGTTTTAAGGTAGAAAGTGAGAAGAGAAGTCTCATTTTACCTTTGGCCATTATATTTCTAAAAGAGCTAGAGAGAAGGGAGAGCAAGGAGGAGGAGGAGGAGGAGGGATCCGACTATCAGTGGAGATTTAGAGTTCCGAACTAAGATCTGAGGCCAGATTTGTGGAGGCAAAGCTGCGGCGGTGCTTTCCATGGCGCCAAAGAGGTCATCAAGGGTAACGATCTTCCTTATTAGACATGGAAAGTCCTTTATTTTTGGCATGTGGATGGATTTCCCCACCAGAGGGTGGATTGTGAAGGGATTTCCTTGGGTTGATACTTGGAATCCCCAATTGTCTTGCATATAGATCCGAAAATGTGTTGTACGGAATAAGCATGCTGTGTGAAGCCCATCTGGACAGGTTGGTCTGGATTGGTGATGTTTCATTTGCACACCGGAGAAGACTCTGTGGTTAAATGTGTGGTTTATGGAGTCGATGGGTTGGACCTGTGAAGGGCAGTAGCAGGAAGTACTGGAGCGGTAGTCCAGGAAAATACCCTTGTGATTCTTGTGTTGTGTGCTATGGCAAGACCAGTTTTCTAGCACTGCAGGATGCTGCAGGGTTTGGGCGAAGTTGGGTATAAAATGTGAGTTCTATAGAACCCGCTAAGAGATCGTGAAAGACGCTAGCATGGAATCCCCTTATTGATTGTGAAAGCCCGTCCCTTAGTGTACATTGTGGCTCTTGTGACGCCAGTCCGTGGACATTGTGGCTATTGTGAAGCCTGTCCTTGGTGGAAAGTATGGCTGTTGTGAGCTTGATGAGCTCTTGAAAAGCCTCATGATGAACATGAAAGGTGAAACTGACCCGCACCTTATATTTGGCCTCGAGTACGTTGGTATTCGATGATGGCAAGGCGACTTGAGCAACAAGGGGTGGCTGATCCGTACCTGCGTTATGTCCGTCCGACTCGAAGACATAAAAGTGCGTTCAGTTGGAGCGCATAATGAGAGTCTTAGGCCTACATGCCGGAAAGACTAAATGCTCAATTTTACCATTGGGTTTCGGACCTAGAACAGTGTTGGGACCCTGGTTGGCCGGTACACCAAGAATGTGCCTTGAGTGCACGGATCGTCAAGCTGTGTGGCTGACGGTTGTGATGGATTGTTTGTGCATGAGAGCACAATGTGTGATATATATATATATATATATATATATATATATATATATATATATATCTGCCTATGAATTGCTATGCATGCAGGAAAGGAATACCACTACCGCTGGAAAGGGGTAGGGTCGCTATAAATTGGAAAGCTGAATGCTGACCATTGGCTTGTTTGCCATCATTTGGTGGGCTGTCCTTGTACAGGTGTTGGAGAGCCAAGTGCGACTCATAAGGGCTGAAGCCCCTACTGTTGTTGTTGCTGCTGCTAGCCCTTGAAGGCTATGTGAAGAATACTGTGTTTTGTTCATGTGTGGCCAGCCTGCGCGTCGATGTTTGAAATCCACACTATTGTAAAGAGTAAATGTAAGGCCATAAGGCCAAACGATGTTGTATTTGTGTACATTCCTTCAAGAGTTGATATATAAATGTGGTTGTTTATATATATTGTTGACATTCATGGTTGGAGTTCAATATTATTGTTAAAATCTTCCGCTAGCATGCTCTGAGTTAGGGTATGATTGTGTTATGGTATTAACCTGTAACTTCCCTGCCTGTTTGGTGGCATGTGGTGTGGAGCCCCGGCCGGACCTGCTATTATATGCTATACAAACGGATGGAGTCGTTACATTTTGGTATCAGCTTGTGTCAGTCTTTCCCTTTTGAATTCGTGGTCGAATTCTTTTGTGGGGGTGGCGAGCACGTGTACGTGCGAACCACATTAACACTAATGAACTCTTGAATGTCCACGTAGGAATGCAAATACACTTGTTTGAGGAACCTGCGCATTCCTACATTGTTGTTATTGCTTGTGCGAGATCGCTAATGTGTGTCTTGTTCACCTATAGGTGACACGTAGTGGTGCCGGGCAGTCGGAGCCCCAGCGTTCTAATGAGAGTACGATACCAGCTGAGGTGCCTATACCTCCCCCTTCTGCAGAAACTATCTGCTTAGTTGCTGAGGCACTGTTTGAAATGTTTCATGCACAACCTGGTAGACAAGAGCAGCCGGCAGTGGTGTTAGAACAAGTTGTGGCGAGGCCAGGACCTGTTGCGGCTGTTAATACTCGAGCAGCTGAACGACAGTTGAAGCAGTTCATGAGCTTCAATCCCCCCTATGTTTACGAGTATGGGTTCCCCTACGCAGGCGGAGGATTGGTTGTCACGCGTCAAGCTTATATTTGAAAGTTATTAGTTGTCTACCTTACTCACCTAGAGGGGGGTGAATAGGTTATTTGTGCGTCTTTTCGCGGAATAAAAAAATTAGATCTATGCACAGAACAATCTACCAATCAATCACAGACAAAGCAAGATTTATAGTGGTTCCCCAATCATGGGTACATCCACATTCCCTCACACATCTAGCAATATACTAGACTTGGCTACTCCACTATCTCGGATTGAAAACCAATCCTATGCCTCGGAAAAAAGTTCCTACAATTTTGATCCACAAAACAGATCAACACTCGGAAGATAAAACTTCCTACAATCTCGGAGACAAAGGATCCTACCCTCGGAGAAAATTCTCCTACAAGAAAGAAATAAACTGTATGTAGAAATACAAACAATGAATCATTATCAGATCTGCAAACTATTGTCCTGGATCTTCCTTTTGTTGACTTTGTGGCTTTATGAGAGAGATGAAGAAAATCTCGGCAAAAACAGATCTGGACTTTCTTGTCTTCACACGATCGAATATAAGATGAGGAGTTGAATGACAATCTCGATTTGTAAAACCTTCTTGATCTGAATCCTCTGAAATTGAAAGCCCTAGCCCGATGTGAACGATGAATCAGTGGCGGCGACTTTCGCTTCTTGGAGAGAGAAAGGAATTCAGAGAACTTTAGAAAATAATCGGCTGCAAAAATTATTATTAGGGTTTGTCGGTTTGACAAGACCTTATATAGGATCTTCAATAACAGTCATAATTAATTCTTAATGAAGTATACGTGGACCAATCACGTCAAGGCTCATTAAGAGATCTTTCAATCTGGACTTAATGAAATTTTCAGAAAAAGATGACGTGACATACTCGAGTGACGATACGACTACGTGAGTACTATATAGAGCTACTTGAGTGAACTGAAGATAACTACTCGAGTACTAATGAAAACTACTCGAGTAAACAGAAGATAACTACTCGAGTAAAGATTTGAAGAGAATCTGGAAATGAAGATCAGCTACTCGAGTACCAAAATGACTTACTCGAGTGCTTAAGCAGTTACACGTGAAATAAAGTTGGACTACTCGAGTACAAGAAATACCACTCGATTAAATAAGAATGAACTACTCGAGTCAGAGATTTAGAATATTTTCTGGAATGAAATTCTGGGCTACTCGAGTAGTGAAGCTGAACTACTCGAGAGGATAAGAACTACTCGAGTATATGGAAATAGCTACTCGAGTAATTGACTTAGAGAAATTCTGAGGGAAGAAATTCTGGTCACTCGAGTATAAACTCTAGACTACTCGAGTAGTAGATGAACTACTCGAGTGAGGAAAAAATACACGAGGTGCAGACTTCTATAACTCGAGACAAAAGGTTTAAACTACTCGAGTATCTATATAGCTACTCGATTGTTTTAATTAGAAAATATTTGGAGAAGAAATTCTGTTAACTCGAGAGTGAGACAGAATCTACTCGAGTAGTTAACTTAGCTACTCAAGAGCTATAATTAGACTACTTGAGTTCTAACATTTTTACTCGAGTATAAAGTTTTTCACTAGAGTAATAAATAAGCAATTCACTCCAGTAGGTATAGATTTACTCGAGTAAAATACTTAGTAAATTCTTTTCATAGAGAACTCTTCTTCTTTGGTGAAACCAACATCAAGTCTTTTCCAATTAGTCCTAGTGCTTGAATATGAAGTGTATCCCAATAGAGAGGCTACACATGAGTCAACACCTTGGATTACACAATGAGGGATTACATTGTATGGTTCTGTGTTTGGTGACCCATTGTAGACTGACATTGGTCTACACTTGGCATTAGAATCCTACAAACACATAACTCAAACAAAGCATCAAATACAACTTAATTCATCTTAGTTCAAGGGTGACTTCATCAAATCAGGGTTAATGTGGGTACAATACCCAACAATATTGACTTCAATCATGACGGAGGAAGATCAGAAGGTCACCTTAGCTATCTTCTTATTGGAAGGAGAGGCTTGGTTATGGTGGGACGAGATAGAGTTACACCACTTAGCGGGCAGGCAGTTAACACAAGTTTCGATCGAAGAGTTCTTGTGACTATTCCTGGCAAAGCACCTACAAGCGACACAACGCATTGCCATGGAAAATGAGTTCCAATGGCTAATGCAAGGAGAAAGTAGTGTTGAGACTTACCTGCATGAGTTCACACGGTTGGGATGTTATGCAGGCTGTATTTTCGTCGATGAGCAGCGAAAAACCAATAGGTTCTACGAAGGATTGCGGGATGAGATGCTATTCCTGATCTCGAGTTCCATGAACCAAGGGTTTTAGGTGTTTGTTGATACTACGTGTGTGCTAGAGAAGGATATGAAGCAGTAAAAGTGAGGGGTTAGATCAGGAATACTCTAGAGGGGGGTGAATAAAGTATCTTTAGGTTTTTAAACCTTTTTGGTGTAAATAAAAACTTCTGAGTTAAACAATCCTAAGTTAAGTTAATCTACCACAGGTGCTGCAAAAAATAAACTAATCAAACAAAAACAACAAACCTAACTAGCATAACCACAGTAAGAACAAAAGAAAAGAGCATCCAGACAACACAAGAATTTTATAGTGGTTCCCCAACCTGGGTACATCCACTCTTCTACCACCATGGTAGGAATCCACTCAGGTTTTTGATCAGGTGACTGCCACCAATGAGCTTTTGATCAGGTGCTCAAAAACCAAACCTCAAGTCTTTTGATCAGGTGACTTACAACCAAGAATAACTTTTGAAGGGAGTTATAACCATGTATACAGTGGGGGATGAGAGATTGATTTTGTCTTCTCTTTCTCAAAGTACAACTGAGAAGACTTATGTGGATTTTGATGTTAGAAAAGGCTCCCCCTGAGATATTGAATGGTTCAGGAAGTTGGAGCTTTGTTGCAGTGTGATAGGTCTTCAGGCTTTTGCTTTGACCAGAAGAACTCCAGAAACTTCTTTGATAGATAGATTGTTTGTTGTCCTTTGAAGTAGCCTGGAATGAAGAAGGAAGAAGACTCTTGATCTTGAATATATGTTCTTCTTCTTCTTCTTCTTCAGCTGCTTGCTGAAACCTCTCTGGTCTAGGGTTTGTTTTTCTATATCACTGCGTTGTGTATTCTCTGTGACTCAGAGTGTTGTCGAGAGGAAGATGATGAAGATCCTTAATCATTGTTTTTCTGATTGCTGTGTTATTCCTTCGTTGAGAGATGATGAAAATCCCTTTTATATTTTCCAGATTATTTCCCTTTTGAAATTTGAATTCCTTCCTTCATTCATTGCTGACGGCCTGGGGAATATTTGCATTGATTGGTTTCCCCAACAGTCCCATTGAAAAACAACAAGCAATAATCCTGATGAAGTCCATAATTAATGCTCCATCTAACAGTAATATTTAGACAATATTTAGCATTGATTACTCAGGAATTATTGCAATGGAATGAGGACAGAAGGAAAATAACCAAGTCTGATTCTGCACAGAATTCGTCGAACAGAGAGAATAATTCGTCGACCTGGGTACAGAGTTCATCGAGCTGAGAATTCAAGTTCGTCGACCTGATAACAGTTGTTCGTAGAGCTGAGATCCAAGATCGTCGACTTGAAGATAGACAACTGCTTTCTCTGGAACCTTGCTAATTCTGTGCATCAAGATCGTCGAGCTGAGATTTTGACTTCGTCGACTGGAGTTTAGTGATATTTCTTGGACTTAAGAATGTTGAAGTAACATGTCCAGAAATCGTTGAGCTGAGAACTGGGTTCGTTGACCTGAGAAATAGTTTCGTCGAGATGAGTACCTCTAACTGCTACTTGATAGATCTTTCCAGGAATGTGTTCTAAGTTCGTCGAGCTGAGAAGTTGAGTTCATCGACTGGAGTGTGATTCTGGACTTAGAATACTGAGATGTTTCTGAAATAAGATGTTGAAGTAGAATATCCTGAGATCATCGACCTGAGAACTAAGTTTGTCGACCTAAGAACTAAGTTCATCGACTGGAGAGTGATTCTGGACTTAGAATACTTAGATGTTTTCTGAACCTTAGTATGTTGAAGTAGATGATCCAGGAATCGTTGAACAGAGAACCATGTTCGTCGAGCTCAGCTCAGAGAATTTTCTCTGAGTTCGTCGAGCTGAGCATGAATTTCGTCGACCTGAGTTTGACGAACGTCGAATTCATTTTCTGAGTCTTTGATATTTCTCTAAGTATTGAGTCTTTGGCAGTCTGTTGATGGTTGGTCCATGTAATGTTGACTTCAAGGACTTGGCCTAGACTCTAGGACATAACCATGACCCTGGCTATACATGTTGGGTCAGATGATCCTAACTTAGTCAACCTAGCCTAAATTCACTAGGGATCCAACAATCTCCCCCTATTTGGGTAAGGTCACTAATTACAGACTCATAATAAAATAAAATATTTACAAAGCAAGAAAACATATATCTGGCAGGAAAAATTAGCATATGCAACAGATATATATACAATAAGCTTTGTATCAGGAAATATAAAAGCAGTTTTAAAATGTCACAAACTAATCAGTTCAAATTTCATTTCTTCTGCTTTTTATCCTTGTGCTTCTCCTTTTTGCCTTTGTCTCCAGACTGAGTAAATATGATTTCCCTATTGGGATCTGCAGCTTGAACCTTGGTCATTGTCATGTCAGCAGCCCTAATGATATTTAGAGATGTAGCCTTGGGCACTACTGCTTCTGGATGCAGTTTCATATAATCATCAACATTAAAAAATTTATTAACCTTTTCAAACCTGTTAAACTCTTCCTTTCTGTACTTGGACATTGTAGAGTGTTGAGAGGGATCCTTCCCTTTAACTTTAGCTTTGTTTATCATAGAGAGGCCAACCAGTTCCTGGAACTTGTCCATCATAGCTATTGTAGCTGTCTCTTGATCTTCAAATGGTACAGGTGGGGAAGCAGGTCTCTTTGGGCTTTCAGCCTTTTGATATTCAGTGTGTTGCTGTTGTTGTTGTTGTTGATGCATCTGCTATTGTTATTGGTGCTGCTTACCAAAAGAATACTGTCTTTGCTGGCTGCTTCCTGAGGATGAGGATCTACACTGCTGTATTTGATAGGTTTGGAACTGGGTAGTCCTTTGTGTTGAAGAACTGGAAGCACCAGCAGCTGGAGGAGGAGGAGGAGGAGGAGGGTCCTTTTTGTATCTTTGAGGAGGAGGTGAATATCTTCTACTCTTCTTTCTCTCTTTCTATTGATTTTTAGACATCCACATCCAAGCAGGCATTCCCTTATAAGGAGTGATCTTCTGGAGTATATAATAAGGGGTGTCATTTGCTGGATTGGGCTTTGGAGCAGGAGGTGGAGGAGCTTTCCTCTTCTTGGAAACTTTCTTTTTCTTGGGTTCCTCATCTGAGTCCTCATCTTCATCCTCCTCATCATCAGTAGAATCTTGAAGAGCATCATATAAGGCATCAATAACCTTTAGTACTGATTTATCAATAGGCTTTTCAGCCTGAGTAGGAACTAGAGAAAGAGTTGGAGGAGGAGCTTGAACTGTAGTTGGAGCAGGAGCTGGAGAACTATAC
This sequence comes from Platanthera guangdongensis, assembly GCA_039583875.1. Classification (NCBI taxonomy): domain Eukaryota; kingdom Viridiplantae; phylum Streptophyta; class Magnoliopsida; order Asparagales; family Orchidaceae; genus Platanthera; species Platanthera guangdongensis. The sequence continues at coordinate 57,639,414 of CM077164.1, read as the reverse complement.
ATAACAGTGCTTTCAACAACTATCTTATTTTCTTCTTTAATGTCAGCCATGATCAATTCATCAAGATCAGGCATGGGTGAATCATCCATAACAAAAACAGGGGCAGGAGGAGATGAACTGATGGGGAAACAACTCTTGGTGGAGATGGAATGGCTGGAGTCTCTGGAGTAGCAAAAATGGCCTTGAGTTGCTTGAAAACTTTGGGGCTTATAGGTGAGGTATATGGAATTATAGCTAAAGATGGCTTAGTGCTGTCTGCTGGAAGGTTATTGAAATAAATTGTATCAAAAGTTCTCAATAAATTTAACAAATTTACTGTGGGATTTATAATAAAATCACCAATAGTTATTGTTTCAGCCAACACAGGCTCATCCAAGTCCATATCAGACTCAATAAAACTAATGAAATCAAATAATTCTTTATCAGCATCTGCTGCTTCTTCTGCATCTGCTGCTATTGGTACTGCTACTGCTGTTTCTGCTACTGCTATTGTTGAAACCGAAAAATCGGTCTCATGTGGAGTTCGACCCTTGGGGAAGGGGTGACCGCGCACCTACTACCCTCAAGCGAATGATCTAGGCACAAGACTAGGAACACGAGGGACAGACCCAAGGTCTCAGCATGGAGGACCCGCCGCATACCCGGAAGACTAACTAACTCTTCCCCTCCCAAGCCAAGGGCTGAGATAAGGCACCTTCGGAGGGCTCTCTTGGCCGACCGGAATATCCAAGGAGGATCTCGAGATCCACTCCCAAACTAGAGGTGCCACCTCGGGTCTAAGTAAAATGTTCCCCGCCCGCCTTACTATTGGCGCCAAACCGCCCAGCAGCCCTACTCTACGCAGCCCCAATTGGGTCGCTAACAGCGGAACTCCGCTACTCTGAAAGGATGGCAACGGGCCATCAGGGGCTTCCCGGCATCTATACCTCGGGGCCCACACGGGGGAGCGGTTCACGAACACACCGCTCGCCCAAGACAGGAGGAGTAAACTATAATCGCAGAGCATCACAGATATAAAAGAATATTACAGGAATATAAATTCCATACTCGGCACGCAGGCCGGAAATATAAACAAAAAGGCCTTCGAGGGCCAGCACAAGTTTGGGCTTAAGCCCGCTACTCCCCGCCTGGTACTGCAACACCTGTACGCCAACGTCTCGACGAGCGGCGGCCAACTAGTCATCGGTCGGCTAACGGAAGCGGACCAAACATATTGCGCACACCCCCTTTTTGGGGCTTGTGGCGCGCATTCCCTGCAAGCGGCTAAATAAACAACTTCCTCGGAGTCTTCTCCGGAACCCCAGAACATCACCAATCCGGCTCACACGTCCGGATGGGCTTCACACAGCATGCCTAAACCCGTACTCGCGCTTCCGGGTGCTAATGCAATTAACTACGGGGACGTACACGTCAACCCGTCGGGGAGCTCCCTTCCCCCCACCCGTTGGTGGAGAGGGGCTTCCGTGCAAATATGTAAACCGAAGGCTTCACATGCCCAAGTTGAAACATCGTTACCCTTGTCGCGTGCTTGGTGGCGGGGGCGGGAGAGGAGCTCCGGGTCGATCTTGTTGCATGCGGCCGCGTCGGTGGTCGCTCTCCACTCCAGGCCGAGCCTCGCTCCAGGCCGAGCCTCGCTCCAGGCCGAGCCTCGCTCCAGGCCGAGCCTCGCTCCAGGCCGAGCCTCGCTCCAGGCCGAGTCTCGCTCCATGCCGACCGTGCTCCAAGTGGCATCAAAGAAGCCGATCCCGGCCTCCACGACTTTAGGCGGCGTTGGGCTGCCCGTGTTGGCCGACGGGAGAAAGGAAGGGGGCGGCGTCGGGCTGTCCCAGTTGGCCGACTGGAGAGAGAAAAGTGCAGGGCTCGGCATGCCCTTGTTGGCCGACTGGAGAGAGGAAGGGGGCCTGCTTCGGGCTGCCCCTCTTGGCCGACGGGAGAGAGAAAGGTGGCCGACGTCGGGCTGCCCCTGCTGGCCGGCGGGAGAGATAAAGGTGGCCGGCGTCGGGCTGCCCCTGCTGGCCGGCGGGAGAAAAAAAAAAAAGAGGGCCGGGTTTGCGCGGCTCCAGGCAAAGAGAGGGAGAGAGGGGCGGTGGTAGAGGGGCGGCTCCTCCTTGCTGGTGGGTGGCCGGAGGGGAGATGACGGCGGGTGGTTCCTGCTGCTCCCGGCCGAGAATCAGAGAAGAGGGGGCGGCGGCGGCGCTGCTTTGCCGGCGACGGGAGAGGGCGGGGAAGGGGCAGCGGCGGCGGCTGGGCTCCGGGATCCGCCGGGCTAGGGCTCCGGATCTCTCCCCTGCATCCATTTCTCTCTTTTCTCTCTCCCCGATCTCTTCTTCTCCAACCGTGCCCTGCTCCCCTTATCTTCCCGTTTTTCTTCTTTTTTATTTCTTTTTTTTTAATCCCCCCCTCCTGCTGAACCCGATCCCCTTCCCCCACTTCTCATCTCCTCTTTAATTATATCTAATATATAATATATTATATTATAATATATTTATAATATATAACATATATATATAATATAAGAACCTATGCGCATAGAACCTCCGCACGCACGCACGAGGACCCGCACGTCCTCAAACGGGGTCGTACCGACTCGTCGCCCACAACACGCCCCTAGGCTGCTTTTTGGGGAGGGTCCCACTCGCCCGGCTACGGGGTTGTACATAATCCCCGCTCTTTTCGAGCTTGGCACAAGCTCGGAAAGAATCATCCAACCCAACGTATCCGGTGAGTGGGAGCCGACCCAAAAAAAAAGTTTGAGAGAAACTGAAATCTGCACTTGGAGCATCGATCTCTCCACGACCTTTCTGATCTTTTGAATCGCTCGATACCCTTTAGCTCACTGCTATCGAATTGCCCTTATACCATTACTTACGACAAGTATACAATTTCTCGCGATATCGTGAAACAACAAAGCCGTATTCTATGGTACACGCTGAGCTAATCCTTTCCCCCCAGGTGCGCCTACACCCCTGCCAGCTAATGAGAGCCTGACAGCGAGTCCACCCGGGGCCGAGCAGCACTCGGGGTCCCTTACCCCCCAGGTGTGCCTTCAGCCCCGCCAGCTAGTGAGAGCCTGACAGCGAGTCTACCCGGGGCCGAGCATCACTTGGGGTCCTGTAAAAAATCCAAACTCCAAACTCTCTCCCTTACCCCCCAGGTGTGCCTACAGCCCTGCCAGCTAGTGGGAGCCTGACAGCGAGTCTACCCGGGGCCGAGCATCACTCGGGGTCCTGCGAAAAACTCTCCAAGAACCAACTCTTTCCCCTCAGGTGTGCCTACAGCCCTGCCAACTATGAGAGCCTGACAGCGATTCTACCTGGGGTCCACTACTACCGCCGTCGAGTGACTTCCGGCCCTGCCAGCTAGGTGAGAGCCTGACAGCGGGATCTGCTCGAGGCCCACGGATGACACCGAGTGACTTCGGCCCTGCCAGCTAGGTGAGAGCCTGACAGCGGGATCTGCTCGGGGTCCAAAACAACCGCAATCGAGTGACTTCCGGCCCTGCCAGCTAGGTGAGAGCCTGACAGCGGGATCTTCTCGAGGCCCACGGATGACACCGAGTGACTTCCGGCCCTGCCAGCTAGGTGAGAGCCTGACAGCGGGATCTGCTCGGGGTCCAAAACAACCGCCATCGAGTGACTTCCGGCCCTGCCAGCTAGGTGAGAGCCTGACAGCGGGATCTTCTCGAGGCCCACGGATGACACCGAGTGACTTCCGGCCTGCCAGCTAGGTGAGAGCCTGACAGCGGGATCTGCTCGGGGTCCAAAACTACTCGACTTGGCTTTGCTCGAGATGGAGACATCCTGTTTACTTATGAGGTGTTGGAGAGTTAATTGCACAGATGCTTTTACAAGCGGGGGACGCATTCTATTCCTAAGAGAGGTGATCTGGAGGTCGTCAAATCGGGAAGCTGGCGTCCGAGTCTGTTCCTAATAATTCCTCCAATCGGACGAGAGATGCAATCGGGGAGACATAGGCCGACGTGCAAGGGGGAGCTGATCTCGGCCGTCAGTGCAGAGGCTCGGTCTTACAATAGCGCTTAGAGTCCCGAGGCATCGTCCCATCATCCGAACTGGGCTATTTAAAAGGAACGGGTTGGACGTTTTTGTTGAAGTATTAGACCGGACGACTTAGCGGTCTGATCCAGCGGTTTGTAGACCGGGCGGTCTATCGGTCTACCTCTGCGGCCTGTTCTGTCCTGATGGAGTTGCCGAGCGGTTAGCCCATCTGTCTAACCGCGCGACCTATGCGGTCTCCATTATTCTAGCCGCTCAGTCTGTAAATGTTTAGTCCCACATTGTTTGTAAACTCTATTTCTTATCTCCTCCATTCTATATAAGGGAGGCCATACCTTTGTAAAGGACATTATTTTTGGATAATAAAATTTCATTATTCAAAAGTTTATTCGCTTGTTCTCGTCTTTTCGCTTCTTGTCTCTACTTTCTAACATGGTATCAGAGGACACGGTCATTTCCTCCTGATTCTGTGCGCCCTCTGTTGCTCGCGACTTCTTTTCGGCATTCTGCGACTTGTTTCGCGGCTTGCCCTCTCTTCTATCCGCGCGGCCTGTTTCTATCCGCGCGGCTTGTCTTTTGTCCGCAGACCTGTTCGCGCGGCTTGCTCCTTCTTGGTTCTCTTCTCCTACTTCTCTTTGTCGCGGCGACCTGTGTAGTTGTCGCCGCGCCTCTTGTTCTTTCTTACCTCTCCGACTTCCTAGTCGCTGCGGTCTGTCTCCGTCCGCGTGTGTGTTGTCTCTCTCCACGCGGTTTGCTGCTGTGATCTGCCTGACCGTGCGGGTTGTTCCTTTCTCCCCGCATCTTGGTCGCGGTCGCCAGCTCTTCTCGTCTTTTCTGTTCGCTCGGGCTTCTCAGTTCGTGCGACTTCTTCCCCGTCGTGCCTTTGCCCGCCTTCTTGCCGCTGCTGTGATCTGCCTGACCGTGCGGGTTGTCTCTTTCTTACCCGCATCTTGGTCGCGGTCACCTGCTCTTCTCCTCTCTTCTCTTCTGTCCGCGCGACCTGCTCTTCTCAGTCCGCGCGACCTCTTCCCCGCAGTGCCTCTTTCTAGCCGCTACTGTTCGCGCGGCCTCCTCTGTTTTTCTAACCGCCTCTGTTCGTGCGGCTTCTTCTGTTTCCGGGTTCTATGACTACCTCCGGTCTCACCACTACTCCTGCAGCTCCTTCTCCTCCTCCTCCTTCGGGTAACCTTGGCACCCTTTCCAAGCTTGTGGGCTCCAACTATCCCGATTGGAGCGTTTCTTTCACTTTTCTCCTTCGTTCTCAACGCAAGCGTCATCACCTCACCGATGACCCTCCTCCTCGCACCTCTCCTGAGTTTGATGACTGGGATGCGAGTGATGCTCTTGTTCGCACCTGGCTGGCCAACAGCCTTTCTGATGAGTGCCTTCCCGTCATTCGCCATGATGAGACGGTCAAGGCAGCATGGCTTCACCTCGCTGCTCTCTATTCTAAGGGGGGCCAGACGTCCCGCATTTATACTCTCTATGCGGACCTCTTCGCCCGCCCTTCCATGTCACCGGCTGCGGCCTATCAGCAGGTTCAGGCCCTTGGTGCTGAAATCCTCCAGAATCGCCCCTTCTCCGCGGACTTGGCCGACCAGCACAAACACTTCCAGGAACTCCTGGTTGTTTGTTATCTTCTTCGTCTTCCCGACTCTTATGATATGATCCGCCAGCAGATCTTGGGTGAGGCGGAATCTCCTACTTTGGATGCCACCGCGGCTCGCATTGCCGCCGTTACTTCGCTCCTCCAGCGGCCTCTGCTGGCCTCCCCCCTTTCCAGGACTCCTCTGCTCACCAAGCTCAACGGGGGGGCCCAGTGGCCGTGGCTCTCTGGCGGCCGAAGTTCCTCCCGATTTCTCTGCTCTCATTGTGGTCGTACTGGCCATACTGTTGACCGCTGCTGGCAGAAACATCCTCATCTTCGCCCTTCGGTGATGCTCCTTCGGCCTCCGCCTCTTCTCGGCCGTCTGCCTCTGTGGCCACGACGTCAGGTAGTGCCCACGTCGTTACCCAAGGTAACTGGCTGATTGACTCCGGTGCCACCAATCATATGACGGGCAATCCCCATTGCTTCTCCCGTCTTGAGACCCATGACCGCTTACCCCCAGTTCGTGTGGCGGATGGTTCCCCGTCCCCGGTTCATGGGACGGGCATGGTTCAACTCACTCCCTCGCTTTGCCTGGAGGATACCCTCTATGTCCCGAAGTTCCCGTGCAATTTGTTATCAGTTACTACTTTATGCCGGCAACTTCAGTGCTCTGTTTTATTCACTCCCACTACTTGTTCTTTTCAGGACCGAGGACCCAGCGGACGATTGCTACTGGGACTGAGAACGGCGGCCTCTACTTCCTCGATGATGTTTCCGCTCTTTCTGCCTACTCCTCCTCCACCAATCTCCTTCAGTGGCATCTTCGTCTTGGACATCCTCCTCCTCGGCTTATTCGTCAGCTTCTGCCCCACTTACCTCCTACCGGTTCTCCGCTCAACTGTGATGCCTGTCAGCTTGGCAAACATCATCGCTCCTCCTTCCCTCCGAAGCAAGGCCGTGGCTCCTCTCGCATTTTGAGCTTATTCATTCTGATGTATGGGGTCCTGCTCCTACCCTTACTGTTGGTCGGGGCAGTTCCTATTTTGTACTTTTATCGATGATTTTACTCGCTGTACCTGGGTGTATCTCTTAAAAGATCGCTCTGAACTATTTTCTGTTTGGCAATCTTTTTACTATATGATTAAGACTCAATTTGCTATTTCCATTAAAATTTTACGTTCTGATAATGCAAAGGAGTATCTAAATCATGAGTTCTCCACGTTCTTTCACGAACATGGCTCCTTCATCAAACATCTTGTGTTTACACCTCCCAACAGAATGGGGTGGCGGAGCGTAAAAACCGTCACCTGCTTGATGTTGCGCGTACTCTCATGACGCAGATGCACGTCCCTCGCTCCTACTGGGGCTACGCTGTGCTCCTCGCTTGCTATCTCATTAATCGCCTTCCCTCCACGGTCCTCCACGGGAAGACTCCCTTCTCCCTTCTCTACCCCCACCAAGAACCTTTTCCTCTTCCTCTCCGTGTCTTTGGCTGTACGGCCTTCGTTCACGCTCCCTCCGCTACCCGCGACAAGCTTTCCCCCCGTTCCACCAAGTGTGTCTTTTTGGGTACTCTACCACTCAAAAAGGCTATTGCTGCTTTGATCCCCTTCTCCGCAAGCAGTTTGTCTCCGCCGATGTGACCTTTTTTGAGAATGCTTCCTATTTCTCTCCTTCCTCTTCTCTTCCTTCTCTTCCTTCTGATATCTCCGTTCCTTCCACACCTCTCGACGTTTTCCCACCTTCGTCTCCTCCTCCACTCACTCCTTCCCAGTCCGTCTCCCCTCCCACCCCTCCACCCTCCTCTCCGCTGCCGTCTCTCTCTAGTCCCGGGCCAGCCTTCTCCGCCACGGACGCTCCGGTCGCTGATGCTCCCGTCGCCGCCGCTCCCGATGATCTGGATGTTCCCATTGCCCTTCGCAAAGGGGTGCGGGCGTGTACTCAACACCCGCTCTCGGCTGTTGTTTCTTATGATCAGCTTTCTCCTTCTCGCAGGTGTTTTGCCTTGGCTATCTCTGCCACTTCTACTCCCCGTACCTACCAGGAGGCTCTCGCTCTCCCTCATTGGAAGTCTGCCATGGATGAGGAGATGGCTACTCTTACTGAACGGGGTACCTGGACCCTGGTTCCTCCTCCCGTGGGCACTGATGTGGTTGGCTGTCGGGGGCTTTGTTGTGAAGTTTCGCCCCGACGGCACTGTAGATCGCTACAAAGCCCGGCTGGTGGCCAAGGGCTTTACTCAGACTTATGGCGTTGATTACTTCGATACCTTCTCTCCGGTTGCTCGCCTCAGCACCATCCGGGTTCTCTTTTCTGTGGCTGTTAACCGGGCTTGGGCTGTTCTCAGCTGGATGTGAAGAATGCCTTTCTCTATGGCGATCTTCAGGAGGACGTCTATATGGAGCAACCTCCTGGGTATGTTGCTCAGGGGGAGACACGTGTCTGTCATTTGAAGAAGGCCATTTATGGCCTCAAGCAGAGCCCTCGGGCATGGTTCGAAAAGTTCAGTGGTATTGTGGCAACCATCGGTTTTCAAAGGAGTTCGGCCGATCACTCCTTATTCATTCGCAAAACGGCCTCGGGACTGGTGGTTTTGGCCGTATATGTGGATGATATTCTCCTTACTGGTGATGACCGAGATGGGGTGGACTTGACGAAGAAGCACCTCCGCCAGCACTTGGTCACGAAGGATATGGGCTCCCCAAAATACTTTTTGGGGATAGAGATCTCTCGGAAACCTGACTCCTTGGTCCTCTCTCAACGGAAGTATGCCCTTGATCTTCTTCGAGAAGCAGGCTTGACAGGTGCCAAACCAGCTCATCTTCCCATGGCTGTTGGAGAAGACAAGACGTGGACGGATGAATCGCCTCCTCTATCTGATGTGACACGGTACAGACGTTTGGTAGGCAAACTCATCTATCTCACGGTGACTAGACCCGACATCGCCTACGCTGTAGGAAAGGTCAGTCAGTTTATGCAAGCTCCCAGGGAGTGTCATCTTCAGTCCGCCCTGAAGATTTTAGAGTATATCAAAGCAGCACCGGGCAGAGGGTTACTCTTCCAGAAGAATGGCCATCTGAGAGTTGAGGCCTACTCAGACTCAAGTTATGCGGATGACAAAGGCGATCGTAAATCCACGTCAGGTTTCTGTACCTTTGTTGGAGGTAACCTCGTGAGTTGGAAAAGCAAGAAACAGTCGGTTGTGTCCAGATCCAGTGCCGAAGCAGAATACCGGAGTATGGCGTCAACTACGTGTGAGTTAAAATGGTTGCGGGCTCTCATGCTTGACCTGGGCGAGGTATATGATTGTCCTCTCCCTATGTTCTGTGACAACAAGGCCGCTATACACATATCCAGAAATCCGGTCTTCCATGAGAGAACGAAGCATATAGAGGTTGACTGTCACTTCATTCGGGAGGAGATTTTGAAGAAACAGATTTGTACTCCTTTTGTCACCTCTGACAAGGAGTTGGCCGACATCTTCACCAAGCCGGTTTCTACTTCCTTCTTCCGCATTTGTGACAAGCTGGGCATGATTGATATCTATGCTCCAGCTTGAGGGGGAGTGTTGAAGTATTAGACCGGGCGACTTAGCGGTCTGATCCAGCGGTTTGTAGACCGGGCGGTCTATCGGTCTACCTCTGCGGCCTGTTCTGTCCTGATGGAGTTGCCGAGCGGTTAGCCCATCTGTCTAACCGCGCGACCTATGCGGTCTCCATTATTCTAGCCGCTCAGTCTGTAAATGTTTAGTCCCACATTGTTTGTAAACTCTATTTCTTATCTCCTCCATTCTATATAAGGGAGGCCATACCTTTGTAAAGGACATTATTTTTGGATAATAAAATTTCATTATTCAAAAGTTTATTCGCTTGTTCTCGTCTTTTCGCTTCTTGTCTCTACTTTCTAACAGTTTTGTATCCTGATCTAATGACAAAGATCACTTTCCGCCATGTCACTTGTGATTGCTTGGAGAGATCGGCCCTTTATCAAATCTGGGAGGTTAGCGTCTAGGCTCGTTCCTGATAATTCCTCTAGTCGGAGGAGAGGTGCGATCGGGGGGACATAGGCCGACGTGCAAGGGGGGAGCTGATCTCGGCCTTCAGTGCAGAGGCTCGGTCTTACAATAGCGCTTAAAGTCCCGCGGCACCGTCCCATCGTCCGAACTAGGCTATTTAAAAGGAACGGGTTGGACGCTTGGCTTCCGGAGTCGATCGTGAGGCTAACCCTTGAAGCCCTCAGAAGCTCGAGGCGAATCGGTAATAAAGAGAAAACTTGACCGCTGCTGAATTACAAGGAAGAGGTAACATATTACCGCTAGGGAGGGAACCCTTTCCGGTCACCCCGGCTCATAATACCTCTCAGCTGCTCTCTTACTCGATCTTGAAGACAATAACCTCCAGGCTTCTCGTTGATGCAATAAGTGGGTACACACGAGTTTTCACAGATAGAAGTGCTTCAAATAGGTGCAGATCCTACTCATATGGATTCGAACTACAGCTATGGGAGGGGACAACTCTGAGTATGAGGACCTTACACACAAAACATCAACGCATGACCCTGGTTGTCACCTGGTTCCACTTCTATAGTCATGATGTTCGCCTGAGTTCTTCTGTGCTGGTCACTCTCCACGCTCACCGCACCAAAATGTTGAAACCGAAAATCGGTCTCATGTGGAGTTCGACCCTTGGGGAAGGGGTGACCGCGCACCTACTACCCTCAAGCGAACGATCTAGGCACAAGACTAGGAACACGAGGGACAGACCCAAGGTCTCAGCGTGGAGGACCCGCCGCATACCCGGAAGACTAACTAACTCTTCCCCTCCCAAGCCAAGGGCTGAGCTAAGGCACCTTCGGAGGGCTCTCTTGGCCGACCGGAACATCCAAGGAGGATCTCGAGATCCACTCCCAAACTAGAGGTGCCACCTCGGGTCTAAGTAAAATGTTCCCCGCCCGCCTTACTATTGGCGCCAAACCGCCCAGCAGCCCTACTCTACGCAGCCCCAATTGGGTCGCTAACAGCGGAACTCCGCTACTCTGAAAGGATGGAAACGGGCCATCAGGGGCTTCCCGGCATCTATACCTCGGGGCCCACACGGGGGAGCGGTTCACGAACACACCGCTCGCCCAAGACAGGAGGAGTAAACTATAATCACAGAGCATCACAGATATAAAAGAATATTACAGGAATATAAATTCCATACTCGGCACGCAGGCCGGAAATATAAACAAAAAGGCCTTCGAGGGCCAGCACAAGTTTGGGCTTAAGCCCGCTACTCCCCGCCTGGTACTGCAACACCTGTACGCCAACGTCTCGACGAGCGGTGGCCAACTAGTCATCGGTCGGCTAACGGAAGCGGACCAAACATATTGCGCACACCCCCTTTTTGGGGCTTGTGGCGCGCATTCCCTGCAAGCGGCTAAATAAACAACTTCCTCGGAGTCTTCTCCGGGAACCCCAGAACATCACCAATCCGGCTCACACGTCCGGATGGGCTTCACACAGCATGCCTAAACCCGTACTCGCGCTTCCGGGTGCTAATGCAATTAACTGCGGGGACGTACACGTCAACCCGTCGGGGAGCTCCCTTCCCCCCACCCGTTGGTGGAGAGGGGCTTCCGTGCAAATATGTAAACCGAAGGCTTCACATGCCCAAGTTGAAACATCGTTACCCTTGTCGCGTGCTTGGTGGCGGGGGCGGGAGAGGAGCTCCGGGTCGATCTTGTTGCATGCGGCCGCGTCGGTGGTCGCTCTCCACTCCAGGCCGAGCCTCGCTCCAGGCCGAGCCTCGCTCCAGGCCGAGCCTCGCTCCAGGCCGAGCCTCGCTCCAGGCCGAGTCTCGCTCCAGGCCGACCGTGCTCCAAGTGGCATCAAAGAAGCCGATCCCGACCTCCACGACTTTAGGCGGCGTTGGGCTGCCCGTGTTGGCCGACGGGAGAAAGGAAGGGGGCGGCGTCGGGCTGTCCCAGTTGGCCGACTGGAGAGAGAAAAGTGCAGGGCTCGGCATGCCCTTGTTGGCCGACTGGAGAGAGGAAGGGGGCCTGCTTCGGGCTGCCCCTCTTGGCCGACGGGAGAGAGAAAGGTGGCCGACGTCGGGCTGCCCCTGCTGGCCGGCGGGAGAGATAAAGGTGGCCGGCGTCGGGCTGCCCCTGCTGGCCGGCGGGAGAAAAAAAAAAAAAAAGAGGGCCGGGTTTGCGCGGCTCCAGGCAGAGAGAGGGAGAGAGGGGCGGTGGTAGAGGGGCGGCTCCTCCTTGCTGGTGGGTGGCCGGAGGGGGAGACGACGGCGGGTGGTTCCTGCTGCTCCCGGCCGAGAATCAGAGAAGAGGGGGCGGCGGCGGCGCTGCTTTGCCGGCGACGGGAGAGGGCGGGGAAGGGGCAGCGACGGCGGCTGGGCTCCGGGATCCGCCGGGCTAGGGCTCCGGATCTCTCCCCTGCATCCATTTCTCTCTTTTCTCTCTCCCCGATCTCTTCTTCTCCAACCCGTGCCCTGCTCCCCTTATCTTCCCGTTTTTCTTCTTTTTTATTTCTTTTTTAATCCCCCCTCCTGCTGAACCCGATCCCCTTCCCCCACTTCTCATCTCCTCTTTAATTATATCTAATATATAATATATTATATATATTATAATATAATTTATAATATATAACATATATATATATATAATATAAGAACCTATGCGCATAGAACCTCCGCACGCACGCACGAGGACCCGCACGTCCTCAAACGGGGTCGTACCGACTCGTCGCCCACAACACGCCCCTAGGCTGCTTTTTGGGGAGGGTCCCACTCGCCCGGCTACGGGGTTGTACAGCTATTGCTGGTACTCCTGCTGCTTCTTCATGGAGTATCTCCCCCTGCCTGGTTTCAGTGGAGACTGAAGCCAGGCCCATAACTGAAGAGGGGGCAGCAGAGAGGGCGGTGATTTATGCAGCAAGGGATGAGATGGAAACAACAAGAGGGGAAATGGCCTCTGTTATGATGGTCTTGAGAAGGGGGGGGGGGTGAGAAGTGTAATGAGTGGTGGTATGATGGAGGAATCCAATAGTGGAGAGGTAGAGGGAGTGGCAGAAGGTGTTTGAGTGGGGACAGAGGTGGGGATGGTAGTAGATGGTGGAGTGGGAGGGAGAGCATCCTGCATGGTTGTATCTTGGGGAGAAGGAGTGTGGAGGGGGGGGGGGGAGGAAAGTAGATTAAATGTGGGGATGTTGTCTAGATGGGGAGGTAAGGGAGATGAAGGTGGTGAGGTAGCTAGTGTACCATGGGGAGAGGGAGAATGAGTGGGGGATACATGAGTGGAGATGGGTGAGGTATGAAGAGGAACATGAATTGGTGATAGATGAATGTGAGATGATGGTGGTGTGGGAGTGTGAACTGTTGTGTGAGCTATGGAGGGGAGTTGAGTTTGGATTACTTTAAGTGATGGAGGTGGAGGAGGGATCTCTTCAGAAGGGTGGGAAGTGGCTGGAGCAGCCCTAGTACTCTCAGAAGCCCTGGTGGAAGAGGAAGCCTTGGAGGGCTTTGTGATGGTCCTCTCCCCCCTGCTAAAGAGGGCACGGGTGAGCCTCTTACTGACATTTATGAATATGGTCCGGGAGACCAGGGATTCAACAGTTGTTTCTTTCAGGAAGATCCTTAATATTCTTCCAAAGCAGACTTCCTTTTTTGTATTCTTTTTCTTAATTAGATCAAACATGATATGTGCCCAGTTGACCTTCTTCTTGTTTACCACTGAACACATGACTAGGAATTGGTGTCTGGTAATGTAATCATGTGCATTGTGCTTGCCCAGCAAGACTTTCCCTACAATGTCTGCTAGAAACTTGAACTCAGCAGACAGGTGTTTCTTCAGCAGTTTGTTAGGGTTTTCTCCAGAATAACCCATTAGACTCAGCATCTCATCATACTCTTCAGTATCCATTTCTACCTCTTATTCACCATTATGTAATCCAAAATTTTTTGTTAAAACGGTGGGGGTGAGGGAAACAGCATTACCCGCTATAATTCCAGTCATGGTGTTGTCATCTGTTGTAGAAGAAGTATACACCCATTCACTGATTTCTGTGCTGGAGATCTTGATCCTGGTGGATAGTAGACTCTTCAACTACTATTCTTCAAGGAGTTGCAGGTTGTCCAGGAAGATAAGGTCTGAATGTTGGAAGGAATCAAAATCGACATCAAAGCCGGTGTCAAATTTCGTTGCTGCAAGAACTCCTGCTGGAATCGCCATTAGAGCACCTGCAAGCGAAAAACGACGATCAAGTGCAAAGGAACTGAAAGCGCGAAATGGAGGTCGAAGAAAACCTAGATATAAGGTTTTCCAGAATATGAATCAACAAACTCCATTCCACAAAAAATATAAAATTCTTCGATCAGAGGTCGACGAAATAATTTGTAGTTAAATATTTTGTCGAGCTCAGTCTGAAGGTTTGAAGAAATTTCGTCGAGCTCTGTTCGACGAAAGTTTTCTGAAGCAAGTTTGTCGATCTCCGTTTGACGAAAATAACTTCACTCATAGAGAGTTCATCGAACTTTGTTCGACGAATATCTCATGAACTTTTCTCTGTTCGTCGAACTCCGTTCGATGAACTTTGAAGAATTCGTCGAGTGCATACAGAAACTAAACTAAGTCTTCTCCATTGATCATTCCAAGCTGATTTATAAAGAACAGGTGGTTTCTTTCATAAAGAGATTTGGTGAAAATATCAGCTCTTTGTAAATCAGTGCAGATATAGACAAGTTTAATTTTGTTTTTGTCTACACACACCCTAATGAAATGATATCTAATGTCTATATGCTTAGTCCTACTCTGATGGACTGGATTTTGTACTATAGCTATAACACTTATGTTATCACATAAGTGAGTTGAATTATTTAAGTTGAAACCATTGTCCAGGAGTTGATTCTGAATCCACAACATCTGTGAACGGTAACTACCAGCTGCAATGTATTCTGCTTCAGCAGTTGAAGTGGACACAAATGATTGTTTATTATAGAACCAAGACACTAGTCTCATCCCAAGGAACTCGCAGGTTCCTGAGGTGCTTTTTCTATCTACCCTGCATCCAGAAACGTCAGTATCTGAGTATCCAGTTAACTCAAATTCTGACTCTGTAGGATACCAAAGGCCTAGACTAGGACAACTCTTTATATATCTCAAAATTCTTTTTAGGAAAATTAGGTGAGATTTTTTAGGGTTCACTTGGAACCTTGCATAAAGACAAGTATCAAACATTATATCAGGTCTGCTAGCTGTAAGATATAATAGGGACACAACAATGCTCCTATATAACTTCTGGTCAACAGGTTTCCCATGTGGATCAGAATCTATTACAACATTGGTAGCCATGGATGTTTTCTTTGCTGAGGCATCAACTATCCCAAACTTATTTATAAGCTCTTTGGCATATTTAGCTTGGGAGATGAAAATGCCATAAGAGAGTTGCTTTACTTGGAGACCAAGGAAGCAGGAGAGCTCACCCATGCTACTCATTTCAAATTTTGAATGCATGAGGTCAGAGAACCTCTTGCATAATTTGGAATCAGTAGACCCAAATATGATGTCATCCACATATATTTGTACCAACAAAGTTTGGTCCTTATGATGTCTAGTGAATAAAGTTTTATCTACTATGCCTTTAATGAATTTATGCTCTATAAAAAAGCTAGCTAAGGTCTCATACCAAGCTCTTAGAACTTGCTTTAGACCATAAAGAGCTTTATGCAATTTAAATACATAAGAGGGATGTGTTGGAGAGACAAAACCTAGAGGTTGTTCAATATAAACCTCTTCCTTTAGTACTCCATTCAGAAAAAGCACTCTTTACATCCATTTGATATACCTTGAACTTCTTGTAGGCAGAATAGGCCAGGAAAAATCTGATGTCCTCTAACCTTGCAACTGGTGCAAATGTTTGGTCATAGTCAATCCCTTCTTCTTGCCTATAACCTTGAGCAATAAGCCTAGCATTGTTTCTCAGAATTACACCTTGGGAATCTAGTTTGTTTCTATATACCCATTTGGTTCTAATGACTGGGTAGTCTTGGGTCTTGGAACCAAATCCCAAACTCTACATCACTCAAATTGATTTAGTTCCTCTTGCATAGCAATGATCCAGTGGGGATCCTCCTCAACATCATGAATGGATTGAGGCTCAACTTGAGAGAGAAAACAGGCATGCATCAAATCTTGGTTGAGTTGATGCCTTGTCTGTACACCTACTGACATATCTCCAATCACTTGAGATCTGGGGTGATCCCTTAGTGTGACAAATTCAGTGGGTGGAGTTGGTTCAGCAACAACATTTTGAATTAATTCCTCTTGTGGAATTACGTTTGCTGTTGGATGAGGTTCAACTTCCTCAGTGCTTTCTTCTTCACTTTCTTCATTAACTTGTGGAGAAAGATGTGTTGGAACCTCTTGGGTGAGGCTTAGTCCATCCAAATTCTCACACAAGTGAGGTACCTACAAAGTATTATTGGTATAAATCTCTTTCTACTTACAAGACATGTTAGCCTCATCAAAAGTAATATGAATAGATTATTCAATTTTTAAAGATGATTTATTGAATACCCTATAAGCTTTGCTTACTTGGGAATATCCTAGAAAAATTCCCTCTTCAACCTTACCTTCAAACTTTCTAATGTATTTCTTGTTGTTGTTATGTATATAGCATACACATCCAAATACTTTAAAGTAGGTGATTTTAGGTTTCTTCCCTTTGAGTAATTCATAGGGAGTTCTATTCTTCAGTTTATGTATCAAGCTCCTGTACAGGACATAATTTGTTGTGCTTACAGCCTCTGCCCAAAAGCTTAGGGGCATGTAAGCATTTGCAAGTAATGTGCCTGCAGCTTCAATTAGGGTCCAATTTTTCCTTTCAGCTACCCCATTTTGTTGGAGAGTTCTAGGAGCTGAGAAGCAGTGCTTGATACCTTCCTTCTCATAGAACTCATGCATAAGAAGAGACTCAAACTCTGTACCATGATCACTTCTGATCAATGCAACATGAGTAGAGTACTAAATCTGTATGATCTTGAGAAAAACTGTAAGAATTTTAAAGGTATCTGACTTAGATCTCAAAAGAATACCCAAGTGAACCTTAAGAAGTCATCTACAATAACTAAAGTGTAGGATTTCCCTCCTAGGCTTCGTACAACAATGGGTCCAAAGATATCCATGTGTAACAAGTACAAGATCCTAGGTGAATCACTTTTATTTACTAATTTAAAGCTAGATTTAGTTTGCTTGCCTAATTGGCAAGCCCTGCAGAGGCCTTACTTCTTGTAGGGACCAGAAAGTAAACCTCTCATAAGGTTGTCTTTTGATAGCCTAACAATATTTTTCATGTTTACATGTCCTAGTCTTTTATGCCATAATTCATTCTGATTACTAATTAAGTTAAGTAAGCAGATATCTAAATTTGTAGAATGAAAATCAACTAAGTATATATTTCCTTGCCTATTCCCAATTAAAACATTTTGTTTTTCTTTATTTGAAATAATACAATTTTTTGAGTTGAAATGTACCTGATAACCTTCATCACACAATTGGCTTATGGAGACAAGATTATGCTTGAGTCCACTTACATAGGTCACATTTTTGAATGTGACAGCTCCAATCTTTACTTCTCCATAGCCTTCAGACTGGCCACACTTTGAATCACCAAAGATTACCTTTGGTCCCAGCTTGGATTTGTAGTTTATTAGGTTGTCCTTGCTGCTAGTCATGTGTTTGGAGCAACCACTATCCCGGTACCATGTTTGATTAATCACTGGACAGCCCTTTACCTATAATGACAACAGTTAGTTGTTCTTGACCCAGGTTACCTTGGGTCCTTTATATTATTGAAAAGAAAAGCTAAATATCAAAGAAAATTCTCGTTTTGATTTGTATCCTAATGGATGATATCTTCTGGGAGGTATTATCCAATCTACAAGTGGGTTGAATGGTTTCTTGGTTTGATTGGTGTTGTTGTTATAATTATAATTTTTGTTAAGTCTGACTGGGTTCGACGAATTGTTGTAAGTTCATCGACCAGAGTTTGACGAAATGGGATGAGATCGTCGATCTTTGCTCAGAGAATGAACAAGTTCATTTTCAGTGCCCGAAGTTCGTCGACCTTTGCTCGACGAACCATACACAGTTCGTCGATCGCAGTAAGACGAATGATTTTCAAACAGATTTGCGTTCAGTGTTCGTCGACTTGGGTTCGACGAACTGGTCACATTTCGTCGATCTGCGTTCGACGAAATCTGCTGAACTTTATTTTCATTTGTTTTGTGATTTATATTATTTTGACCTTTTAATTTGGGAATTTCTTCTATGATTTGTTTGTGGTTTATTATTTCTTTTCCCTTAGCTGAAACAAATTTGATGGGGGTTGATAGAATATTCTTCTTAAGAATGGGGTGCAAACTTGATGAAGCACCCAAGCCTAGCTTGCCATTTAGTCTGGCATTGACTATGCTTGTAATGTCCATCAGCTTGAGGCTTCTCCCATTGAGAGATTCCTCAAGTTGTTTGACCTCACATAACTGTGTTTTCAAGGAAGTGATTAGTTCATTAGCTTGATTTAGTTCATCCTTTAGCCTAGTATTTTCAGAGATAATAATTTCTTGGTTTCCTAGTCTTTCCCTAAGTGTCTTGATTTCTTTTTCAGAATTTATTAGATCAATACACATTGTCTTAAATTCAGTTTTAAATGAATCAGAACCATAATCAAAAGATGACAATACCTGATTAGCTTCTGATTCAGAAGCTCCTTCATTATCTGATTCTTCTTCGTTTGAATGACTCCTGGAGGCATCAATGGCCATGAGGCAGACTTCTTTGGCCCTTGCCTCTTCTTCTTCTTCACTGGAGCTGGTGGATGTTGATTCATCTTCAGTCTCACTCCAGCTTTCAACTACAAAGCCTTTCTCCTTCTTCTTGTATCTGTTGGAGGAATGCCTGCTGCTTTGCTGTCTTCTAGAATCCTTCTCTCTTCTCTTCTCCTTCTTTTGATTTTCTGGACACTCTGAGATAAAGTGTCCAGGTTTCCTGCTGCCAAAGCAAACCACTTCTTTAGTGGGGGTTTTTTCATACCTTGGCTTGTCATCCTGTCTGGATGACTTTCTTCTGAAGTCTTTCCGTGCCATCTTGTAAAATCTTTTGGCAAATAGACCCATCAGCTCTTCATTTATTATTGGAGTTTCTGTCTCCTCAGCAGCTTTAAATGCTATGCTGTGCTCCTTCCTTGCTGGTGGAGGCGTTCTCTGCTCAGCTGCTTCTCTGGATTTAATCAGCTGCTCATAGGACTTAAGCTTTCCTAAAAGAGATTCAGTGGAAATCTCATTTAGGCTCCTGGCCTCCTTGATGGGCCAGATTCTTGAATCCCATGAGCTTGGGAAGCACATAAGGATTTTATAATTCGCCTCTGTGAGGGTGATGTCCTTATCCAAGGTCTTTAGCTTATTGATGATTGAGTTTAGCCTGTTGTACATATCTGCTACTGATTCTGCATCCTCCTTCTTGAAATTTGTTGGGTACATTGGTCAAATGTACCTGATTTGAAGAAGCCTTCCCTAACTCAATGACATGCATCATAATGTATTTGATGTTTGTTTGAGTTACTTGTGCAGGTTAGGTATACACTGGACTGAAGCTAAAAGTTTCTAAGTCCATGTGTCGACACCCAGAGGAAAAGTGTCGACACTTGAGAAAGCTTGTGTCGACACCCAGACAAGCAGTGTCGACACTTGGAGTCATTGTGTCGACACCTGGGATGAAGAGTCGACACCAGACAGAAAGTGTCGACACTTGGAGCTGTGTCGACACTCAGTGAAGAAGTATGCAGAAAAGCTGTGTCGACACTTAGCAGAAGTGTCGACACCTAGAAGAGCTGTGTCTACACCAGAAAGTGTCGACACTTGGAGCTGTGTCGACACTCAGCAAAAGTCTGCAGAGTCTAAGTAAAAGTGTCGACACTCAACACAATGTGTCGACACTATGCTGAAGAGTCAGTATTTGAAGTAAGTGTCGACACTCAACACAATGTGTCGACACTATGCTGAAGAGTCAGTATTTGAAGTAAGTGTCGACACTCAACACAATGTGTCGACACTATGCTGAAGAGTCAGTATTTGAAGAAAGTGTCGACACTCAGCACAATGTGTCGACACACAACCAGAAGAGTCAACACTTGAAGAAAGTGTCGACACCCAGCACAATGTGTCGACACTTAGTTGAAGACTCTACACTTGAAGAAAGTGTCGACACAAGGAGCTGTGTCGACACTTAGCAAAGAACAGAAAAGTTTACAAAATATTCTAAGTACAAGTGTCGACACTAAGGGAATGTGTCGACACTCAGCTGAAGAATCAAGATTGAAGACTTGTGTCGACACCAAGAAGCAGTGTCGACACTTGACAGTTTCTACACATAAAGATGTGTCGACACAAAGGAGATGTGTCGACACTTAGAAGAATACAGTTAATGAATGAAGTACAAGTACTTGTGTCGACACTCAATTTCAGTGTCGACACATGCAGAAGAAACTGTGTCGAGACATACAAGGAATTGTGTCGACATCTTGTAGGCTTGTGTCGACACTTACACAATATGTGTCGACACTTGGTCTATAAGTGTCGACACTTAAGAACAGAAAGTCTCGACACTATCTGACAGTTAGAGAATTTCAAGAAGTGACTGGTTGACAAGACAGCTGCCGATCCAGCCGGTCTACATCAACTGTCAGAGAAATTAGAAGTTTGTTATGAACCGGACCAGTCGGTTACCATGAAGGAAGCCTATAAATAGGCATCCATAGTTTACAGAAATAGTGGTTGTGATTGAGAAACAAGAGTTACAGCTTGAGAGAATATTTAAAGTAGTTGATCAGATTAAATCAAGAAGTGATACACAGAGGATCAACACAAGAAGATCTGTCAGTCCAACTGTAGATCTAAGAAGTTGGAGAGAGAGAGCTCCAATCAAGAATTCAGTCTTTGGAACTAAGGCTGAGAAGAAGGATTCAGAAACATCTGGATCTCAAGAAGCAGAGTCAAGGAACAACTGCAGAAGATTCAGACTAATTCAGTTCTAACTCAAGAAGCTTTGAAGGAAGCTAAGTCAGTTTGGATCTAACTGAGTTCTTCCAAGAACTCTTCAAGAAACTCTCAACTCCTCTCTTATTTTCTGAGTTGTAGAGTTAGCAATTGTATTTCTATTTTAACTTGTAGGATCCATTGGATCTGAGAGAATTGTAAGCCTATATTATAAAGGCTGAGGGTAGGGCTTGATTGCCTGAGTGTAGGAGTTGAAGAACTCTGAGTGTAGGCCTTAATTGGCTGAGTGTAGGCCTGAGTGGCTGAGTGTAGGCCTTAGTGGCTGAGTGTAAGGCTTTGGGCCTGAGGTGTAGGAACCTAGTTGGGTTCTGAGATAGTGGAGAAGTTTGGCCGAATCTAGTACACTGCTAGATAGGCGAAGGGGGAAAGTGGATGTACCCAAAGATTGGGGAACCACTATAAATTAGTGTGTCTGCTGTGGTGTGCTGAGCTGTGCTGTGGATTGACTGTTTGATTTCTGTAATTGCTGTTAGTTGTAATAATCTGTGAAATAACTGTTGTGCTGCCAACAAAATTGCAAAAAGGTTTAGGTCACCTATTCACCCCCCCCTCTAGGTGTTTAGGTACCATATCTTTCAAGTGGTATCAGAGCCAGGTTACTCAAAAAGGACTAACTGTCTGAGGAAATTCAGTTTGGCAGATTCAGTATAAGTTAGCACACAGTTTCAAGAAAATCAAGAAACATGGGTTCTTCAGAGAATCACAAGGAATTGGGTTCAATGAAACTGCCCATATGCAGAAAGAGATTTTTGGAATCTGGAAAGAAAGGGTAAGGCTGTTCATGGAGGCCTCTGACCCTAGGATCTACATCACAGTCAAAGAAGGGCCTTATGTGCCCATGAAGATTTCAGTCTTGGATGCTACACAGAGAACTCCAAAGGATTTTTCTGAGATGACCAAGGATGAGATTGTCCTAGCTACAATGGACAAAAGGGCACAGAACATCATAGTTAGTGCAATTGATGATGCCACCTTCCAGAACCTTATTCACTGTAAAACAGCAAAAGAAATGTGGGATACCCTCATTGTCTACATGGAAGGTTCTGAAGAAGTAAGACAAGATAGGAAGTCCTTGCTTAATCAAGAATATGAGAGCTTTAGGCAAGGAAGAGGAGATAGCATCACTGAATGCTACAAGAAGTTTTATAGAATTGTTAATGAACTCATGTCCTATGGAAGAGAGTTCTCTAACTATGAATTGAATGATAAATTCTTAAGGTCCCTAACCAAAGACTGGGACACCAAGATCTGTGCCATCAGAGAAATGGCAAAGTTGGGAGAAATTCCTCCTCCCACACTGTTTGGCAAGTTATTATCTTATGAGATGCAATTGTCTGTAAGAAAAGAGGAGGAAAAGTCAACAAGGACTGAACACAGGGAAAGGACTATTGCCTTTAAGTCAGAAGTACCTAGAAAGAACAGGACTAAGTCATCAACTCCTCCTCCAGAGGTAGTTGAATCAGAATCTGATGAGTCTGTTAGCACTAAATCTACAAGCAGTGAAAGTGATGAAGATTTTGCTGCATTCACCAGACATTTTCAGAAATTCCTTAAGAAGAAACAGTGGAGGTCCAGACCTTCATATTCCAAAGGGAAAGAAGTCCAGTATCAGGAGAAGAAGCCTTCAAAGAAGGATAAGAAAAAGACAAAGACTAGTAAGGCAACTGGGTCTAAGATTGTGTGTTACTGCTGCAATAGACAGGGTCATGTTATTGCAGATTGTCCTGAAAGAAGGAAAGAATCCAGTGACAAAAAGAAGACTCACTTCAAAGGAAAGAAGGAGAAGTCCTTTGTTGCAAAGAATGAGAAGACTCTTTCAGACATTTCTTCTTCAGACACTGAGACAGATGCTGAAGCCTACATAGGGCTATTTGCTGAAGAAGAAGAAGAGTTTATGCAGATCATGGAATCAATCTATGAACAAGAAGAGTGTCAGTGCCAAGGACTGATGGCATTGACTGAAAGTACCAAAATCCTGGAGCAGCCAGGACCTAGTCAGGTATAAAGTCCAACTCAAAGTTCAGATTTCAGTTCTAGTTCAGAGTCAGAATCATCTTCATCAAGTGATGGAAGTGTTTCTGAATCTGAGGGAGATATTCATCAGCTCTTAGATGAATACCAAGTACTGTTGCAAGCCTATAAGAAAAGCAAGATCCTAGCCAAAAGTCAGGCAAAGGAGATTGCTGATCTCAAGGCAGCTGCAACAGATTTTGAGAAGCAGTATGATCAAAAACTGAATGAAGTAGCCAGGCTGAAACACATTACTGTGATTCAGATGGGTACTATTACATTTAAGAATGATCAAATTAAGAGACTGGAGACAAATCTCCAAAAGGAAAAAGAGCTTGTTGCCAGGTTTTCAAAACCTAAATCAGTACTACCTTTAATTGATGAATTTGTTCATCAAAAAGAAAAAGCTGGACTGGGTTTTGTTGGACCTGCAGGGACTATACAGTCAAAGCTTAGGTCCAAGGGCAAAGCCCCAACATTCAATAAAACTGCCGTAGTTAAGACAGCCAAGTCTGTACCTAAGCAAAGGTACAACAAGTTTGAATGCTGGTGTTGTGGCAAGGTTGGCCACTTTGCCTTGGATTGTTGGCACAATGCCAGTGCCAAGTTGAGTAGCAAGTTACCTGATGGAAAGTCAGTAGGTAGCTATGTCAAGTTGCAAACTAACAATCACCAAGGACCCAAGTTTACTTTGGGTTCTAAGGTTCATTAATTTGTTTTGCAGGTGAATCCAAGTGGCCATACCCCAACATGGTACTTGGATAGTGGATGTTCCAGACATATGACTGGAACAAGGGGACTACTGAAGGACTACATTCCAATCAAAAATGGTCCTAAAGTGACCTTTGGTGGTTCTGAAAAAGGAATCATCAAAGGGTTTGGTAACATCTCTTCAAACCTTGTTACCATTACTCAAGTGGCTTATGTTAAAGGGTTGAAACACAACCTCATTAGTATAAGTCAATTAAGTGATGTAGGGTATGACATCTCATTTGTTAAAAATGGCTGTCATATCAAGAGGTCAAGTGATCAAGAGATCATTTTGACAGGTTATAGGAAGAGAAATGTCTATTGTTTAGACATTATGGTTGAGAACAATAGTTCTCCAGTTTGTCTTGTAGCTGATGAGACAGTCTCTCAATGTGTCAAATGGCACAAGAGGCTTGCTCATCTTAATTACAAGACTATTGGCAAACTCTTTAGTAAAGAGTTAGTGAGGAATGGTCCTCAAGTTAAGTGTGTCAAAGATGGCATTTGCTCAGCTTGTCAAAAGGCAAGCAGACTAAATCCACCTTTAGAAGCTTAGACAACAAAGATGCTGTGAGGTGTCTATACCTCTTGCATATGGATCTATTTGGTCCAATGCCAGTTCACAGCTTAGGTAGGAAGGTCTACACCTTTGTAGTGTTGATGACTACTCAAGGTTTTCCTGTGTGTTCTTCTTAAAGCAAAATCTGAAACACCTAGTGTCCTCTATAGTTTTGTTAAGCAAATTCAGAATGAATTGAACTGTACAGTGGTTAAAATTAGAAGTGACCATGGTACTGAGTTTCAGTCTGAAAGCATGACAAAGCTGTGTGAAGACTATGAGATATTTCAAGAATTCTCTTCACCTAGAACACCTCAGCAAAATAGCATTGCTGAAAGGAAAAATAGGACCTTGATAGAGGCTGGTAGAACCCTATTAAGTGATTCATCACTGCCAGAATATTTCTGGGCTGAAGCAGTTAACACTGCATGCCATGTGATAAATAGGGCTACCATCACTAAAAGGTTAAACAAGACCCCCTATGAAGTTGTGAAAGGCAGGAAACCAAACCTATCCTATTTCAGGATTTTTGGTTGCAAATGCTTCATACTTAACAATGGAAAGTCTTACTTAACTAAGTTTGCTGCCAAATCCCAAGAGGGAGTATTTGTTGGGTACACAAATAATAGTAAGGCTTATAGAGTCTACAACTTGACTACACAAGTTGTAGAGGAATCTGTGCATGTAGTTTTTGATGAGACACAACTAATTAACAATGAGTTGTCTAGTAGTGTGTGCAGCCCCACAGGTCTTACTAAGAAGATGGACAAGCTAACCATAGAAGATGTACCTGCTGCAAGACAGCAAGTAGAAGAAGATGGCTTATGTCCAGGGGGAGAACTACATGAACAAGGAGCTGTAGAAGTACAAGGAACTCAGCTTGATGAAGATGCTGAAGAAGTTCAACCAGAAGTAAGGATGCCTCCAGCCAACAGGCATCTAAGAGATCATCCAGTAGAGCTGATCATTGGAGATCCAAGACAAGGTGTTCAGACTAGGAGCAGAAATCAGAATGCTGTAGTATATTCAAGTTTTCTGTCTCAAATAGAACCAAAGAAATTTGAAGAAGCTATACAAGATCCACAGTGGACTGAAGCAATGCAGGAGGAGCTTAATCAGTTCAAAAGGTGCAAGGTTTGGGATCTGGTTCCTAAGCCTAAAGATCACAATGTGATAGGAACAAAGTGGATCTACAGGAACAAGTTAGATGAACAAGGTGTCATCATTAAGAATAAGGCAAGACTGGTTGCAAAAGGATATAGGCAAGAAGAAGGTATTGATTTTGATCAAACCTTTGCTCCAGTAGCCAGACTGGAAGCCATAAGGATGTTCTTGGCCTATGCAACCTACCAAGGATTCAAAGTATACCAAATGGATGTGAAGTCAACATTCCTTAATGGTAATTTAAAAGAAGAAGTATATGTGGAGCAGCCTTCAGGTTTTGTTGATCCTACTCTTCCACATCATGTCTATAGACTTAGGAAAGCATTGTACGGGTTAAAGCAAGCTCCTAGAGCTTGGTATGAAACCCTATCTAGTTTCCTCATTGAGAACAAGTTCACAAGGGGGAAAATAGATAAGACTCTATTCCTTAGGGAATCTAGAGGCAAAGTCATACTTGTCCAAATATATGTAGATGACATTATATTTGGGTCTACTGAAAGTAGCCTTTGCAAAAAGTTTGCAAAGCTTATGCAGAGTCAATTTGAGATGAGTAGTATGGGAGAACTGAAGTTTTTCTTGGGTCTCCAAGTTAAACAGACTGAAAGTGGTCTATCCATATGTCAGTCTAAGTTCACCTTAGAACTCATAAGGAAGTATGGTATGGATTCTTCTACTACCATGAAGACTCCTATGGGGTCAAGTATGTCTCTTAGCAAGGATGATGCAGGGAAACCTGTAGATGAAACCTTGTATAGAGGGATAGTTGGCTCCCTACTATACTTGACTGCAAGTAGGCCTGACATTATGTATGCTACATGTGTTTGTGCCAGGTATCAAGCCTGCCCTAAAGAGTCTCATATGACTGCAGTCAAAGAATTTTGAGATATCTAAAGGGCACACCCTATCTAGGCCTCTGGTACCCTAGGAATGGAGATTTTGATCTAACAGGCTATTCTGATGCAGACTTTGCAGGATGCAAAGAAAATAGAAAGAGCACTACTGGATCCTGTCAATTCCTAGGTGGAAGAATAATTTCATGGAGCAGTAAAAAGCAGACTAGTGTGGCTATTTCCACAGCTGAGTCAGAATATGTAGCTGCAGGAAGTTGCTGTGCTCAACTTCTGTGGATTCAACATCAGTTAGAAGACTATGGATTTCAGGTAAGTAGAACTCCACTTTACTGTGATTCTACTAGTGCTATTTCAATAGCTAACAATCCTGTATCACATAGTAGAACTAAACATATTGAGATTAAATATCACTTTCTTAGAGAGCATGTAGAAAGAAATGATATTGCACTTGAATATGTTAGAACTGATAATCAGATAGCTGATATGTTCACTAAGCCCTTAGAAGAAGCTAAGTTCAATAGGTTCAAAATTGAACTAGGTATGATAAATTTAGACTAAGTTTACAGAACTAAAAATTGGCTAAGTAAAAAGGTGTCGACACATAGACAAGTCTATGTCGACACAGAATAGTAAGTGTCGACACTTCAGGAAAATGGTGTCGACACATCTAGGAAGTTGGTGTCGACACTTCAGAATGTTAGTGTCGACACATGTCGAGTAGGTGTCGACACATTCAATACGGTGTCGACACTTAAGTTTTACTCAGAATTTTCTAAGTAAAGTCTCGACTACATGTCGAGTAGTGTGGTGTCGACACTTAACCAAGTGTCGACACATAAAATCTGTTGACTAAACTTGTGTCGACACATGTGTGTCGAGACATTATAAGTCAGTGTCGACACTTATTGACAGTGTCGACACATCTTTAGAAATTCATCCCGCCTGTTCGTCTTCAAACAAGAAAGGTATAAATAGGGTTCTGTCTTTGTTTGTCGACACGCTTTCAAAAGTTTCGAGACCAAAACTCTTGTGTCGACATTTCTCTTCTCTAAAGACTAATTCTCCAAACCCTAATGGCTCCCAAGCTGGAAGAGAACGTTAACGAAGGCTATGAACTGGTGCGTGGCGCATTCGACGACAGTGATCAAGAAATCAAGTCGGTGATAACCCTAGTCACCAATTCAGGATTGGAGTTCTTGGTTTCAGAACCAACCAAGATATGGAAGAAGGAAGTTATAGAATTTCTTACTGGAGCGTCTGTAGATGACTCAGGCTACAGAATCAAGTCAAGGGTGCATGGCACCAAGGTCAAGATTTCACCCAAGTCTTTGAGAAAGGTACTTCAGCTACCTAAAGTTCAAGAAGAAGAGGAGGTGACCACATCTAAGACCAGAGAAGCACTTACCTGGTGTGGTCTTGATCCTAAGATGAAAATAGGATCAGTTTTCAACAGGAAGGGAATGAATAATCAAGGCAAATTTCTGTCTGAAGTTGTAGGCAAAGTTATACTAAGCAAACCAGGAGGACATGACAGGGTGTCAGCCTCTATGTTCAGTATTATGACCAGAATCATCTTCAACCTCAAAACAGACTGGTCTATGATTGTATTTGAGAAAGTGAAGGAAAGTCTGAAGAAGCCCAATCTGGGCAGGATACTAAGTCTCTACCTGGCTGGATCAATTCCAGAGGTAATGAGCACTGCTGCTGGAACTAAAATCAATCACATGAGGAGGATGGATATGAGAATACTTTCAAGATGGGAAAGAGTACTGTCTAAGGAAGTTCCTACTCCAGAGAAGCCAGTTTCTAAGAAGGACTCCCCTCCAAGGAAGAAAAGAAAAACTGCTGTTGTGGCCCAAGTGTCCTCAAGCAGTTCTGGAAGTGAAGAACAGGTGGTGTTCACACCTGATGATCAAGAGGAGGAGATAGTAGAAAAGACCCCTGCTGCTAAATATGTGGCTGAGACTCAGGGGGAGCTGCCTCACACTAGTCCCATCCCTAGGGATCTAAGCCAGGGGGAGCTTCCAAGTGTAGAAGAACCATCTACACTGGAAAGTGAGCAAGCTACAATAATTATCCAAGAGGTACTTTCTGACCTCAATACTTTAGATTTTTCTGTAATAGATTCTGATTTGTCTGATGTCCATCAGCAAACTCAGCAAGCAAACCAAGAACCAGATGTTGTTCTTCCAGACACATCTGTAGTGATTCCTGATAAAGTGGTTGATGAACCCAGTACATCTCCTGCACAGTCTCCTCCTGAATACACAATGGAAGATCTATTTCTGAATCTAGATCAAGAGGATTATGATATGGACAAGAATGCTGCTGATGAAGAGAAGGGTGCTGCTGTTGAGGGGGAGAACTTGGAAGTTCAGGAAGAGCCTATACGGCTAGATACTGAGAAGGCCCTAGATGTGCAAGCTGACAAACCCTCAAGCCCTAAGGATAGGGTAAATATAGCAAGTACTTCAGAGTCTGAGGATGATGAAGCTGAGCAAGCTAAGAAGAAGCAGTTCTTTGTATTCAAAAGAAGGAGTCAGAGCTATAAGAAAGCTCTACAAACTGCTGCTCAACACTCCCTAGTCCAACAAGCTCCATCAACAGATTACAGCAGCTTAATGGTAGCAATGCAAGTTAAGCTGGATGAGCAAAGGAGGGCCATAGAGACGTATATTGATGAAAGCCAAAAGTCCCTACAATTTGATCTAGCTCAAGATATCAAATCAATAAGGTTTGAAATGAATTTGAATAAGAAGGAAATGACTGACTGCTTCCACAAGGGTGGTAATGCAGTGGTCTATTTGACAACTCACTAGGAGAAAATCAAGTCTCAAGTAGATGATATAGCACAGAAGCAAGGCTATGTGCTGGAAAATCAATTGAGAATGAATGATAATCTGAAAGCTTCTCACAATGCAATAGTCACTGAACTGAAGAGTAAGTCTGCTGAACCTTCAACATCATCTGTTGCTGCCAAAGCTGAATTTGATAAAGTATTTCAGGAAGAAATTGCTGCTGTCAAGACTGCCATTAAGGATTCACAGAAGGTCATTTCAGAACAACTTACCAAGCTTAGACCTTTCTTTAAAGAGGGAATCAGGTACTTGGACAGCCAAATCAGATTCCAAAAGGATGATGTGAGAGATCATGTAGAACAAGAAGTCATAAAGGGGGAGAGGGTATTAGTCAAAGCTAGCTCTGACCATGCCAAATGGATTTCTAATTCCATCAGAGCTACACTGGGCTATCCTCCCCTGTGTGATGATGACAATGTAGCTGAATCTGGTATTCAAAGTGTATATCTTGGAGGAGAGCAACAGGAAGTAGCTCAGGTGATCTATCCACCTCCAGATTTTGATATGGTTCATGCTGAAGTAAGCACAATGTATAGCCCAACTGCTGGAAAGCCAACTGTTATTCTGGAAAAGGTTGTTCAACCTATTACAGCAGCTATGCAAGAGGCTTTGGACAAAGAAGAAGAGACTAGGCTATCAAAGAAGAAGTTCAGGGAACTTGCTGAGCAAAAACCAGATTTTGAACAGTGGAGCCCTACTTCTAGGAACATCATTCTCACAGCCTGGAAAGCAGCCAAGGACAATGCACATGAGAGGAACAAGTGGTTCTCAGAAGCTGAATGGAGGAAGCATGAGATCAGGCAGGAAGCCATTGTCCAGTATAGATGGAAGGCTAAGTTAGGAAAGCTACCTCCTACAGCTGTGGAGCCTAGCAAGTACTTTCCTAAGCCCTATCATTATTTTGAAAGGCAGAAAATCAAGGCTGAAGAACTTAAGAAGAAGGACTCCAAAGGGAAGAAGGTTGCTGATACTGAGCCTGCTGTTGCTGCTGCTGTAAAGGCCAAAGTGCAAGCTGGAAAAGGCATAGTCATAAAAGAACCAGAGCAGAATTAAACTAAGCTTAGACTGAAGAATGTTGTACTCTGTTACATCTAAACATTATTGTAAATCTTTGAAAATATATTGCCAACAATGTATGAACAATTTTTGATAAATATATATTTCATGATTGTTTAGTAGAATGTGTCTAATTCTTGTTTGTTCTGTAATGCTGTATGAGTATACATGTGTGCTTTATTACATGTTTAAGTATACCCTGTTGATATATATCTGCTTTACATCATTCTCTAATTATTAATTATGAGTGATGTATATCATTGACTAAGGGTTATGACTTCTCCAAATAGGGGGAGATTGTTGGGTACATTGGTCAAATGTACCTGATTTGAAGAAGCCTTCCCTAACTCAATGATATGCATCATAATGTATTTGATGTTTGTTTGAGTTACTTGTGCAGGTTAGGTATACACTGGACTGAAGCTAAAAGTTTCTAAGTCCATGTGTCGACACCCAGAGGAAAAGTGTCGACACTTGAGAAAGCTTGTGTCGACACCCAGACAAGCAATGTCGACACTTGGAGTCATTGTGTCGACACCTGGGATGAAGAGTCGACACCAGACAGAAAGTGTCGACACTTGGAGCTGTGTCGACACTCAGTGAAGAAGTATGCAGAAAAGCTGTGTCGACACTTAGCAGAAGTGTCGACACCTAGAAGAGCTGTGTCTACACCAGAAAGTGTCGACACTTGGAGCTATGTCGACACTCAGCAAAAGTCTGCAGAGTCTAAGTAAAAGTGTCGACACTCAACACAATGTGTCGACACTATGCTGAAGAGTCAGTATTTGAAGTATGTGTCGACACTCAACACAATGTGTCGACACTATGCTGAAGAGTCAGTATTTGAAGTAAGTGTCGACACTCAACACAATGTGTCGACACTATGCTGAAGAGTCAGTATTTGAAGAAAGTGTCGACACTCAGCACAATGTGTCGACACACAACCAGAAGAGTCAACACTTGAAGAAAGTGTCGACACCCAGCATAATGTGTCGACACTTAGTTGAAGACTCTACACTTGAAGAAAGTGTCGACACAAGGAGCTGTGTCGACACTTAGCAAAGAACAGAAAAGTTTACAAAATATTCTAAGTACAAGTGTCGACACTAAGGGAATGTGTCGACACTCAGCTGAAGAATCAAGATTAAAGACTTGTGTCGACACCAAGAAGCAGTGTCGACACTTGACAGTTTCTACACATAAAGATGTGTCGACACAAAGGAGATGTGTCGACACTTAGAAGAATACAGTTAATGAATGAAGTACAAGTACTTGTGTCGACACTCAATTTCAGTGTCGACACATGCAGAAGAAACTGTGTCGAGACATACAAGGAATTGTGTCGACATCTTGTAGGCTTGTGTCGACACTTACACAATATGTGTCGACACTTGGTCTATAAGTGTCGACACTTAAGAACAGAAAGTCTCGACACTATCTGACAGTTAGAGAATTTCAAGAAGTGACTGGTTGACAAGACAGCTGCCGATCCAGCCGGTCTACATCAACTGTCAGAGAAATCAGAAGTTTGTTATGAACCGGACCAGCCGGTTACCATGAAGGAAGCCTATAAATAGGCATCCATAGTTTACAGAAACAGTGGTTGTGATTGAGAAACAAGAGTTACAGCTTGAGAGAATATTTAAAGTAGTTGATCAGATTAAATCAAGAAGTGATACACAGAGGATCAACACAAGAAGATCTGTCAGTCCAACTGCAGATCTAAGAAGTTGGAGAGAGAGAGCTCCAATCAAGAATTCAGTCTTTGGAACTAAGGCTGAGAAGAAGGATTCAGAAACATCTGGATCTCAAGAAGCAGAGGTCAAGGAACAACTGCAGAAGATTCAGACTAATTCAGTTCTAACTCAAGAAGCTTTGAAGGAAGCTAAGTCAGTTTGGATCTAACTGAGTTCTTCCAAGAACTCTTCAAGAAACTCTCAACTCCTCTCTTATTTTCTGAGTTGTAGAGTTAGCAATTGTATTTCTATTTTAACTTGTAGGATCCATTGGATCTGAGAGAATTGTAAGCCTATATTATAAAGGCTGAGGGTAGGGCTTGATTGCCTGAGTGTAGGAGTTGAAGAACTCTGAGTGTAGGCCTTAATTGGCTGAGTGTAGGCCTGGGTGGCTGAGTGTAGGCCTTAGTGGCTGAGTGTAAGGCTTTGGGCCTGAGGTGTAGGAACCTAGTTGGGTTCTGAGATAGTGGAGAAGTTTGGCCGAATCTAGTACACTGCTAGATAGGCGAAGGGGGAAAGTGGATGTACCCAAAGATTGGGGAACCACTATAAATTAGTGTGTCTGCTGTGGTGTGCTGAGCTGTGCTGTGGATTGACTGTTTGATTTCTGTAATTGCTGTTAGTTGTAATAATCTGTGAAATAACTGTTGTGCTGCCAACAAAATTGCAAAAAGGTATAGGTCACCTATTCACCCCCCCTCTAGGTGTTTAGGTACCATATCTTTCAAAATTCTCATATTGTGATATGAGGTTGGATCTTTTATCTTTCCTTTCATCTACAGAACCAACCACCATTAGATTGAGAGAATCCTAGATTTCCTTGGCTGATGTGCATTCAACCACTTTCTGAAAAATGTCATCTGACATTGTTTGGGCCAGAATGTTCATTGATTTGGCATCAGTAACTTTTGCCTTTTTTTGATCCCCAGTCCACTCTGGTGGTGGAACTGCATTTGTTCTATAGGATGCTATAGATGTAGATGCTTGAGGAGGACCTGTCAAAATGGAATTATAAATATCCCCATCAATAGAGGTCATATATAACTTGGTTCTTGCCTTCCAGATGGCAAACTTGTTTAGATTGCATACTGGAGGTCTGGTGCTTGCATAGCCTTTGTTCTGTGCCATGCTGTGTGTCTAATCGCTATAGAAGTAAAATAAGAGATCTGATCTAACACATGATTTTTTGGTTCAAGGGTTAGCTTGTACAACCAAAGGAACCACCCTCTGATACCTATTGAAAGTGAGGGGTTAGATCAGGAATACTCTAGCTGGGGGGGGGGGGGGTGAATAGAGTATCTTTAGGTTTTTAAACCTTTTTGGTGTAAATAAAAACTTCTGAGTTTAACAATCCTAAGTTAACTTAATCTACCACAGGTGCTGAAAAAAATAAACCAATCAAATACATACAACAAACCTAACTAGCACAGCCACAGCAAGAACAAAAGAAAAGAGCATCCAAATAACACAAGAATTTTATAGTGGTTCCCCAACCTGGGTACATCCACTCGTCTACCACCCTGGTAGGAATCCACTCAGGTTTTTGATCAGGTGACTGCCACCAATAGGCTTTTGATCAGGTGCTCAAAAATCAAACCTGAAGTCTTTTGATAAGGTGACTTGCAACTAAGAATAACTTTTGAAGGGAGTTATAACCCTGTATACAGTGGGGGATGAGAGATTGATTTTGTCTTATCTTTCTCAAAGTACAACTGAGAAGACTTATGTGGATTTTGATGTTAGCAAAGGCTCCCCCTGAGATATACGGGCGAGGTCATCACTCGTGGACACACCACCCAAAAACACGGGTGAGGTGGTCACTCTTGGGCACACCCACACGAATATACAATCTGTCTAACAGCAAGGGAGTCTGATACTCTCCACCATACACCGCAGACACCCAAAAACCAAGTAGACTTCCACAAGGCACTAATGAAGGAAACAAACACTACAGAGGTGGAATCGTCCACTAACTCCCGCAATCAAGAAAACCACCAAGAAAACACCACATATTTCGAGATTTGGCTCGTCAGATTCTACTTGACATTACTAGATACAAGACATGGTTGATCAACCCTTACAGACGATTTATAATCTTAGATAAACTCTAATACGTTCGATAACGATAAATAAGGCAATTAAATCCAATACTAAGAACATTTTATCAAACCTATATGAACTTACCAGATTCAGTTAGCAAAACAAGATTTAGAAATTTTCAAGTGATCGAAAAATTAGACATAGCTATAACTTGGAAAGAAGATCAAGGAACAAAACTCATTCTTTACCATTAAATATGACAAGGAGAAACGAGGGGAAACCACCACTTGCCTTGGTTTTACCGAAAAAGTTCTCTGAATCACTCCTCATCGTAGATCGGGGCAAAAGAATGCGGAAGGAGTTGAAATCTAGACAAAAAATGACCGAAATAGAGGTTAGTGCCGAAAAACCCTAATGAGAAATCTCAAGAAATGGGGAAGATATTAACACGATGGTGTAGCACTCGGCGAGAGCTTTCCGGATCTATGCTCAGATGAAGATTTCGAGCACCGGAGCACCGTCGGTGGCCACCGGAAGGTTCACAAAATATATTTTCTCTCACACTCACGCCGCTCTGGTTCGGTAGGAAAAAGAATCAGAGAAGAAGAAAATGAAGTTTTCTCTGATAGTATAAATATGTATACATATATATATATATATATATATATATATATATATATATATATATATATATATATATATATATATATATATATATATATATATATATATATATATATAACATTCTGTCTAAAAACGGTATTTTTACAAGTGGGTGCGCGGAAGACGAAAATAGGGGTTTAGGATGGCTTCAAATCGAAAAGTGGCCAACATAAAAGTTGTAGATCTCGTCGAGACGCAAAAATTTTATATTAACCATTTTCCATACGACATCGTTTTGACACTCAAAAGGGCTCCCAAACGCAAACAGCAATGGACTACACGAGAGCAAACTTACGGGTACTGGAGAGGTAGAAAACGGCTACTCTAGTAGGTAGAAACAGACACTCGAGTAAATAAAAAAATTACTCGAGACAGAAACATATTACTCGAGACAGAAATTTAGTACTCGAGTAGGAGAGAAAGTACTCGTGTAGGCGAGAAAGATTACTCGAGTAGGTAGAAATGAGTACTCGAGTAGGTAGAAATGAGTACTCGAGTAGGTAGAAATGAGTACTCGAGTAGGTAGAAATGAGTACTCCAGTACGTAGAAAGGATCAACCGTGAACTGAAGAAATTAACTCGAGTAGCTGAAAGAAGAACACGAGTACTAATAACCAGCACTCGAGAGGCAAACCCAAGCACTCGTGTGAAAAAACTGATTACTCGAGAGCTTAAACAAAAACCTTGCATGAACAGTGATCTTTTTACATATATATCCAAAAAATTAAACTTTATAAATGAATAGTAAAGTACATTTTTGAATAGAAATATAATATTAAAATAATCATATTTATATATTTTGAATAAGGAAAACTACGAGATCAAAACGGAGGACCGAACGAGCGCTGAATTAAACGAAACTCACGCCGTAGGCGAATACTGACGCTACGAACACAACGACGAAGTCAAACCAAAATCCGACGAGCCATTCCCAAGATATTAATCTTCAAAGTATACGGCGAACGTAAACAATCTAAAACTTCAATCGCGCGCCGAGACTCCAAAAATGCTCGGATTGCGATGAAACTTGACGAGCAGGTCTAAAATTACTTAACTTAAATTCCAAATGCAAAATTTTTCCATTATAACAAGAATTCTCCCGACTCGACCGCACGAATGCGAAAATTCCTTAACGGCATTGCGTCGTCAACTCGACATTAAAAGTAATGCCACTACGTCATAAATATGACGTCACCCACTCAAATAAAATCATCAAAAATTGGGGGCGTTACAGCTGCTGCTGTTGCTACTGCTGTTGCTGCTGGTACTGTTGTTGCTTCTTCATCAAGTATCTCCCTCCTGCCTGGTTTCAGTGGACACTGAAGCCAGGCCCCTAAATGAAGAGGGAGCAGTAGAGAGGGCAGTGATTTGGGCAGCTAGGGAGGAAATGGAAGAAGCAAGAGGTGTAATGGCCTCTACTATAATGGTTTTGAGGAGATGAGTGAAAAGGGCAATGAGAGAGGGGATGATGGAGGGATCCAATAGTGGAGAGGTAGAGGGAGTGGCAGAAGGTGTTGGAATGGAGATAGAGGTGGGGATGGTAGTAGTTGGTGGAGTAAGAGGAAGAGCATCTTGCATGGTTGTATCTGGTGGAGAAGGAGTGTGGAGAGGGTAGGAAAGTATATTGAATGCTGGGATGGTGGCTAAATGGGGAGGTAAGGGAGATGAAGGTGGTGAGGTAGATGGTGTGCCATGGGGAGAGGGAGTGTGAGTAGGGGATACATGAGTGGAGATGGGTGAGGTATGGAGAGGAACATAAATTGGTGATAGATGAATGGGAGATGATGGTGGTGTGGGAGGGTGAACTGTTGTGTGGACTGTAGAGGGAAGTGGAGTTTGGATTGCTGGGAGTGATGGAGGTGGGGGAGGGATCTTTTCAGAAGGGTGGGAAGTGGCTGGAGCAGCCCTAGTATTCTCAGAAGCCCTGGTGGCAGAGGAGGAAGCCTTGGAGGGCTTTGTGATCGTCCTCTCCCCCTGCCAAAGAGGGCACAGCTGAGCCTATTGCTGGCATTTATGAATATGGTCTGGGAGACCAGGGATTCAACAGTCTTTTCTATCAAAAATATCCCTAGGATCCTTACAAAACAGACTTCCTTTTTATTATTCTTTTTCTTTATCATATCAAACAGGATCTGAGCCAACTTTACTTTCTTCTTATTGACCACAACACACATAACCAGGAATTGGTGCCTGGTTATGTAGTCATGTGCAGTGTGCTTGCCAAACACCACTTTTCCCACTATATCTGCCAGGAATTTGAATTCTGCAGAAAGATGTTTCTTCGGGAGTTTATTAGGGTTTTCTCCAGAATAACCCATGAGACTTAGCATCTCATCATACTCTTCAGTCTCAATCTCCAACTCTTCTGTACCATTGCTTAATCCAAAAATTTCAGTTAAAATGGCGGGAGTGAGGGAAACAACATTACCCGTGATAGTTCCAGTCATGGTGTTATCATCTGTTGTAGAAGAAGTATACACTTATTCCCTGATTTCTGTGCCAGATATCTTGATCCTGCTGGAGAGCAAATTCTTCAACTGCAGTTCTTCGAGAAGTTGTAGGATTTCTAGAAAGATGTGGTCGGAATGAATCGAAATCAATATCAAACCCTATGTCGAATTTCATCGCCGCAAGATTGCCTGCTGGAATCGCCATTAGAGCACCTGCAAGAGAAAAACGACGATCAAGTGCAAAGAACTAAAAGTGCGGGACGGAGGTCGAAGAAAACCTAGATATAAGGTTTTCCAGAATATGGATCGACAGACTCCGTTCCACGGAAAATAAGAAATTCTTTGATCTGAGGTCGACGAAATAATTTGTAGTTAAGTAATTTGTCAAGCTCAGTCTGAAGATTTGAAGACATTTCGTCGAGCTCCGTTCGACGAAAGTTTTCTGAAGCACATTCGTTGATCTCCGTTCGACGAAAGTAACTTCACTCACAGAGAATTCGTCGATCTCCATTCGACGAATATCTCAGGAACTTTTCTCTGTTCGTCGAACTCCGTTCAACAAACTTTGAGGAATTCGTCGAGTGTAGATAGAAACTAAACTAAGTCTTCTCCATTGATCATTTCAAGCTGATTTATGAAGAACAAGTGATTTCTTTCATCCAAGGGTTTGGTGAAAATATCAGCTCTTTGTAAATTAGTGTAGATATAGACAAGTGTAATTTTGTTTTTGTCTACACACTCTCTAATGAAATGATGCCTTATGTCTATATCCTTAGTCCAACTGTGATGGACTGGATTTTGTGTTATAGCTATAGCACTTGTGTTATCACATAATAAAGTTGAATTATTTAAGTTGAGACCATAGTCTAGGAGTTGATTCTGAATCCACAACATCTGGGAAGAGCAACTGCCAGCTGCAATGTATTCTGCTTCAGCAGTTGATGTGGACACAGATGATTGTTTCTTACAGAACCAAGACACTAGTCTCATACCAAGGAACTGGCAAGTTCCTGAGGTACTTTTTCTGTCTACCCTGTATCTAGCAAAGTCAGCATCTGAATATCCAGTTAAATCAAATTCTGACTCAGTAGGATACTATAGGCCTAGACTAGGACAACTCTTTATATATCTCAAAATTCTTTTTAAGAAAATCAGGTGAGATTCTTTACGGTTCACTTGGAACCTAGCACAAAGGCATGTGACAAATATAATATCAGGTTTGCTTGCTGTAAGGTATAATAGGGACCCAACAATACCCCTATATAACTTCTAGTCAACAGGTTTCCCATGTTGATCAGAATCTATTATAATATTGGTAGCCATGGGTGTTTTCTTTGCTAAGGCATCAGCCATCCCAAACTTCTTTATGAGCTCTTTAGCATATTTTGCTTGGGAGATGAAAATTCCATCAGGGAGCTGCTTCACTTGGAGATCAAGGAAGTAGGAGAGCTCACCCATGATACTCATTTCAAATTTTGAATGCATGAGGTCAGAGAACCTCTTGCATAATTTGGAATCAGTATACCCAAATATGTTGTCATCCAGATATATTTGTACCAACAAAGTTTGGTCCTTATGATGTCTAGTGAATAAAGTTTTATCTACTATTCCTCTAATGAACTTATGCTATATAAAAAAGCTAGCTAGGGTCTCGTACCAAGATCTTGGAGCTTGCTTTAGACCATAAAGAGCTTTATGCAGTTTAAATACATAAGAGGGATAAGTTGGAGAGACAAAACCTGGAGGCTGTTCAACATAAACCTCTTCTTTCAGTACTCCATTTAGAAATGCACTCTTCACATCCATCTGATACACCTTGAGTTTTTTGTAGGCAGCATAAGCTAGAAAAATTCTGATGGCTTCCCACCTTGCAACTGGTGCAAATGTTTGGTCATAGTCAATCCCTTCTTCTTGCGTATAACCTTGTGCAACAAGCATAGCCATGTTTCTCACAATCACACCTTGGGCATCTAATTTATTTCTATATACCCATTTGGTTCCAATGACTTGGTAGTCTTGGGGTCTTGGAACCAAATCCCAAACTCTACATCTCTCAAAT
This sequence comes from Platanthera guangdongensis, assembly GCA_039583875.1. Taxonomy (NCBI): domain Eukaryota; kingdom Viridiplantae; phylum Streptophyta; class Magnoliopsida; order Asparagales; family Orchidaceae; genus Platanthera; species Platanthera guangdongensis. The sequence continues at coordinate 57,600,513 of CM077164.1, read as the reverse complement.
TGATTTAATTCCTCTTGCATTTCAATGATCTAGTGGGGATCCTGCTCTGCATCATTAATGGATTGAGGCTCAACTTGAGAGAGAAAACAGGCATGTATCAAGTCTTGGTTGAGTTGATGCCTTGTCTGTACACGTGTTGATATGTCTCAAATCACTTGAGATCTAGGGTGATCCCTTATTGTGACAAGATCAGTGGGTGGAGTTGGTTCAGCAACAGCATTTGGAACTAATTCCTCTTGTGGAATTATGTTTGCTGTTGAAGGTAGTTCAGCTTCTTCCAGATGTTCTTCATCACTATTTCATCAACCTGTGGAGAAGGATGTGTGGGAACCTCTTGGGTGAGGTTTAGTCCATCCATATTCTCACACAAGTGAGGTACATGCAAAGGATTACTGATAGAAATCTCTTTCTCCTTGAAAGACATGTTAGTTTCATCAAAAGTAACATGAATAGATTCTTCAATTTTAAAGGTGATTTATTAAATACCCTATAAGTCTTGCTTACATGAGAATATCCTAGAAAAATTCCCTCTTCAGCCTTAGCTTCAAATTTTCTAATGTACTTCTTGTTGTTGTTATGTGTATAGCATACACATCCAAATACTTTAAAGTTGGTGATTTTTAGGCTTCTTCCCTTTAAGTAATTCATAGGGAGTTCTATTCTTCAGTTTATGTATCAAGCTCCTGCTCAGGACATAATTTGTTATGCTTACAGCCTCTGCCCAAAAGGTTTGGGGCATGTAAGCATCTGCAAGTAATGTGCCTGCAGCTTCAATTAAGGTCCTATTTTTCCATTTAGCTACCCCATTTTGTTGGGAAGTTCTAGGAGCTGAGAAGCAGTGCTTGATACCTTCCTTCTCACAGAATTCATGCATAAGAAGAGACTCAAACTCTGTAACATGATCACTTCTGATCAATGCAACATGAGTAGAGTACTCAATCTGTATGGTACTGAGAACATCTATAAGAACTTTAAAGGTATCTGACTTAGATCTCAGGAAGAACACCCAAGTGAATCTTGAGAAGTCATCTACAATAACTAAAGTGTAGGATTTCCCTCCTAGGCTTTGTATAGCAATAGGTCCAAAGAGGTCCATGTGAAGCAAGTATAAAATCCTAGGTGAATCACTTTTATTTACAGATTTAAAGCTAGATTTAGTTTACTTGCCTAGTTGACAAGCCCTGCAAAGGCCTTCCTTCTTGTAGGGGCCAGAAGGTAACCTCTCACAAGGTTATCTTTATATAGCCTAACAATGTTTTTCATGTTTACATGTCCTAGCCTTTTATGCCATAAATCATTATGGTTGCTAACTATATTAAGCAAACAAATATCTGAGTTGGCAGAATGAAAATCAACTAAGTAAATGTTTCCTTGTCTATTTTCAATTAAAAGATTTTGATTTTCTTTATTAGAAATAATGCAAGAAGTTGAGTTGAATTGTACCTGATAACCTTCATCACATAACTGACTTATAGAGATTAGGTTATGCTTGAGTCCTCTAACATAAGTTACCTTTTTGAAGGTAACTGCTCCAATCTTCACTTTTCCATAGCCTTCAGACTGGCCACACTTTGAATCACAAAAAATTACCTTTGGTCCCAGCTTAGACTTGTAATTGATTAGGTTGTCCTTGCTGCCAGTCATGTATTTAGAGCATCCACTGTCCAGGTACCATAGTTGATTCACAACTGAACAGCTCTTTATCTGCAAGGAAAATAGTTAGTTGTTCTTGACCCAGGTTATCTTGGGTCCTTTATATTGCTGATATGAAAAACTAGATATCACAAAGAATTCTGGTTGAGATTTGTATCCTAATGGGTGATATCTTCTAGGTGCTATTATCCAATCTACAAGTGGATTAAATGGTTTCTTAGTATGATTGGAGTTGGTGTTATAATTATAATTTTTGTTAAGTCTGACTGGGTTCGACGAATTGTTGTGAGTTCGTCGACCAGAGTTCGACGAATTGGGATGAGATCGTTGATCTCTGCCCAGAGAATGAACATAGTCATTTTCTGTGTCCCACATTCGTCGATCTCTGCTCGACGAACCATATAGAGTTCGTCGATCGTAGTAAGGTGAATAATTATGGTTAAAATTTGTGTTCAGAGTTCGTCGAGTCCAGTTCGACGAACTGGTCATATTTCGTCGATCTGAGTTTGACGAAATCTGCTAAACTTTGTTTCTGTTTGTTTTGTGATTTCTGTTATTTTGATCTTTTAATTTGGGAACTTCTTCTGGGGTTTGTTTATGGTTTATTATTTCTTTCCCCTTAGCTGAAACAAATTTGATGGGGGTTGATAGAATATTCTTTTTAAGAATGGGGGGCAAACTTGATGATGCATCCAAGCCTAGCTTGCCATTTAGTCTGGCATTGATAGTGCTTGTAATGTCCATAAGCTTGAGGCTTCTCCCATTGAGATATTCCTCAAGTTGTTTGGCCTCACATAACTGTGTTTTAAAAGAAGTGATTAGTTCATTAGCTTGATTTAGTTCATCTTTTAGCTTGGTGTTTTCAGATATCAATGTCTCTTGGCTAGCTAATTTTTCCCTAAGTGTCTTGATTTATTTTTTTGAATTTATTAGATCAATGCACATGGTTTTAAATTTAGATTTGAAAGTGTCAGAACTATAGTCAAATGAAGAAAATACCTGATCAGCTTTTGATTCAAAAGCTCCTTCACTATCAGAATCTTCTTCATCTGAATGGCTCCTGGAGGCATCAATGGCCATGAGGGAGACTTCTTTGGCCCTTGCCCCCTCTTCTTCTTCACTAGAGCTGGAGGATGTTGATTCATCTTCAGTATCACTCCAGGATTCAGCTACAAACCCTTTCTCCTTCTTCTTATATCTACTTGAGGAAGGTCTTGAGTTGTGCTATCTTCTAGAATCCTTCTCTCTTCTCTTTTCCTTCTTTTGATTTTCTGGACACTCTGAGATGAAGTATCCAGGTTTCCTACAGCCAAAGCAAACCACTTCTTTAGTGGGGGTTTTGTCATACCTTGGCTTGTCATCCTGTCTAGATGACTTTTTTCTGAAGTCTTTCATTGCCATCTTGTAAAATCTTTTGGCAAGTAGACCCATCAGCTCTTCATTTATTGTTGGAGTTTCTATATCCCCAGCAGCCTTGAATGCAATGTTGTGCTCCTTCCTTGCTGGTGGAGGTGTTCTTTGTTAACCCCGAAATCGGCAATCCTTCCCAAGGAAGCCAGCTCGCTTGTCACGGCCTGCCCCGGGTTTTTCCTGGAGGCTGTGGTGCCCTAGGGAGGGCGGACAGAATTTTCTGTTCGCCCAGGCCGCGCGGCCTGCGCGGTCTCAGCGGTCTGACCCCCCAGGCCGCGCGCCTTCCCTTGGTCGGCAGGGTCCGCAGACTGCTTCCGAAGTCCGCCTCTGCAGGCCGCCCCCTTTTCAGCTTAACCGAGAGGTTGTTTCCGTAGGACCCTCTCTGCCAGACTCAACTCCCTATCCGCCCAGCCCGGTAACAGGTCGCTCAGTCCCTTCACCCAGCAACATGGGCAGCCGACTCCTCCAGTCCGCCTGCAAGGCGGGGACTCCAATTCCGGCTATCCGACAAGACCAGCAGCGTCCAAGTTCCTCGTGAGCTAGGCGGACTCGAAGTTTGATCTAAACTTACAGTCCGCCTTCACTGGTGAACCCCAAGCAACCTCAACAGCTAGGCTCTCCATCTCCAATGCAAGCGGACTCGACCTTGCAGCAGCTGCAGACTCGACGGATTTGGCGGACTCTCTATGCAGTCCGCCCTTTCCTTAGCCAGCACCAGCTTCTCAGCAGCAGCAGGGTCACCTCCTCCTCAGTCCGCAGGCCTATCGCAGGCTCAGCTAGTAGTATCAGCTTACTCCTCAGTCCGCAGCCTTCGTGCGGACTCAGTCGGTAGTGGCGGACTCCTTCCAGCCCGCCAGACATCAAATCCTCCAGAAGGAAGTCCTAGTCCGCATAACCTAATGCGGACTCGCCAGACTCAGCGGGCACTCTGCTGCCTGCACCCCCTTGCAGCTCGATCAGTTAACAGTGGCGAACTGCGTGGATTCTCCTCGCAGTCCTCCACATAGCTTCCAGCATCCGCCACCCCAGCAGTAGGTGGATAGTCCCAGCTCAGCAGTGACGGACTCCGCGGACCCGCATCGCAATCCGCCACTGAGTCTCCCATTTCTGCCAGCAGATCTGGTTTCAGTACGAAGTCCCAGTCCGCGCGGCCTGTGGCGGACTTGGCGGACTCCGTATCTTTCTCGCTCCAGTTACTGTCTCACCGGGGGTAGCGTCACCCTAAGCTGTTACCTCCTCGGGCCTATAAATAGACCCCCATGCCTCTCACATGTGAGGGGGGATCATCGCCAAAGTGCTCACGCCCGAAGTCAGCCAGCCATCCCAACTCCTGCGGACTCCGTTTCTCAGTCCGCATCCCCCTCTGCGCCTTTAGTCGCGCGGCCTGCCAGCCTCTGGTTCTGCAGTCCGCGCGGTCAGTTCGACTAATTCTCTGCAGTGATTCAGATAGTTTATATTCATAAGTAAATTATTTTTAAACAGCTAATTCCAGCAAGTTATTCTCTGGTATTTAATGCTGAATATTCTTAATGAATATGGCCATTTTTGGCCAACATTAAATACGAATTGATCACAGAGAATTCATTCTAATTATTCACCATGGTAGTTAAAGAATAAGTTTATATCCAATATTCAAATACAGCGGTTACAAATTCTCAGAGACTCCTCATGCTATTCAAGGAATGTTTTCAAAATTCAAATACTTGGATTTCTTCTCAGAAATATATACTCAGAAATTTTGCTATGCTGAATACAGATAGACAAGTGAGACATCAGAAAAAAAATTTAACACACAGAGTTCTTGAATATCCTCTACTCTCCAAGCGACAATCAATCTTTCATCTGTCTAAAAGCTTTACTGGAGAGAAATACAATTGTTGAAGGCCTACACCCCTAAGAGAAGTCTCCCTCACCTAATTACAATCTCTACATAAATCAGGGGGAGCTTTTAGCTTCATCATCCACTCAGTCTTCTCAGAGAAATTTGAAAGAGAAGACAACATCACTTTTAGTTTTATTTTTCTAACTGTGTACAGGGTTATAACTCCCTTCAAAATTTGACCCCCTTGGTTCTTAAGTCACCTGATCAAAAGACTTAGTTTGGTTTTTGAGCATCTGGTAAAAAGCTCAAAGGTTTGCTAGATCTCCCTTAGAAAATAGATCTTCTGGTGGCAGGGCTCCTGATCAAAAACCTGTAGTGGATTCCTACTAGGGTGGTAGAAGTGTGGATGTACCCAGGATTTTGGGAAACCACTATAAATTCCTTGTGTCGTCTGTGATTGTTATTCTCTCTGTTTGTGTGCTTTGATTTGTTTTGTTTTTTGCCTTATATATTTATATATATCACTAGTCTTTAAATCCGCTATAAAACTAAATAAATTTTTTAATATACACTATTCACCGCCCCCCCCCCGCTAGTGTAAAGTAGATTTATCCCTCACTTTCAATTTGTATCAGAGGGCAGGTTATTTGGTTTTACAAGATAACACGTGAACCACCAGATCTAATAGATCTTATTTTATCTAAAGTGATTTATTATCATGGCACAGAATAAAGAATATTCAAGCACTAGACCACCAGTGTGCAATCTGAATAAGTTTGCACTATGGAAGATAAGGATTAGGGTGTATATGAACTCTATTGATGAATACATCTACAATTCCATCTTGATAGGTCCACCTCTACCAGTGGCAACAACATGTTCATGTGTTGTACCACCTCCAGAATGGACAGAAGCACAGAAGAAAGCCAAGATTGTTGATGCCAAGGGCATGAACATATTGCCTCAGACTATGTCAGATGACATTTTCCAGAAGGTTATTGAATGCTCTTCAGCAAAATACATCTAGGACTCCCTTAACACAATGGTTGTTGGATCTGCTGATGAGAGAAAAGACAAAAGATCACATTCATCTCCCAATATGAAAACTTCAAGAAGGGAGAATCTGAATCTGTAGCTGAGATGTACACTAGGCTCAGTCTCATTGTAAATGAACTGAAAACACTGGAAAAGGACATCCCATTGACATAAGTCAATGATAAGATCCTCATATGTCTCCCTAGCACATGGGGCTCAAGGATCTGGCCAATCAATCAAGTCAGAAGCCTAAATGAGATTTCTACAGAGACTTTATTGGGCAAGCACAAATCTTATGAGCAGCTCATCAAATCAAGGGAAGCAGAACAAAGGACACCACCTGCAACAAATAAAGAGAAGAACATTGCCTTTCAGGCAACAGAAGAAGGAGAAATTCTTCTAGAGAATGAAGATCTTATAGGTCTCTTGGCTAAGAGATTCTATAAGATGACAAGGAAAGACTTCAGGAGGAGATCTTCCAAAAACACTGACAAGCCAAGGAATGACAAGGCACCCACTAAAGAAATTATGTGTTATGGGTGCAGGAAGCTAGGACATATTCTTCCTGAATGTCCTGAGAATCAGAAGAAGGAAAAGAAGAAAGAGAAAGATCACATGAAGCACTTCAAAAGACTCTCTTCTGGCAAACACAAACAGAAGGAGAGGGCTTTTGTAGCTGAAACCTGGAATGACTCAGATGATGAGTCTCCACCCAGCACAAGTGAAGATGAAGAGGAAGCTAAGGCCAAAGAAATATGCTTGACGGCAATCAATGCATCATGCAGTAATTCTGAGGCTGAATTAGAATCTGAAGAAGATCAGGTAATCTCTACACTTGACTTTTCTTCAAAATAATTTAAAGAGTATTTCAAATTGTTATGCAAAGACTTAATAAAATCTGAGAAGGAGATAAGACTTCTCAGAGAAAAGAAAACTGAATTAAATGATTTTTCTTTTGAAAACATAAAACTTCATGAAGATTTGAAAAATCTTAAAGAACAAACAAATTCACTAGAACAAAAATTAACTGAGGCCGAAAAGTTTGAAGAATCCCTTAATGAGAGAAGCATCAAACTGATGGATATCACAAGCACAGTCAATGCCAGGATCAATGGCAAACTAGGCTTGCGGGCTTCATCTAGTTAGCCTCACCTTATTCAGAAAAATATTTTATGAGCTCCTATAAACTTCGTATCAGCTAAAGGAAAAGAAATATTACAAATTACAGATAAAACCACAGAAGTTTCACAAAAGAATAAGCAAAATCAAACTAAAAATTCACAGGAAAAATATGTTCAACAAAATTCGTCGAACCAAGCTCGACGAAATAAGTATTTTTCGTCGAACGGCGATCAACATTCTCTGAACCCAGAATTTGGATATATTTACTCATCAGTTGGTGCTCGATGAAATAAATATGATTCGTCAAATAGAGATCGACGAACGTTGAATGCAGAGAATGAATATTATCACTCTGTGAGCCGAGCTCGACGAAATCAGTACTATTCATCGAACGAAGCTCGATGAAATAATTATAATTCGTCGACCTCAAATTCTTTTAACAGAAATTTTAATTCTTTTAAACAATATAATCAGACACAAAACTTTAAGAATCCTTTAGTTAGTGGATAATTCCTCCTAGGATATATCATCCACTTGGTTATAAGGATCAACCTGAATACTCTTTTATTTCTACTAGTTACATCAAGAAAGTAAGACCCAAGGTAACCTGGGTCAAAAACATCTAATTTGTTTTTGCAGGGAAAGAACTATCCTAGCACAGATGAACAGTGGTATCTGGATAGTCGGTGCTCAAAACACATACCAGGATGCAAAGACAACTTGCAAGAATTCAAATCTAAGCTTAGACCTAAAGTCATTTTTGGAGACTCCAACTGTTGCCAGACTAAGGGCTATGGAATTGTCAAGGTTGGAGAAGTTACCTTCGGAGAGGTAGCTTATGTGAAAGGTCTCAAGCAAAACCTGATATCCATAAGTCAATTATGTGATAAAGGTTATCAGGTATCTTTTAGTAAATCATTGTGTTCCATTATTTCTAATGATAACCAAACTATTTTAACTTGAGTTAGACAAGGTAACATATACTTAGTAAATTTTAACTCTGCTAAATCTGAAATCTTCCTATTTAACCAAATTAGTAAATCTAAAGAATTATGACATAAGAGATTGGGTCACATATACCTTAGGACTATTGTTAAACTATCTAAAGATAACCTTGTCAGAGGGCTGCCTTATGGTTCTTACGAGAATGACTTTATAGGGCTTGTCAATTAGGCAAACAAACTAAAAATAGTTTCAAATCCATTTCTAAAAGTGATTCACCTAGGATTTGGTATTTCTTACATATGGACCTTTTTGGACCTATTGCAGTACAAAGTCTTGGAGAGAAATCTTATACTTTAGTCATTGTGGATGATTTCTCTAGATTCACTTGGGTAGTTTTTCTTAGAAACAAGTCAGATAACTTTAAAGTTGTTACAGATTTTCTTAAGAGCATCAAGATTGAGTACTCTACTCAGATTTCATTGATCAAAAGTGATCTTGGCACTGAGTTTGAATCTCTTCTGCTGTAAGAATTATGTGAGAAGGAAGGTATCAGACATTATTTTTCAGCCCCTAGAACTCCTCAACAAAATGGGGTAGCTGAAAGGAAAAAGTAGAAACCTAATTGAATCTGCTAGTACAATACTTGCAGACTCTTACTTGTCCCTATCCTTTTGGGTAGAGGTAGTAAGCACAGAAAACTAAATATTTAACAGAAGTTTAGTACATAAAATTAAGGGTAAGATTCCCTATGAATTACTTAAATCTAAGAAACCTAAAGTTAATTATTTTAGAGTTTTTGGATACAAGTGTTACATTCATAATAATGATAAGAAACACTTAAAAAATTTGAAGCTAAAGTTATAGAGGGAATTTTCCTTAGATACTCCCAAGTCATTAAGGTTTATACGGTTTTTAATAAATCAACTCTTAAAATGGAAGAATCTGTGCATATATTTTTTTGATTAGACTAACATGTTTTTCAAGGAGAAAGAAATTTCTACCATAGACTCTTTTCAGGTACCACATCTGTGTGAGAAATTGGATGATTTAATCCTAATATAAGAGGATACATCACATCCTTCTCAACAGATTGCTGATGATGATAGTGAAGAAGAAAATTCAGAGATGTATGATGATAATATTGTGGCAAATATAATTCCACCAGAGGAATTAGTACCACAAGTAGCTGAAGAACCAACTCTACCCACTGATTTTGTCACACTAAGAGATCACCCTAGATCTCAAGTGATTGGGGACATATCAGCTGGTGTTCAAACAAGGCATCAATTGAACCAAGATTAGATACATGCTTGTTTTATTTCTCAGATTGAACCTCAATCCATAAAAAAATGCAGAACAAGACCCCTACTAGATCATTGCAATGCAAGAGAAACTCAATCAATTTGAGAGATGTAGAGTTTAGGATTTAGTTTCAAGACCCAAAGACTATCTAGTCATTGGAACCAAGTGGGTCTTCAGGAATAAGTTGCGTCCTTAAGGAATCATCATAAGGAATAAAGCAAGACTGGTAGCTCAAGGTTATTCACAGAAGGAAGGCAAAGACTATGACCAGACATTTGCTCTTGTTGCAAGATTAGAGGTTATCAGGATCTTTCTAGCTTTTACAGCATTCAATGGATTTAAGGTATATCAGATGGATGTTAAGAGTGCTTTTCTAAATGGAGAGCTCAAAGAAGAAGTTTTTGTGGAACAACCACCAGGTTTTATCTCTCCAACTCATCCAAACTATGTTTTTAGACTTAACAAAGCTCTTTATGATCTTAAACAAGCTCCAAGAGCTTGGTATGAGACTTTTGCTAGTTTTCTGTTAGAGAATAAGTTTAGTAGAGGCATTATAGATAGGATATTATTTTTAGACATCATAAATCTAAGGTTCTTCTAATACAAATATATGTAGATGACATAATATTTGGCTCTACTAATTTCAAACTATGCAAAAGGTTTTCTGACCTAATGCATTCTAAGTTTGAAATGAGCAGTATGAGTGAGTTATCCTACTTCCTTGGTTTACAATTGAAGCAGACTCCTGATGGAATTTTTATATCCCAGTCTAAATATGCTAAAGAGCTTATCAAAAGATTTGGGATGTTAGATGCCTCAGCCATGCAAACACCCATGTCCTCTAATGCTGTAGTTGATATGATGAATAGGGTAAGTCTATTGATCAGAAAACATATAGGGTTATTGTTGGGTCCCTATTATATTTGATAGCTAGTAGACCAGACATAACATTTGCTACATGTATTTGTGCTAGGTTCTAAGTAAGTGCCAAAGAATATCATCTAATTTTATTAAAAGGGATTTTGAGATATATAAAGGGTTGCCCTAATCTAGGTCTCTAGTATCCTACAGAGTCAGGATTTGAATTAACTGGATTCTCAGATGCTTACTATGCTGGATGTAGAGTTGACAGAAAAAGCACATCAGGAACTTGTCAGATTCTTGGTGATAGGCTTGTGTCATGGTTTTGCAAGAAGCAAACATCTGTGTCGACCTCAACTGCTGAAGCTGAATATATGGCAGCTGGTAGTTGTTGTTCACAGAACTTGTGGATTCAAAATCAGTTATTGGATTTTGGATACAACTTAAATAATTCAACTATATTTTGTGATAATACCAGTACAATATCAATTGCACAGAATCCAGTGTGATAATATAGTTTGTGATTTGTGGAAAAAGGAAATAAAACACTAACAACTACTCCTATGCAACGTCGTTATGCGATGCTTCGCCAGGCGGGATGGAAGACTACACGGGCCGCTATGCACTGAATCGATGGGCGGATGGATGAGTAGGCTTGCAGATGAGATGGCTAGAATAGTGGAATAAGGGTCGAGAGAACCTCTTCACTGCGCACGCCACTAGCAATTGCTAGTGCGGCAAAAACGGATGTGGCGGCGGGTGGAAACTAAAGGCGCACCTCAATCAAATAACATGAATATAAAATCACATAGACATTATTGTATACAAACGTTTTACAAACTAAACACACTTCTTCAAATACAATATATTAAGCTACACTATCAACAACAAGAGAAGAAAAGTGTGTGAAATCGACCGGATCCGAAGTCTTTCGGAGGATTCATGGAAGGAATTGCGGGTGTTGGAACACCCTATTACTAATTTGGGTCAGGATCACTATGTCTCTAGGAATCTGTGTTTGACCTTCTGTATAGCTTAACAGGTCAATTAGAATTGAGTCTAAGGGTTAGAAGTCTAGGATTGGAAGCTGCCCTGAAGACCAAGTTTTTTTTGTCTGGAGACCAAGTCTAATCGTCGAGCTCAGCACGACGATTCGTCGAACTCCGGTCGACGATCGTCTAGCTCAACTTCAACAGATCGTCGAGCTCCACTCGACGATCGCTGAGCTCAACTTCACAATATCGTCGAACTCCATTCGACGATCGGTGAGCTTAGGTCGACGATTTTGACTCTGCATTGGATCCTTATCTCTGAGCTCAGGTCGACGATCTTTGAGCTCAGATCGACGATTATTTTGCTGCTTAAGTTTTCCAGATCGCTGAGCTCAGATCGACGATAGCAGAGCTCAGTTCGACGATTTCAGTTAACTTCCAGAATTCAAATTCAAATCAGACAGGAGTTATTATGCAATTAATTCAGAGATTTGCTAGCCGTTTTCATTTATTTCTGGACCAAGTTTCAAGGGATTTTTCAAGGAATAATTCTGTGGACTTTCCTCCAGAAGAGTTTTTGCAATTAAGGATGCAATCAATGCAGACCAACGACTATCTTTGACAGAGTGATATTCTATTCTGGCACAGAGAATAAAAGACAGAATGTTTTTGAATGAATATAGAAGAACAAAAAGAGGACACACAACTCAGAATACAGAGACTCTTTCAAAACTCTCTGTCAAAAAGAATTCTGAAGAACACTCATCAAAGAGATCAAGTTTTCAAAAATCATCAGATCTCTTCAGCTCTCAAAGTGTTCAAGGCCAACACCATTTCAAGACTCCAGACACTCAACATTTCAGCCATTGCTGAAACCATCTATTGCTGGAGTTCTACCTTTGAAGGCCTATCACCCTCAGCAAAGCTTTTCTTCCTGAAGATTTCAAGGACTCAGGGGAGCTTTGACATCATCTACTTAGTCTTCTCAGTTGATTGAGAAAGAGAAGACTGCCATCACTCTCTCACCCCTACTCTGTAAAGGGTTTTTCAAACTCCCTTCAAAAGTTTGAATCTGGTTTTTGAGCACCTTGTCAAAAGCTCATTGGTGGCAAGACACCTGATCAAAAAATCTGCTTTGGTTTTTGAGCACCTTATCAAAAGCTCATTGGTGCCCAGGACACCTGATCAACTCATCCTGCAGTGGATTCCTACCTAGGGTGGTAGAGAGTGGATGTACCCAAGTTTGGGGAATCACTATATTTCCTTGTGTCATCTGGTTCTGCTTGTTTACTTTTTGTTTCTGGCCCTGATTTGTCTGTGCTTAGTCTGTGATTAGATTTATATTTGCTTCCCTGCTCACACATATTACAACAATTGTTGTAAAAGTTTTTAAAAAATATTAAAACACCATATACTCTATTCACCCCCCCCTCTAGAGTATATCAGATCTAGTTGCACTTTCAATTGGTATCAGAGCGAGGTTGGTTAAACATACCATACCTGATTGGTTGTACAAGCTAACACCTGAACCCCAAGATCCTAAACTAGATCTGTTTTTCTTTTATATTTTATTATTAGATTCTGTTTGCACAAATCATGGCCCAAAACAAAGACTATGCCAGCACCAGACCTCCAGTGTGCAATCTGTCAAAGTTTGCACTTTGGAAAGCAAGGATTAGACTCTACATGAATTCTATTGACGAAGATATATTTAATTCTATTTTGACAGTGTGTCCAAGACCCCCCAGAAAGTACAAGTACAAATGCTGTTCCACCTCCATCAGGAACAGATGCTGACATCAAAAAATGGAAAGTAGCTGATGCCAAGGCTATGAACATTCTAGCCCAGACAATGTCAGATGACATTTTTCAAAAGGTAGCTGAATGTAATTCAGCCAAGGAAATTTGGGATAGACTCTCAGAAATAGTCTCAGGCTCAGCTGACGAGAGAAAGGACAGAAGATCCCATCTCATCTCCCAATATGAGAACTTCAAGAAGGGAGAGACTGAGTCAGTGGGAGACATGTACAACAGACTAAGTCTAATTGTCAGTGAACTAAGGACATTGTACAAAGAGATTTCTCTGACAGAACTCAATGACAAGATCCTAATGTGCTTCCCCAGCACTTGGGATTCAAGAATCTGGCCAATCAAAGATGCCAGAAGTCTAAATGAGATCACCACTGAAGCCTTGTTGGGTAAGCTCAAGTCTTATGAGCTGCTCATCAAGAATAGAGAGGAAGAACAGAAGGCTGCTTCACTAGCCACAAGAAAAGAGAAGACCATAGCATTCAAGGCAACTGAGGATCTGCCTGAAGAAAAAGCTACAGGCAATGATGAACTTATCAGCTTGTTGGCCAAAAGATTCTATAAGATGGCCAGAAAGGACTTCAGAAGAAGATCATACAAGGAGCAGGATAAGCCAAGGTATAACAAGTCCATTGGTAATAACAAAGACATTATCTGCTTTGGTTGCAGGAAACCAGGGCACATAGTTCCTGACTGTCCAGAGAACAAGAACAAGGACAGAAGGGAAAGAAAGGAGAGAAGAAAGGAGAAAGACTCCAAAAGGAGTGGCAATAGCAAACCTTCTTCCAGCAAAAATAAGCATACAAGGAAAGGGTTTGTTGCTGAATCCTGGAGTGAGACTGAAGAGGAGTCAGAAGCCTCTTCCAGCTCCAGTGATGATGAGGATGATGCAGAGGAAAAGGAGTTCTGCATGATGGCAATCAATGCTTCACAACACAACTCAGAGGAAGAGGAGTCAGAGTCAGACTCAAAGACTCAACCTGAAGAAGATCAGGTAATTAGCTCTTTTGATTTTACTTCAGAAGATTTTAAATCTGAATTTAAAGCACTGTGTTTAGACCTGCTAAAGTCTGAGAAAGAGATTATCTCTCTCAGAAATCAATTATCTGAACACAATGTTTTAAAGTCAAAAAACCTCAAACTCTCTCAGGAGTTGGAGAACTGTAGGGAACAGATAGCTACACTGAAAAGTGAGCTCTCTGAGGCCAAGAAGCTTGAAGAATCCCTTAATGGGAGAAGCATCAAGCTGATGGACATCACAAGCACAGTGAACTCAAGATTCAACAGTACACTGGGCTTGGGTGCCTCATCCAGCCAACCTATTGTTCTGACAACTCCCATCAAGTTCATTTCTGACAAGGGAAAGGGAGTTGTAGAGGTTGCCAGGAAAAATTCTGATCTGTCTCAGAAAACTAAGTCCCAGCACAAATCGTCGAACGGAGATCGACGATCGCCGAATGAAGATCGACGATCGCCGAACGCAGCTCGACGATCTCAGGACAAATCGTCGAACGCAGATCGACGATCTCAACCAAAGTCGTCGAACGCAGGTCGACGATCCATATACCTGACCTCAGCCATAGTCGACCGTCGAACGGAGCTCGACGATCTGACCCACGATCGTCGAACGCAGCTCCAAGATCGTCGAACAGAGGTCAGAGCTCTGGAAACTTTTTCAAAGGCAAGTCAAAATTGAATCCTAAGGGTTCTTCATCCCAAACCTTTAACCCTTATACTGAATGGATTATACCTCCAAGGAGATATCATCCTGAAGGATATAAGAGTCAGCCAGGGATGTCTTTCATTTCTGAATTTAAAGGTTATCAACCTAGGCCCAAGGTAAACTGGGTCAAAAACAAGTGAATTGTTTCATGTGCAGGTGAAGACCTATCCAACATCTAACCAGCAATGGTATTTGGATAGTGGGTGCTCTAAGCACATGACAGGGAATAAGGACAACCTTACATCCTTCAGAGCCAAGCTTGGACCCAAAGTTATCTTTGGTGACTCCAACTTTGGACAAACTAAGGGATATGGTGCAGTACAGATTGGATCAGTAACCTTCAAGAAGGTAGCATATGTGGAAGGACTGAAGCACAACCTGATCAGCATCAGTCAGCTATGTGATGAAGGCTACCAGGTGACCTTCAGCAAAACCTTATGCAAAATCAAGTCAGAGGACAACACAACTGTGTTGACAGGTATAAGGAAAGGTAACATCTACTTAGTAGATTTTCTTTCAACTGATATAGATATTTGCCTGTTTAACTCAGTCTGTAGACCAAATGTGTTATGGCATAAGAGATTAGGACACCTAAACCTTAGAACTATTGCTAGGCTATCCAAGGACAACCTTGTTAGAGGACTACCTTCTGGCCCCTACAAGAAGGAAGGACTCTGCAAGGCATGTCAATTAGGCAAGCAAACTAAAAACAGTTTTAAGTCACTTAATAAGAGTGATTCACCTAGGATATTGTATCTGTTACACGTGGATCTATTTGGACCCATCACAGTACAAAGCCTAGGAGGGAAATCCTACACTTTAGTAGTTGTAGATGACTTCTCTAGATTCACTTGGGTGTTCTTTCTAAGGAAGAAGTCTGATAACTTTAAGTGTCTGACAGAGTTTCTCAAATGTATACAGATTGAGTTCAATACTCACATTGCCCTGATCAGAAGTGATCATGGGACAGAGTTTGATTCTCTTCTTATGCAAGAGTTCTGTCAGAGTGAAGGGATCAGACATACTTTCTCAGCTCCTAGAACTCCTCAACAAAATGGGGTAGCTGAAAGGAAAAATAGAACCCTTATTGAATCTGCCACTACATTGTTGTCAGATGCTCATCTACCTCTATCCTTTTGGGCAGAGGCAGTGAACACATCCAACTATGTGCTGAACAGAAGTCTGATACATAAACTGAAGGGAAAGACTCCCTATGAATTACTCAAAGGGAAGAAACCTAAAGTTGACTATTTCAGAATTTTTGGTTGCATTTGCTATATTCACAATAATGACAAGAAATACTTAGCAAAATTTCAAGCCAAAGCTGATGAAGGAGTGTTTCTCGGATACTCCATGATCAGGAAGGCCTATAGGGTCTATAATAAATCATCTTTGAAAATTGAGGAATCTGTTCATATTTCTTTTGATGAAACTAACATGTCTTTCAAGGAGAAGATTTCTTCTACCATAGAACCTTTGCAGGAACACTCTCTAGTTGAAGATATGAACAAGCTACAGGTTGCTCAAGAAGAAGAAAACAGTGAAGATGAAAGCAATGCTCAACACATTGAAGCTCAACTTGAAGAGCCAGTTGTTGTACCACAAGAGGAAACAACAACACAGGTTGGTGAACAATCAACACCCCCTGTTGATCTAGTAACATCAAGAGACCATCCAATTACCCAAATAATTGGGGAACTCTCAGCTGGTGTGCAAACCAGAAATCAGGTCAACCAAAACCTATTGCACACCTGCTTCCTTTCTCAAATTGAACCTCAGTCCATTCAAGATGCAGAGCAAGATCCACACTGGATCATTGCAATGCAAGAGGAGTTGCATCAATTTGAGAGGAACAAAGTATGGGAACTAGTGCCAAAGCCAAAGGATCATTCCATTGTTGGAACAAAATGGGTATTCAGAAATAAACTGGATGATCAAGGAGTAATAATAAGGAACAAGGCAAGGCTAGTTGCCCAGGGATATTCTCAAGAAGAAGGAATTGACTACGACCAGACTTTTGCACCTGTTGCAAGATTGGAAGCCATCAGAATATTTCTATCTTATGCAGCTCACAAAGGCTTCAAGGTCTATCAGATGGATGTCAAGAGTGCTTTCTTAAATGGAGACATCAAAGAGGAAGTTTATGTCAGATAACCTCCAGGTTTTATCTCTCCAACTTATCCTGATTATGTTTTTAGACTGAACAAAGCATTATATGGTCTCAAGTAAGCTCCTAGAGCATGGTATGAGACCCTAGCATGCTTCCTCTTGGAAAATGGTTTTATAAGGGGTAGAGTAGACCAAACTCTTTTTATTAGAACCCATAAGTACCATACCCTACTAGTGCAAATTTATGTAGACGATATCATTTTTGGTTCTACTGACTCAAAATTGTGCAGAAGGTTTTCTAACCTGATGCATTCTAAATTTGAGATGAGTAGCATGGGTGAGCTATCCTTCTTCCTAGGATTGCAAGTCAAACAACATGCTGAAGGCATCTTTATTTCTCAAACCAAATATGCTAATGAGCTGGTTAAGAAATTTGGCATGTCTGAGGCATCATGTATGAAAACACCCATGCCTACCAATGCTGTATTGGATGCTAATGAACATGGGAAACCTGTTGATCAGACAACATATAGAGCAATGATTGGCTCTTTACTGTATCTTACAGCTAGTAGACCAGATATAATGTTTGCTACATGTATATGTGCTAGGTTCCAAGTAAGCCCTAGAGAGTCACACCTAACATTAGTAAAGAGGATTCTCAGGTATGTTAAAAGTTGTCCAAATCTAGGTCTCTGGTATCCAAAAGATTCAGCATTTGATTTAACTGGATTCTCAGATGCTGATTATGCTGGATGCAGAATTGACAGGAAAAGCACCAGTGGAACTTGTCAGTTCCTTGGTGACAGACTTGTCTCTTGGTTTTGCAAGAAACAAACATCTGTGTCAACTTCAACTGCTGAAGCTGAATATATGGCTGCAGACAGTTATTGTTCACAAATACTGTGGATTCAAAACCAACTCCTAGACTATGGCTACAACTTAGAGAAGTCAAAAATCTTTTGTGACAATACAAGTGCTATTTCCATAGCTCAAAATCCAGTCCTCCATAGTAGGACAAAACACATAGAGATTAGGCATCACTTCTTAAGGGACAATGTTGAAAAGAATAAAATTGAATTACAGTATATCCCAACTGATTTACAAAGGGGAGATATTTTCACCAAGCCTTTGGATGAAAAGAAACACACCTTCTTCCTAAATCAGTTAGGAATGTTAGATGGAGGAAGTCTTACATAATATCCAAGATTTTGAAAGCTAAAAATTGACCAAGACTAGGCAAAAATTCTGTTTTCTCTTAGTGACTAGAATTTTCTGATCTCTGAACTGCGCTCGACGATTTCCCCACAGATCGTCGAACGGAGGTCGACGATTTCCAGAATCGTCGAACTGAGTTCAGCGCCTCTCAGATAGTATGAACTATCTCCTTCGGTCAACGATCGTCGAACGGCGCTCGACAATTTTGTTCACTGAACGATCATCGAACGGAGCTCGACGCCTTTCCAGATCGTCGAACGGAGATCGACGATGTTGGAGTCTCTTCAGATTCCTTTAGAAGCCTCGATCGTCGAACCGAGTTCAACGATCTTTCCAATTCTGCGTCGAACCCTAATATAAAACTCATTTTTCGCCATCGTTCTCTCTTGCGCTTTCAATTTCTCTGCAAGAATCTTCTTCCCTCCAAACAGCTCTACACTTGGTCGTTTTGTTTGTTAAGTTTTTGCAGGTACAATGGCCGTATCAGTTGCTGTCCTAGCCGCAATGAAGTTTGATGCAGGCTTCGACATTGATCTGGAATCGTTCAACACCACTGATCAAATATTCCAAGACATTCTGAGTTTATTCAAGGATCAAAACTTGTCTGCCCTCATGAACACCAGGATAAAGCTGGCCTTAGAAGAAATAAAGGAATGGGTTTATACTGCTCACAATCTCGACAACTCTACTATAGTTGGCTCCATTGCTGGAACTCAGGTACCTCTGACCCCCACAGTTTTAACAGAGGTTTTTGGTTTGAGAAATGGAGAAGAAACTGCTGAATTATCTGGGGAGGAGTTTTCTGATATACTTGCCAGGATGGGTCATCCAGAGGGAAACCCTAGCAAGTTATTTAAAAGGAACCTGTCTGTTGAATACAGGTTCCTAGCAGATGTTGTAGGAAAAGTGCTACTGGCAAAGTACTCAGCTCATGATACTATCTCCAGACATCAGCTCTGTCTCATGGGAGCTCTGGTGGATAAAAGAAGTTTGAACTGGGGAGAGGTCTTCTTTGACCTAATAAAGAAGAAAATAAATAAAAGCTTTGTAAATTTTGGAAGGATTATTGGAGTCTTCCTGCAGAACAAGTGCCCTACCTTGCTGGTCTCCTCTGGAGTGCACATAAATGCCTCCAAGAGACTCACCTGTGCCCTCTTTGACAAGTGGGACAGGCAAATCAGCAAGCCAAGCAGGCCCTCCTCCAGTGCTCCTTCAGGCACAAGGACTCACAGAGTCACTCTCCCACAGGTCTCTGCTCCTGCAGAAGACCTGGCTGCTGCTGTTGCTGCTTCCTCTCCTCCTCCCATTCCAACCCTACCTCTTCCATCCACCATTCCTGCTTCATCCCCCATTACCATCTCTAGCCCCTCTCTAACATCTATTCCATCTCCATCAACCATTTCATCACCTCCAGTAGACCAATTCCACCCATTGTTCTCATATCCACCACCAGATGTCACTTCTTCACCATCCATACCATCTTTCACCCTTCTGGATGACTCCTACATGGATGATTCCCCCTCATCTCCTCCAGAATTACCCTCCTCCTCAACCTCATTCCAAGATCTCCTCCACCACATCATTGACCAACCAACATGAAAGGGGAAACTAGATCTGATATACTCTAAAGGGGGGGGTGAATAGAGTATATGGTGCTTTTTGAAAACACAAAGCAAACTTTTTGCAAAGCTTTACAACAATTGCTGTAATGAGTGTAAGCAGGGAAGCAGAGGTAAAATTAACCACAAATCTAATCTATGCAGAAACTAAGCACAAGAAAATCTAGGCCAGAAACAAAAAGAAAACATGCACAACCAGATGACACAAGGAAATATAGTGGTTCCCCAACTTGGGTACATCCACTCTTCTACCACCCTAGGTAGGAATCCACTGCAGGATGAGTTGATCAGGTGTCCTGGGCACCAATGAGCTTTTGATAAGGTGCTCAAAAACCAGATCAGATTTTTTGATCAGGTGTCTTGCCACCAATGAGCTTTTGACAAGGTGCTCAAAAACCAGATTCAAACTTTCGAAGGGAGTTTGAAAAACCCTTTACAGATTGGGGGTGAGAGAGTTATGGCAGTCTTCTCTTTCTCAAGCAACTGAGAAGACTATGTGGATTCAGTGATGTTGTCAAAGCTCCCCCTGAGTCCTTGAAAACTTCAGGAAGATGAGCTTTGCTGAGGGTGATAGGCCTTCAAAATAGATCTCCAGCAGATGATGATTTCAGCAAGCTGAAATGTTGAGTGTCTGGAGTCTTGAGATGATGTTGGCCTTGAACACTTGAGAGCTGAAGAGATCTGAAGAATGTTTTAAAGCTTGATCTCTTTTTGATGAGTGTTCTTCTGAATTCTTGTTGACAGAAGATTGAGAGAGTCTCTGTGTATAGAGAGGTGTCCTCTACTTGTCTTTCTCTATTCTCTTGTTCTTGTCTGTCTTCTTTTTTTGATTCAAAAACATTCTGTCTTTTATTCTCTGAATCTCAATAGGAAAATTGCTCTGTCAAAGATATCCGTTGGTCTGAATTAATTACAGCCTTAATTGTATAATATGTTCTGAAGGAAAGTCCACTGATTTGTTCCTTAGAAAATCCCTTGAAACTTGCTCCAGAAGTAAATGAAAACGGCTGGCAGATCTTCTGTCTTAAATGCAGAATAACTTCTATCTGATTTGAATTAGAATTCTGAAGGTCAACTGAAATCGTCGAACTGAGCTCTGCTATCGTCGAGCTGAGCTCAGCGAAAATGAAAGATGTAAGCAGCAGAAATCGTCGATCTGAGCTCAAAGATCGTCGAACTGAGCTCAGAGATAAGGATCCAGTTCAGAGTCAAAATCGTCGACCTGAGCTCAGCGATCGTCGAATGGAGCTCGACGATATTGAGAAGTTGAGCTCAGCGATCGTCGACCAGAGCTCGACGATATTTTGAGGCTTGAGCTCAGCAATCGTCGAATGGAGCTCGACGATCTGCCAAAGTTGAGCTAGACGATCGTCGACCGGAGTTCGACGAAACGTTGTGCTGAGCTCGACGATTTGGACTTAGTCTCCAGAAAAACTTGGGTCTTCAGGGCAGCTTCCAAACCTAGACTCCTGATCCTTAGACTCAATTCTAATTGACCTATAATCTATACAGAAGGTCAAAACATAGAATCCTAGAGACATAGTGATCCTGACCCAAATTAGTAATAGGGTGTTCCAACAATCTCCCCCTATTTGGGTTAGGAAAACTATTTACAGATTTTGAAAAACAAACAACAGAGTACAGTCACAGAAACATAAAAAAACAACACAGCTAAACATCACAGAACCATCTCAGAGATATATAAACATGATATCCAGAAGGCAGTCACAGAAGTCAAGAATTATCACCTTACAGAGTTATTCCTTTTCTTTGCCTTTTACCATTTTAATTTCTCTGTTAGGATCTAAAGCTTGTTGTTTTGATCTGGTATCATCAGCTGCACCCAAATAGATTTGCTTTGAAGCCCTGGGAACCACTACAGCTGGATGCAACTCCATGTACCTGTCTGCATCAAAAAACTTACTGGAAGCATATCTTTCTAACTCTTTTTGCCTTTGCTCTGACATAGTAGATATATTGGAAGTGTCTAGCCCTTGTTCTTTTGCTTTCTTTATCTGATCCAAAGCAGCCAGTTCTTTCATCCTTGCAGTCCAAGCCATAGGATTTTTCTCAGGATCCTCAAATGGAACAGGTGGCTCATACCTGTTGGAAGTGGTTTCTTGAGGGGTCCTGACAGTCACATTTTCTCTAAGCTTATAAGGGAATGGACCTGAAGATGTATCAGAAGAAACATGTCCACCCCTGGAATAAGGATGCTGCCTGGAGTGTCCTTTGGAGTAAACCTGAGTTTCTCTTTGGTTTCCCCTATATCCTCCCCTTCTAGAGTAGGACCCCCTAGATTGGCTTTCCCTTTGATATGTTCTTGCATGAGGCTGGTAGGGAGCCTGGCTTCTAGCAGGGCCTGATCTTGCAGAGCTGCCACCTGCACCTGCATCAGGTGGAGGTGGTGGAGGAGGATGAGGGTGCTTGGACTGAGAAGAATCTTTATCAAACTTCCTCTTCTTCTTCATTACCTTTAACTGGTTCCTGGAGAATTGCATCCAATGCTCAGAGATTGGGCAATTGTGCAGAATATAATATGGAACATCATTATCATCTCTGACTTTGGCAGGAGGAACTCTCTTCAAGGCCTTACTTCTTGCCTTTCTTTTCCTTGCAATTGTGGCAGATGAGTCATCAGAAGCAGTATTATAATCCTCAGATTCAGAACTTTGTGCATCATATAAAGCATCAAGCTTTTTCATCAAATCCTCTTTCAGTTTCACAGCAGCTAATGGGGCAACAGAAGCAGCAGATGTAACAGATACAGAAGCAGCAGATGTTACAACAGAGATTACTTCAGGAATTTTGGCAGCAGCAGGTTCAGAGACAACAATAACAACATCTACAGCAGGCTCAACATCAATAGCCTCTGTCATCAAAACATCCTGGATGAGGGCTCAACAGCAGCAATTGAAACAATTTCTTCCTCAGTAGCAACAGCAATTCCAGAGGTAGACACAGCATTGTCTTCAGCAGCAGCAGCAGCAGCAGCATCATCATAAGCAGCAGTCACTGACTGAATAAAATCAGAGATGATTCTGGGGTCACAGCAGGAGAAGGGCACTAGAGCCCTGGACAAATCTTCTGACTGGGCAGCAGGAACCTCTGGGGGCTGGACAGCATAGACTTCTGGAAGGCAGCTGAAGTAAGCAGTATCAAAAGTAGACAGCAAAGACCTTAGGTCTATTGCAAGTACTGGAATGGCAGCAGTAGCAGAAGCAGAAGCAGCAGCATGAGAGACAACAGCAGGAGGAGCAGCAACAGCAACAGCAGCATGGAAGCTGGCTTCATAGGGCATCTCCCCCTGCCTGGATGCAGAAACCTGTGCATCAAGGCACACTGCTGGGGGTGCTGCTATAGGGGTAAGGAAGGAGGACAGCCTGGCAGAGAGAGCTGCCACTGATTGTTGCAGAGGAGCTAAGGAGGCCTCCATGAGAAGGGAGAGCCTAGGTGCAAGGAGCTCATACAACTGATCAGCAAGGGCTGGGAGATCTACATGCTCAAGGGGAGCAGAGGTAGAGGGTACATGGATGGCTGAGGAGCTGGAGGAGGAGGGCTAAAGGGTGGAAGGGATGGCTCAGGAGAGGGTATGGTAGAGATAGAGGGGACAGGGATGGAAATTGAGGGAGTGAAGGTGTGTTGATCAAGAATCTGGTGGAGAAGGTCTTGGAAAGATGTGGAGGAGGATGGTAAATCTGGAGGAGAAGAGGGGGAATCATCCATGTAGGAGTCATCCAGGAGAGTGAAAGTTGGAAGGGATGGGGAGGAGGTGACATCTGGAGGTGGATAAGAGAAAAGAGGGTGGAAGTGGGCTGCTGGTGGAGAGGAAATTGTTGCTGGAGATGGAGTAGATGTTGGAGATGGGCTGGAGATGGTAATTGTGGAGGTGGCTGGAGAGGTGGATGGAAGTGGAGGTAGGGTTGAGCTTGGAGGAGGAGAAGCAGCAGCAGCACTAGCAGGCAGGTCCTCTGCAGGGGCAGAGGCCTGGGGTGGAGTGACTCCTAGAGTCCTGGTGCCTGAAGGGCCAGAAGAGGAGGGCCTGCTGGGCTTGGAGATTTGCCTGTCCATTTCCCAAAAAGGCACAGGTGAGTCTCTTGGAGGCATTGATGTGCACTCCAGAGGAGACTAGCAGGGCAGGGCACTTATCCTGGAGGAAGATTCCCAGAATTCTTCCATAATTCACAAAAGTTTTGTTGATCTTTTTCTTCAACAAATCAAAGAATACTTCTCCCCAGTTCAGGCTTTTGCTATCTACCAGAGCTCCTATAAGGCAGAGCTGATATCTGGAGATTGTATCATGAGCAGAATGCTTGGCCAAAAGGACCTTGCCTACTACATCAGCCAAAAACCTGTATTCCACAGACAGGTTTCTCTTAAACAGCTTGCTAGGGTTCCCCTCAGGATGACCCATCCTGGCAAGAACATCAGCAAACTCTTCTCCAGAAAGGTCAGCAGAGTCTTCACCATTCCTGAAGCCAAAAACTTCTGTCAATACTGCTGGAGTCAGAGGTACCTGGGTGCCACCAATGGAGCCAACTATGGTGTTTGTGTCAAGGTTGTGGGCAGTGTAAACCCATTCTTTATCTCATCAGATGCAAGTTTGATTCTGGTTGTCATCAAGGCAGTTAATGCTGATCTTTGAATAAGGTGAGAATATCTTGGAAGATTTGATCTGTTGTGTTGAAGGAATCGAAATCGATGTCAAAGCCGGCATCAAATTTCATGACAGCGAGCACAGCAACAGAAACGGCCATGGTACCTGCAAAAAATCAACAAACAAAACGACCAAGTGTAGAACTGTTTGGAGGGAAGAAAAGTTTGCAGAGAAATTGAAAGCGCAAGAGAGAACGACGGCGAAAAATGAGTTTTATATTAGGGTTCGACGCAGAAAAGGAAGATCGTTGAACTCAGTTCGACGATCGAGGCTTCTAAAGGAATCTGAAGAGACTCCAAAATCGTCGATCTCCGTTCGACGATCTGGAAAGGCGTCGAGCTCCGTTCGACGATCGTTCAGTGAACAAAATCGTCGAGCGCCGTTCGACGATCGTTGACCAGAAGAAGAGTTCTATACTATCAAAGGAGCGCTGAACTCAGTTCGACGATTCAGGAAATCGTCGAACTCCGTTCGACGATCTTTGGGGAAATCGTCGAGCGCAGTTCAGAGATCAGAGAATTTCTAGTACTAAGAAAAATCAGAAATTTTGCCTAGTCTTGGTCAATTTTAGCTTTCAAAATCTTGGGTTTTATTTAAGACTTCCTCCATCTAACATTCCTAACTGATTTAGGAAGAAGGTATGTTTCTTTTCATCCAAAGGCTTGGTGAAAATATCTCCCCTTTGTAAATCAGTTGGGATATACTGCAATTCAATTTTATTCTTTTCAACATTATCCCTTAAGAAATGATGCCTAATCTCTATATGTTTTGTCCTACTATGGAGGACTGGATTTTGAGCTATGGAGATAGCACTTGTATTGTCACAAAAGATTTTTGACTTCTCTAAGTTGTAACCATAGTCTAGGAGTTGATTTTGAATCCACAATATTTGTGAACAACAACTGCCTGCAGCCATATATTCAGCTTCAGCAGTTGAAGTTGACACAGATGTTGTTTCTTGCAAAACCAAGAGACAAGTCTATCACCAAGGAACTGACAAGTTCCACTGGTGCTTTTCCTGTCAATTCTGCATCCAGCATAATCAGCATCAGAGAATCCAGTTAACTCAAATGCTGAATCTTTTGGATACCAGAGACCTAGATTTGGACAACTTTTAACATACCTGAGAATCCTCTTTACTAATGTGAGGTGTGACTCTCTAGGGCTAACTTGGAATCTAGCACATATACATGTAGCAAACATTATATCTGGTCTACTAGCTGTAAGATACAGTAAAGAGCCAATCATTGCTCTATATGTTGTCTGATCAACAGGTTTCCCATGTTCATCAGCATCCAATACAGCATTGGTAGGCATGGGTGTTTTCATACAAGATGCCTCAGACATGCCAAATTTCTTAACCAGCTCATTAGCATATTTGGTTTGAGAAATAAAGATGCCTTCAGCATGTTGTTTGACTTGCAATCCTAGGAAGAAGGATAGCTCACCCATGCTACTCATCTCAAATTTAGAATGCATTAGGTTAGAAAACCTTCTGCACAATTTTGAGTCAGTAGAACCAAAAATGATATCGTCTACATAAATTTGTACTAGTAGGGTATGGGACTTATGGGTTCTAATGAAAAGAGTTTGGTCTACTCTACCCCTTATAAAACCATTTTCCAAGAGAAAGCATGCTAGGGTCTCATACCATGCTCTAGGAGCTTGCTTGAGACCATATAATGCTTTATTTAATCTAAAAACAAAATCAGGATGAGTTGGAGAGATAAAACCTGGAGGTTGTCTGACATAGACTTCCTCTTTGATGTCTCCATTTAAGAAGGCACTCTTGACATCCATTGATAAACTTTGAAGCCTTTGTGAGCTGCATAAGCTAAGAATATCCTGATGGCTTCTAATCTTGCAACAGGTGCAAAGGTCTGGTCGTAGTCAATTCCTTCTTCTTGAGAATATCCTTGGGCAACTAGCCTTGCCTTGTTCCTTATTATTACTCCTTGATCATCCAGTTTGTTTCTGAATACCCATTTTGTTCCAACAATGGAATGATCCTTAGGCTTTGGCACTAGTTCCCATACTTTGTTCCTCTCAAATTGATGCAACTCCTCTTGCATGGCAATGATCCAGTGTGGATCTTGCTCTGCATCTTGAATGGACTGAGGTTCAATTTGAGAAAGGAAGCAGGTGTGCAACAGGTTTTGGTTGACCTGATTTCTGGTTTGCACACCAGCTGAGAGTTCTCCAATTATCTGGGAAATTGGATGGTCTCTTGATGTTACTAAATCAACAGGGGGTGTTGATTGTTCACCAACCTGTGTTGTTGTTTCCTCTTGTGGTACAACAACTGGCTCTTCAGGTTGAGTTTCAATATGTTGAGCATTGCTTCATCTTCACTGCTTTCATCTTCTTGAGCAACCTGTAGCTTGTTCATATCTTCAACTAGAGAGTGTTCCTGCAAAGGTTCTATGGTAGAAGAGATCTTCTCCTTGAAAGACATGTTAGTTTCATCAAAAGAAACATGAACAGATTCCTCAATTTTTAATGATGATTTATTATATACCCTATAGGCCTTGCTGATCATGGAGTATCCCAGAAACACTCCTTCATCAGCTTTGGCTTGAAATTTTGCTAGATGTTTCTTATCATTATTGTGAATATAGCAAATGCAACCAAAAATTTTGAAATAGTCAACTTTAGGTTTCTTCCCTTTGAGTAATTCATAGGGAGTCTTTCCCTTCAGTTTATGTATCAGACTCCTGTTCAGCACATAGTTGGAGGTGTTCACTGCCTCTGCCCAAAAGGATAGAGGTAGATGAGCATCTGACAACAATGTAGTGGCAGATTCAATAAGGGTTCTATTTTTCCTTTCAGCTACCCCATTTTGTTGAGGAGTTCTAGGAGCTGAGAAAGTGTGCCTGATCCCTTCACTCTGACAGAACTCTTGCATAAGAAGAGAATCAAACTCTGTCCCATGATCACTTCTGATCAGGGCAATGTGAGTATTGAACTCAATCTTTATACATTTGAGAAACTCTGTCAGACACTTAAAGTTATCAGACTTCTTCCTTAGAAAGAACACCCAAGTGAATCTAGAGAAGTCATCTACAATCACTAAAGTGTAGGATTTCCCTCCTAGGCTTTGTACTGTGATGGGTCCAAATAGATCCATGTGTAACAGATACAATATCCTAGGTGAATCACTCTTATTAAGTGACTTAAAACTGTTCTTAGTTTGCTTGCCTAATTGACAAGCCTTGCAGAGTCCTTCCTTCTTGTAGGGGCCAGAAGGTAGTCCTCTAACAAGGTTGTCCTTGGATAGCCTAGCAATAGTTCTAAGGTTTAGGTGTCCTAATCTCTTATGCCATAAAACATTTGGTCTATAAACTGAATTGAATAAGCAGATATCTATAGAAGTTGAAAGAAAATCTACAAGGTAGATGTTACCTTTCCTTTTACCTGTCAACACAGTTGTGTTGTCCTCTGACTTGATCTTGCATAGGTTTTGCTGAAGGTCACCTGGTAGCCTTCATCACATAGCTGACTGATACTGATTAGGTTGTGCTTCAGTCCTTCCACATATGCTACCTTCTTGAAGGTTACAGAACCAATCTGGACTGCTCCATATCCTTTAGTTTGTCCAAAGTTGGAGTCACCAAAGATAACTTTGGGTCCAAGCTTGGCTTTAAAGGAATTGAGGTTGTCCTTGTTCCCTGTCATGTGCTTAGAGCACCCACTATCCAAATACCATTGCTGGTTAGATGTTGGATAGGTCTTCACCTGCACATAAGCAATTCACTTGTTTTTGACCCAGTTTACCTTGGGCCTAGGTTGATAACCTTTAAATTCAGAAATGAAAGACATCCCTGGCTGACTCTTATATCCTTCAGGATGATATCTCCTTGGAGGTAAAATCCATTCAGTATAAGGGTTAAATGTTTGGGATGAAGAACCCTCAGGATTCAATTTGACTTGCCCTTGAAAATTTTTCCACTGCTCTGACCTCTGTTCGACGATCTTGGAGCTGAGTTCGACGATCTTGGGTCAGATCGTCGAGCTCCGTTCGACGGTCGACTATGGCTGAGGTCAGGTATATGGGATCGTCGAGCAGCGTTCGACGATCTTGGCTTAGATCGTCGATCAGCGTTCGACGATTTGTCCTGAGATCGTCGAGCTGCGTTCGGCGATCGTCGATCTTCATTCGGCGATCGTCGATCTCCGTTCGACGATTTGTGCTGGACTTTAGTTTTCTGAGGCAGATCAGAATTCTTCCTGGCAACCTCTACAACTCCCTTTCCCTTGTCAGAAATGAACTTGATAGGGGTTGTTAGAACAATAGGTTGGCTGGATGAGGCACCCAAGCCCAGTGTACTGTTGAATCTTGAGTTCACTGTGCTTGTGATGTCCATCAGCTTGATGCTTCTCCCATTGAGAGATTCTTCAAGCTTCTTGGCCTCAGAGAGTTCACTCTTCAGTGAAGCTATCTGTTCCCTATGGTTCTCCAACTCCTGAAAGAGCTTGAGGTTTTCTGATTTTAAAGCATTGTGTTCAGACAATTGATTTCTGAGAGAGATGATCTCTTTCTCAGACTTTAGCAGGTCTAAACATAGTGCTTTAAATTCAAGCTTAAAATCTTCTGAAGTGAAATCAAAAGAGTTGATTACCTGATCTTCTTCAGGTTGAGTTTCTGAGTCTGACTCTGACTCCTCTTCCTCTGAGTTGTGTTGAGAGGCATTGATTTCCATCATGCAGAATTCTTTTTCCTCTGCATCATCCTCATCATCACTTGAGCTGGAAGAGGCCTGTGACTCCTCTTCAGTCTCACTCCAGGATTCAGCAACAAATCCTTTCCTTGTGTGCTTACTTTTGCTGGTGGAAGGTTTGTTATTTCCATGCCTTTTGGAGTCCTTCTCCTTTCTTCTTTCTTTTCTGTCCCTCTGTCCTTGTTCTTGTTTTCTGGACAGTCAGGAACCATATGCCCTGGTTTCCTGCAACCAAAGCAAATAATGTCTTTGCTATTGCCAGTGGACTTGTCATACCTTGGCTTGTCCTGCTCCTTGTATGATCTTCTTCTGAAGTCCTTCCTGGCCATCTTATAGAATCTTTTGGCCAATAGGCTGAGAAGTTCATCATTGCTTGTGGCCTTTTCTTCAGGCAGATCCTCAGCTGCCTTGAATGCAATAGTCTTCTCCTTTCTTGTGGCTGGGGAAGCAGCCTTCTGTTCTTCTTCTCTGTTCTTGATGAGTAGCTCATAAGATTTGAGCTTACCCAACAAGGCTTCAGTGGTAATCTCATTTAGGCTTCTGGCATCTTTAATTGGCCAGATTCTTGAATCCCAAGTGCTGGGGAAGCACATTAGGATCTTGTCATTGAGTTCTGTCAGTGAGATTTCTTTATCTAATGTCCTCAGTTCACTGACAATTAGACTCAATCTATTGTACATGTCTCCCACTGACTCAGTTTCTCCCTTCTTGAAGTTCTCATATTGGGAGATGAGATGAGATCTTCTGTCCTTTCTCTCATCAGCTGAGCCAGAGACAATTTCTGAAAGCTTGTCCCAGATCTCCTTGGCTGAATTACATTCAGCTACCTTCTGAAAAATGTCATCTGACATTGTCTGAGCTAGAATGTTCATTGCCTTGGCATCAACTACTTTCCATCTTTTAATGTCAGCATCTGTTCCTGATGGAGGTGGAACAGCATTTGTGCTTGTGCTCTCTGGAGGTCTTGGGCACACTGTCAAAACAGAATTAAAAATATCTTCGTCAATGAATTCATGTAGAGTTTAATCCTTGCCTTCCAAAGTGCAAACTTTGATAGATTGCACACTGGAGGTCTGGTGCTAGCATAATCCTTGTTCTGGGCCATGATTTGTGCAAGCTAAATCTAATATAAAAGAAAACAAAAGAAGGATCTAGTTTGGGATCTTTGGGGTTCAGGTGTTAGCCTGTACAACCAAACAGATATGGTATGTTTAACCAACCTCCCTCTGATACCAATTGAAAGGGGAAACTAGATCTGATATACTCTAAAGGGGGGGTGAATAGAGTATATGGTGCTTTTTGAAAACACAAAGCAAACTTTTGCAAAGCTTTACAACAATTGCTGTAATGAGTGTAAGCAGGGAAGCAGAGGTAAAATTAACCACAAATCTAATCTATGCAGAAACTAAGCACAAGAAAATCTAGGCCAGAAACAAAAAGAAAACATGCACAACCAGATGACACAAGGAAATATAGTGGTTCCCCAACTTGGGTACATCCACTCTTCTACCACCCTAGGTAGGAATCCACTGCAGGATGAGTTGATCAGGTGTCCTGGGCACCAATGAGCTTTTGATAAGGTGCTCAAAAACCAGATCAGATTTTTTGATCAGGTGTCTTGCCACCAATGAGCTTTTGACAAGGTGCTCAAAAACCAGATTCAAACTTTTGAAGGGAGTTTGAAAAACCCTTTACAGATTGGGGGTGAGAGAGTTATGGCAGTCTTCTCTTTCTCAAGCAACTGAGAAGACTATGTGGATTCAGTGATGTTGTCAAAGCTCCCCCTGAGTCCTTGAAAACTTCAGGAAGATGAGCTTTGCTGAGGGTGATAGGCCTTCAAAAATAGATCTCCAGCAGATGATGATTTCAGCAAGCTGAAATGTTGAGTGTCTGGAGTCTTGAGATGATGTTGGCCTTGAACACTTGAGAGCTGAAGAGATCTGAAGAATGTTTTAAAGCTTGATCTCTTTTTGATGTGTGTTCTTCTGAATTCTTGTTGACAGAAGATTGAGAGAGTCTCTGTGTATAGAGAGGTGTCCTCTACTTGTCTTTCTCTATTCTCTTGTTCTTGTCTGTCTTCTTTTTTTGATTCAAAAACATTCTGTCTTTTATTCTCTGAATCTCAATAGGAAAATTGCTCTGTCAAAGATAGCCGTTGGTCTGAATTAATTACAGCCTTAATTGTATAATATGTTCTGAAGGAAAGTCCACTGATTTGTTCCTTAGAAAATCCCTTGAAACTTGCTCCAGAAGTAAATGAAAACGGCTGGCAGATCTTCTGTCTTAAATGCAGAATAACTTCTATCTGATTTGAATTAGAATTCTGAAGGTCAACTGAAATCGTCGAACTGAGCTCTGCTATCGTCGAGCTGAGCTCAGCGAAAATGAAAGATGTAAGCAGCAGAAAATCGTCGATCTGAGCTCAAAGATCGTCGAACTGAGCTCAGAGATAAGGATCCAGTTCAGAGTCAAAATCGTCGACCTGAGCTCAGCGATCGTCGAATGGAGCTCGACGATATTGAGAAGTTGAGCTCAGCGATCGTCGACCAGAGCTCGATGATATTTTGAGGCTTGAGCTCAGCGATCGTCGAATGGAGCTCGACGATCTGCCAAAGTTGAGCTAGACGATCGTCGACCGGAGTTCGACGAAACGTTGTGCTGAGCTCGACGATTTGGACTTAGTCTCCAGAAAAACTTGGGTCTTCAGGGCAGCTTCCAAACCTAGACTCCTGATCCCTTAGACTCAATTCTAATTGACCTATAATCTATACAGAAGGTCAAAACATAGAATCCTAGAGACATAGTGATCCTGACCCAAATTAGTAATAGGGTGTTCCAACACAACATTCACTCCATCCATATCCATCCCCTTATCCTCCATCTCCACCATCCCCACACCTCAGCCAACCATCCCTCCACTCTCTAGCCCTCCACTTCCAGCATCCTCAGCCATCCCTATTCCATCTACCTCTGCTCCTGCTATTGAGCATGTAGATCTCCCAGCCTTAGCTGACAAGTTGTATGAGCTCCTTGCCGCCAGGCTCTCTCTTCTCATGGAGGCCTCCTTAGCTCCTCTACAACAGTCAGTGGCAGCTCTCTCTGCCAGGCTTTCCTCCCTCCTTCCTCAGGCAGCACCTCCAGCAGTGTGCCTTGATACAGATGTATCTGCATCCAGGCAGGGGGAGATGCCATATGAAGCAAGCCTTCATGCTGCTGTTGCTGCTGCTTCTGCTCCTGCTGTTGATGATACTGCTGCTGCTGTTGTTGTTTTTGTATCTGCTGTTCCTGTTGCTGTGGCTCCTACTCCAGTTTTGGCAATAGACCTACAGTCTTTGCTTTCTGCCTTTGATACTGCATACTTCAGCTATCTCCCAGAGCCTAATGCTGTCCAGCCCCTAGAAGATTTGTCCAAGGCTCTGGTGCCTTTCTCTGGCTGTGACCCCAGCATTATATCTTCTTTTGTGTTCTCAGAAATTGCTGCTGCTGCTGCTGTTGAAGAAAAGACTGAATCTGCTTCTGAAACTGTTTTTGCTGCTGCTGAAATCCCAACTGCCTCTGATGAGCAGATATCCAAGGATTTTCTGATGACAGAGGCCACTGTGTTTGAGCCTGCTGCAGATTCTGATGATGTTACTGCTACTGTCACTTCTCCAGCTTTTGTTGCTCCATCTGCTGCCCCATCTGCTGTTGTTCCTGTATCTGCTGCTGTATCTACTGCTGTCCCTGCTGCTGCTCCTTCTGTTTCTACCTCATCTGCTGCAATTCAACTGAAGAAAGATCTTATGAAGAAGATAGATGCTATATATGATGCCCAGAGTTCAGACTCTGATGAGTTCAAGACAGACTCTGATGACTCTACTGCCACTATTGCCAGGAAGAGGAAGGCTAGAAGTAAGGCTATGAAAAGGGTTCCTCCTGCAAAAGTAAAAGATGATAATGATATTCCTTATTATATTCTGCATAACTGCCAAATTACTGAACATTGGATGCAGTATTCCAAAAATCAGATAAAAGCAATGAAAAAGAAGAGAAAGTATGAGAAGGGCTCCTCCCAGTTCCAGCACCCTTATCCTCCTCCACCACCTCCTCCTGATGCAGGTGCAGGTGGCAGCTCTGCAAGTCAAGCCCCATCTAGAAGCCAGGCTCCCTACCAACCCCATGCCAGATCATACCAAAGGGAAAGCCAGCCTAGGGGTTCTTATTCCAGGAGAGGAGGATACAGGGGAAGTCAAAGAGATATTCAGGTTTATTCTAAAGGGCATTCCAGGCAGCACCCATACTCCAGGGGAGGACATGTTTCATCTGATACTACTTCTGGTCCATTCCCCTATAAGCTAAGAGAGACAGTGTCTGCTAGGCCTCCTCAAGACAATTCTTCCAACAGGTATGAGCCACCTGTACCATTTGAGGACCCTGAGAAGAATCCAGTTGCTTGGACTGCTAGGATGAAGGAAATGGCTGCATTAGACCAGATAAAGAAAGCCAAAGAACAAGGGCTAGACACTTCCAATATTTCTACTATGTCAGAGCAAAGACAGAAGGAACTAGAAAGATATGCCTCCAGCAAATTCTTTGATGCAGATAGATATATGGAGTTGCATCCTGCTGCTGTGGTTCCCAGGACTTCAAAGCAAACATACTTGGGTGCAGCTGATGACACCAGGTCCAACAAGGAAGCCTTAAATCCAAACAGAGAAATCAAAATGGTTAAAGGCAAAGAGAAGAAGTAACTCTGTAAGGTGACAATCTTTGGTTTTTCTGACTGCTATCTGGATGCTATATATATATATATATATCTGTGATGTTTCTGCATGTCTAGCTGCTGTTGTTTTTATGCTTTTTTGATTATATGTTGTTATTTGAATTTCCAAAGTCTGTAAATAGTAATCCTAACCCAAATAGGGGGAGATTGTTGGAACACCCTATTACTAATTTGGGTCAGGATCACTATGTCTCTAGGAATCTGTGTTTGACCTTCTGTATAGCTTAACAGGTCAATTAGAATTGAGTCTAAGGGTTAGAAGTCTAGGATTGGAAGCTGCCCTGAAGACCAAGTTTTTTTTGTCTGGAGACCAAGTCTAATCGTCGAGCTCAGCACGACGATTCGTCGAACTCCGGTCGACGATCATCTAGCTCAACTTCAACAGATCGTCGAGCTCCACTCGACGATCGCTGAGCTCAACTTCACAATATCGTCGAACTCCATTCGACGATCGGTGAGCTCAGGTCGACGATTTTGACTCTGCATTGGATCCTTATCTTTGAGCTCAGGTCGACGATCTTTGAGCTCAGATCGACGATTATTTTGCTGCTTAAGTTTTCCGGATCGCTGAGCTCAGATCGACGATAGCAGAGCTCAGTTCGACGATTTCAGTTAACTTCCAGAATTCAAATTCAAATCAGACAGGAGTTATTATGCAATTAATTCAGAGATTTGCTAGCCGTTTTCATTTATTTCTGGACCAAGTTTCAAGGGATTTTTCAAGGAATAATTCTGTGGACTTTCCTCCAGAAGAGTTTTTGCAATTAAGGATGCAATCAATGCAGACCAACGACTATCTTTGACAGAGTGATATTCTATTCTAGCACAGAGAATAAAAGACAGAATGTTTTTGAATGAATATAGAAGAACAAAAAGAGGACACACAACTCAGAATACAGAGACTCTTTCAAAACTCTCTGTCAAAAAGAATTCTGAAGAACACTCATCAAAGAGATCAAGTTTTCAAAAATCATCAGATCTCTTCAGCTCTCAAAGTGTTCAAGGCCAACACCATTTCAAGACTCCAGACACTCAACATTTCAGCCATTGCTGAAACCATCTATTGCTGGAGTTCTACCTTTGAAGGCCTATCACCCTCAGCAAAGCTTTTCTTCCTGAAGATTTCAAGGACTCAGGGGGAGCTTTGACATCAATCCACTTAGTCTTCTCAGTTGATTGAGAAAGAGAAGACTGCCATCACTCTCTCACCCCCACTCTGTAAAGGGTTTTTCAAACTCCCTTCAAAAGTTTGAATCTGGTTTTTGAGCACCTTGTCAAAAGCTCATTGGTGGCAAGACACCTGATCAAAAAAATCTGCTTTGGTTTTTGAGCACCTTATTAAAAGCTCATTGGTGCCCAGGACACCTGATCAACTCATCCTGCAGTGGATTCCTACCTAGGGTGGTAGAAGAGTGGATGTACCCAAGTTTGGGGAACCACTATATTTCCTTGTGTCATCTGGTTCTGCTTGTTTACTTTTTGTTTATGGCCCTGATTTGTCTGTGCTTAGTCTGTGATTAGATTTATATTTGCTTCCCTGCTCACACATATTACAACAATTGTTGTAAAAGTTTTTAAAAAATATTAAAACACCATATACTCTATTCACCCCCCCTCTAGAGTATATCAGATCTAGTTGCACTTTCAGCGGGGTTGTCAATCTGCGTCCTAGCTCGTTCCTCAACTGTGTCTGGGGTAGAAGAGGCTGTCACTCACTCCCAATAGACCCGTCTTCTTCATGTCATGATTCGGCGGAGGATGGCACAAACTTCTCCTAACTTGATGGAGAAAGTTAGATCAAACTCTCCTTGAAGCTCAAGGATGAAGGAGGAGGCCGAGAGGAAGCTCGGGCTTCAATATGGCATTGAAAGCTTTCCCTAAGCACCTCTCTAAGGTGGAAGATGAAGGGAAATCGCGGAACACTTCCTTGGAGGAGGAAAACGGCGGAGGAGAAAGGCCATTTTCTTCATGGAGGAAAATCTGCAGTTTAAATAGAAGCAGGTGAGAAAAATAGGCACACACAGTTTGGCGCACGACCATGTGCTAACCGTGCGTTATTAACTTGCAGGACAAGCTTGCAGAAGATGAAGCGTTGACCCGTGTGTTTTTCTTCACGCACGGGCACCCGTGCGCGAAGGAAATCGCACGGGTAGCGACAGAAAATAGTGAAATAAGAAAATACAGTGGAACCGTACGTTTTACTCGCGTGGGGGCACTACCGACCGTGCGTGAACAAAGCGCACGATTAACCACAGAAGACACAAACTGGAAAGCTACAGGAAATTCGTGTGTTTCTTTCGCGCATGATTTCAAAGAAACCGTGCGTCAACCGTGCGTTAAGAAATTCGTCGAGCTCTGTTCAACATTTCCCCTGCACAAATAAAATGCACGATCACAAAGAACTGTGTGCCAAGAAAATGCATGGTCGTGTGTTTTCCTCAAACCTACATTCCAACCATTGGAAAACGTACCACCTGCACAGTAAAACCAAAACATGGAGCACCAGCGTCCAGCAACATTACACAACATAAAATAAACAAAAAGAACCATGGGGAACACCATGTGCTTACCCCCAACATCCGAATGTGCAATTGCACACCACAAGAGACAAAATAGTGCACTTAGCGTGAAAAACTATATAAATAAAATATCAACGATAACATACTAAAAGTGAAGTGCAAGTGAAAGAAAGCTAGCTCAGATGAGTCCGAAAAACCCTATATAAATCGGACTCATCACACCACCAGACTTAAACTTTTGCTCGTCCCGAGCAAATCATCAATAAGCGGAGTTAAAAAGGCTAGTTGACTAAGCAATTGCATAAATAAAGTACCATGCAAAGTCATACACTCATGTACAAAAAGCAATAGTAGAAAACTCTTCTATCCATGCATAATAATTTCTAATTCCTATGAATGTAAAGAAGATATTACAAATACTCCTAAAGTGAATCACGGTGAATCATTCGGCTGCACGTAGAATGAAAGCAGGCGGACAATGAGGTGAGCATTGCCAAAGACCAGGTCTCAGGAAAATCTCCAAAGGAATCCACCAATGTCGACAACCATATGCTCGCCTGTTCGCACTCTCTCCAGGCACTAGTTCGACTCAAGTACGAATCCGTAGGACTTGGAGTATAATATAGGCTTAGGTGAAGGCGGGGTATACAAAGATAAACAAGACGAACATGCACACCCAAAATGAGATCGCCCGAAAACACTTATAGCTAAACTCAATGAACAAACACGTGCGTCGCACCACCAGACTTGGACTTTTGACGATGCATGTACGCCCATAACGAAGACAATACAACAAAATTTTCAACTCAACAATAATATTTTTTTCTCTTTTATTCCCCATAGGGAATTGTCATTTCATGTACTATTATATATATATTTTTTCTCTTTTTATCCAAATAGCCAAAACAAGCCGAAAAAATGGCAACACCACAAACTGAAAACACTCTCATAACTGCCACACATAACAGATACAAACTGTTGGGTATTGTATCCACAATTACCTGGATTTGAGGAAGCCACCTGTCAAGCTAAGATGAATTCACAATGTATTTGATAAAATATTTCAAGTTGTGCTTGCAGTTATTCCACGCTAAGTACACGCCAATGTCAGGGTGCAGTAGGTCAATATACACGGGTCTGCACGACGTAATCCCTCGTTGAGCAGATCAGTGTGTTGGCCTACGTGTGCTCTCTCTATTGGAGTGTACTTATATTCAAGTACAGGGCTGTGTTAAGGCAAGAGCAGACAAGGAGCAAGGATGGGTCAAGGAGCACCTCATGGGTGGAAAGACGAAAAATCATCTAAGTGTAAATCGACGAGAATCACTAGTGATTCTCGCCGAATCGTCGAGAATCATTGGCTGATTCTCGCCGACTCGATCCAGCTACTTCAAAGCGAGCAACTCTGATTCTAAGTAAGAATCGACGAGAATCACCAAGTGATTCTCGCTGATTCGGCGAGAATCACTAGTGATTCTCGCCGAATCGTCGAGAGTCACTGGCAGATTCTCGCCGTCCCGACCCGGCTAAATCAGTGCGTGCAACCAAGTCAACTTCGACGAGAATCATCTTTGATTCTCGCCGAATCGTCGAGAATCACCTTTGATTCTCGACGATTCGACGAGGCTCACTTTCGATTCTCGCCGATTTTGACT
Source organism: Platanthera guangdongensis (assembly GCA_039583875.1). Lineage (NCBI taxonomy): Eukaryota > Viridiplantae > Streptophyta > Magnoliopsida > Asparagales > Orchidaceae > Platanthera > Platanthera guangdongensis. The sequence goes on along the minus strand of CM077164.1, from coordinate 57,562,585 downwards.
TGGGCAATTTTCTGGAAAAAGCTGGACCGGATTCTGCCGCTGACACTGTTTTGAACCGGATTTAGGGTTTCTTCTGGTGGGACCCATAACGGTCATAAAAGAGTATTTTACTGTATAAATACACGCGTATTTTTGAACAGTAGATTAGCGAAGCAGATTTGAAAAAGACGAGCCGCGACGTGACCTAGATCGCGAGTTCCGCTCCACCGCCGCCGCCGTCGCCGCTCGAGCAAGTTGATCGTCGGTCTTGATCGTGGTTTCTTCCAGATCGCCCGTCGACAGAAGCTTAGCCAAGCATAGTGTCTCACGTGTCTAACCGGAGATCCTTTGTCTCTTGATTTGTTGATCGGGAAAACCATCCCCGTCCGAATCGATTGAGACGATCGATCCTAGTGTGACCGTTGGAAGACCTAGCTAGCTTTGCTACGAAGTTTGGATCTCCAAAGTACTGCAGCCGCACACCGTTGTCGCCGCCGATCCCGTGAACCAAGCCGCCGCCCATCTTGCCGCCGCCGGTTCCGGGGAGATTCTCTCCAAGAGAGATCTAGGGTTGTGGACTCTTCGTGGACTTCAAGAACACATCGTTAACGAAGAGGGACACCTTAGTCTCCAAAAGTAGTTTGTATTTCTTGTACATTCTAGTTTTTTTTTGTTGTAAAGGAACGTTGGTTCCTAGCTGTAAGGGTTGGGTGCAACCCGTGTTGTGGGAGTGTTGACTCCTACGTGTGGAAGGGTTCCTTCCGATAGTGCAAGGATTGGATTTCAATCCTGTTGGTGAAGAGACCGAGTCGTCCCTTGTTGGGAGATAGGTCGAAGGGGGAAAGTGGATGTACCCAAATCGGGGAACCACTATAAATTGCTTGTGTACCTTCTTTGCTGTGCTGTTTTGTTTTATTGTGCAGGTACAATTTTAAATTCCGCAAAAACGCTGCACGTCACCTATTCCCCCCCATAGGTGAAGATAGTTGACACTAGGTGGACTTTCAAGTGGTATCAGAGGCAGGTTACTCATCAAAAAGGTTTACACCTTGAGTAGAATCCTGCCACCAGTGTCAGAAGCATGGAGCTGGATCATGAGATATCGCCACTAAGACTTCCCACATGCACAAAGGAGTATTATCCCGTCTAGAATATGAGAGTGTCGTATCACTTGGAGGCTATCGATCCTCGAGCATCTTTCATCCTGGAAGAGGGTCCTTTTATTCCTATGAAGACCTCCGGCTCTGGAAAGAATATCCAAGTGCCCAAGTGCATTGCTGAGATGTCAGAGACGGAACTCTCATTATTTAATCTGGACAAGATGATTCGTCAGATTATCATGGATATCTGGTCTGGACCTTCTCGCTCCAGATTGGAAAAATGTGGGACGGCCAAATCTATGTGGGTGATGATCTCAGAGCTGATGGGGGGATCAAAGAAAGCTGGAATCTGCTGTCAACTAGAGGATGAAGCCTATGCGGGGGTCCTCGCCTCTGAAGATGAAGGCAAGGATCAATCGGACAGCATCAGAGCTCCAGTGTCCGTGTCAGAGACTGAAGAGGCCAGTGAGGAAAGCAGCTCTGATGAGGATGACACAACGGTCACTGGCTCTAATGACAATAACACTGAAGAGCAGGTAATTTCTTCATCTTGCCCCGTCTCTCATGAAGTTTCTGAAGACAGGAACTGTTTCCCTTCAGAAAATCCTGATTCTCTGAAGAGAGCCCTTCAGGAAAGCAACCTACTTGTTAAGGAACAAGCTCAGGAGATTGCTCTGCTGAAGATCTTGTTGGTTCTCCAATTGGCATCCAACAAGGTCATGGACTCTAAAATCTCTGATCTAGAGAGTAGTCGAGAGAATGAGAAGAGGATAGTATCTAACTTTTCCAAGGTTGATGCTATAAAGAGAAAGGAAGAAAATGGGTGGATCTCCCGAATTATCAATTCGTGGAGAAATGGGGAAACGGTATTCCGACCCCCACTCCGAGCAGGAAGGGTACTCATCATGCCTTCAGGTATGATCACAGGAACAATCGTGGTCACTGCAAGGGTGATCTGTCCTCATGTGGAGACACCCATAGTGCAAGAGCCATCATGGACACCCATGAAAGAATACCTAAGGCTCATTCTGAGCCCTTTGTATTCTCGACCACTGCCCCTACTCGGCATGAATCGGCTGGTATCAGCTCTCAGAACTTCTCTCTCCACCCAAGGACACAGGAAAGGGGGGTTAGAAGTCATGCTGTAAGTTCTCATGGGGCCTCAGGAAGGGGGCTGACTGAAAGGAAGGCACCTCCTCCCAGGCCTCGTGACGCTCGCTGGATGCATTCATTCCACCCTTCCACGTGTCACGGTGGAAGAGGCAGTTCTGGGAGCAGATCCAGATCTATCCCGTTTTGACCTAGGCTCATGACTACCTCAGTCACTAGATCAGGTCAGAAATGGAGATACAACATTCACGCGTGTTGGTGCTGTGGCAAGGTGAGACACTTTGCCATAGACTGTTGGCACAACCCCTATGTGTCAAGGGTAAGGGCCTATCCACATCTCCTGGGCAAAGGTAGTCTTCCCGACAGGATTTCTGAGGGAAGGCATTCGAGTGTTTATGCTAACAAGAACCTAGGACCCAATATGTATTGGGTTCCTAAGGTAAAGTAACTCTCTTTTGCAGGGTAGTCTAGGTTCCCATAAACATGATGGGAACTAGACAGTAGATGTTTCAAGACTAAATTGGAACAAATATATAGAATATCAGAAGTACCATTTACAATGGGATACTCGCATTGAACACCTGGTATGTCTCAAACTGAGGGGGTAAATCATGAATCTCATAATCCCAGGTATTTTTGATCAGCTCATATACTTGAGTCATATTGTATCGACATATACATATATATATATTTATATATATACATATATACACATATATGAGTGTACACCTAAGGATAGGTTAACGCGGTAAACATAAACCTTAGACACATCAATGAAGATTTATCGGAAATTCCACTGGTTGATTCGAGAACTAACATCTCCAGGCATAGATCAATTCACTGAAAACTAACGAAGATACGTCATTGGAAATCTCGACAACGAAGATACGTCATATCAAGAAATGTATGGAAAAGCCCGGTTCAAACCCTAAATATATTGGCTTTAAAAATATATATGTGTTTAGAAGTTTTTTTTAATTGTCTTGATATCAGAAGACCTCGAGAATCCAGCATGCCTCTTAACCCGTAGATTCATGTTAAAGAATCCCTTCGATTTCGACTTAGACAAACTAAAAACCTGCTTAACCCGTCGAACATTAGCGGTTCGCTCTTCACACGGAAATCCTTTTTAAACCCGTCGATATCGCATAGTTTCCCGCCGACCCTTCACATTCCGCAGGAAGCTCACCGAAGAACTCTCGCCGAATCGTGAAGAATTCCCGCAAGATTCCCGCAAGCTTCTTCCCGAGGGACTCTCACCGAAGGACTCTCACCGAAGGACCCGTGATTCTTCCCCTTCCGTCGACATCCCGCAAGATTCCCGCAAATCGTGAAGAATCCCGTCGATCTCGCCGATTGCCTTCCGTGAATCTCTCCTCTTCCAGGGATTTCTCCACAGTTTCGATCAATCACAGTCGCGTGTACCTCCCGGGTGTCCGTCGTGCTTGTCAAACTAACTCACCATCTACGCTCTTGGGTAACCACATCCTCATCCCTACAAGAACGTTATAACTAGTGTCGCTTCCCTTTCGACTTTTGATTAAGCGTAGAGTAGGGATTCTTTCCCTAGGTTTACAATGGCTCCAAGGACAACCGCGGGACTGATCACTGGATGTGAGCTGGTTCGAACAGGGTTCTCACATGCCTCAGATGAATTCAGAAACATCATCCTTATGCTTGAAGAGGCTGGACTCTCATTCATACTAGAGCACCCCTATAAAATCCTGGACAAGGAAGTGATGGAGTTCTTCGCAACCGCAAAACTCCGGAATGACGACTCTCTCATCAAGAGCAAGGTTACAGGGGCAAAGATCAATATGACTGCCAGCAAGCTGACCCACTTCTTGCAGCTCACTAGCTCGGCGCACGAGGATTATCTGGATGAACAGGACAAAACCAGGACTTTATTATTCTGTGGACTCGCTCGAGGAACTAGGTCGATAAAGCGAAAGGAAATGAATGAGGAGGGGAAGCTTCTGTCAGACATCATTGGGAAGGTACTCATATGCAAACCGGGTTCACATGACCACATCTCTGCAGACATGTTCAAGATCCTTGTGGCAATTGTCTGCCGAAAAAGATTCAACTGGGGGGCATTGCTTTTTGAGAAGATAAAGGACACCCTCAGATCTCCTAGCTTTGGCCGAATCATCAGTCTGTATCTCAATCAGTTAAACGGAGATAAGTATGATATGAGTAAAGGTGTTCCTCTACATTACTTGAAGAAAATGGACTCGAGTGTTTTTGACAGATGGGAGAGGCGCATTGGGCAGGCTGCCGTGGTAGAACAACAAGAAGTATCTCCAGCCGAGGACGGAACTGTGGATGACTCCTTAGTAATCCCCAGTGAAATTCCTGATGCTTTGTCTGCAGGAATTGAGGGGGAGCCTCTACCCACTTATGCTAATATCGTATCTGACATCTCCCAGATAGCCAGAGATGTAGTGGCAGATATACAAGAAGCAAGTGAAGCTGTGCTGGAGGATGAGGAGGCCCTAAACCTGAACGATCTAGGTGCCGGAGGTGCTGTAGAGGAGACTGCTGACGAAGGGTTGGAAGATGATGCTGATGCGAATGATCTCATGGATGATGAAGGTGAGGAAGAAGGCAATGAGGGACAGGAAGCATTGGAGACTCAGGATATCACTGAAGTTCCATCTGACGAGCACGCTCCTGAGATCGTTCCTAAGATAATTGGTGCAACAGTGGAGGGGGAGTCCGAGAAATCTACAGAGGCCGCAAGAATTCCCCCCTTAGAGACTGTGCTCGTGTCCAGCTCTACAGGTGCATCTGCTGAAGAGCAAGGCCAAGGAGTGCCTTTAGATCATCCACTACGAGATGATCTAGCCAATCACACCGTGAATGTCATTCAGGGTATAGTGGATGAGCTTAAAGCATCTTTTGAGAAAGCTCAAAATAAACTGTTGAAAAGAATTAAGAAATCGGAGAATCTCATGCTCAAGAACATGGTGGAGATCAATCACAAACTGGACGTGATGGAAAAGAAGTTTGAAGATACATATACAGCGGCCGGCCAAGCTGTCACTCTTCTTATGGACGTATTAAAAAGGAACATCGATACTCTCACAATCGTAAATCAGAATGCTCGTGTCGTAGCAAATAACATTCAAAAGTTTGATGGCAATATGGTAACTCTTAACACCAATCAACAAGCCTTGGTCACTGAATTCTCCAGGACTACAAAGCACATTGATGAGTCACTGCATTCTTATGCAAACTCCATTGCAGTCGAAGCCAAAAAGGGGGAGAAAGAATATATAGCTAAGATGGCCGAGCTTCAAGAAATCATCATCACAAACTTTGAGCAGTCAAACAAATATGTTTATGACAGTTGCTGGTGGATGCTCCAACAAGCGTTAGGCGTTAATATCCCTGAAAATCCCGAAGGTACTCCTGCTCCTGAAATTAATACTGCGGCTGATGAGGGAGCCAATGCTGAAGAAGCTCCTTTAAGTGAAGCTGATGCTGCTAGGGCCACCTCCAAGGTAAAACTGATGGCAATGTTTGACCAAGGAGCCCTAGCAAAAGCCAGAGACAAGAGAAAATCTCAAGAAGGGTCATCCAAGGAAACATAAGCTGAAAAGAGAATCAGATTGAAGGAGGAGGAAGTAAGAAACAAAAAGTGGAGTCCGGTTTCAAAGAGTATCATCTTGGACACATTCTGGCTACAAGAAAAAGGAGAAATCAATCGAAATGACGTATACAGCCAGCATGAGTGGGAGCTGCACAAGACGTATGAAGCTAAACGGAACATCTTCTTCAGGACCAACACTGCGGCAGATAAAGCTCCTCCACCCAGATACTATCCAAAGCCCAAGGAATATGTTGAAAGGCAAAGAAAGAAGTTTTTGGCTCAGAAGCATAAGGATGACCTAGCCAAAAATCCATAGACAGAAATTCATAGATTGTCATTGTCTCTTGAACACTTTTATCTTGTCTTATTGATATATGAACAATCCTGATTATATTTATATATATATATGTATATGAATTTATGATTGACTCAAGCCTTGATCTGTTTGCCTATATTTTCTTGTGCCGCATCTTTATATTCTCTATGTTGTATATATTATCTGGTTGGTGGTATTCATCTTAGCTAGTAGGATTTTGGCTTCGTCAAATAGGGGGAGATTGTTGGGTATTGTATCCACAATTACTTGGATTTGAGGAAGCCACCTGTCAAGCTAAGATGAATTCACAATGTATTTGACAAAATATTTCAAGTTGTGCTTGCAGTTATTCCATGCTAAGTACACACCAATGTCGGGGTGCAGTAGGTCAATATACACGGGTCTGCACGACGTAATCCCTCGTTGAGCAGATCAGTGTGTTGGCCTACGTGTACTCTCTCTATTGGAGTGTACTTATTTTCAAGTACAGGGCTGTGTTAAGGCAAGAGCAGACAAGGAGCAAGGATGGGTCAAGGAGCACCTCATGGGTGGAAAGACGAAAAATTGTCTAAGTGTAAATCGACGAGAATCACTAGTGATTCTCGCCGAATCGTCGAGAATCATTGGCTGATTCTCGCCGACTCGATCCAGCTACTTCAAAGCGAGCAACTTTGATTCTAAGTAAGAATCGACGAGAATCACCAAGTGATTCTCGCCGATTCGGCGAGAATCACTAGTGATTCTCGCCGAATCGTCGAGAGTCACTGGCCGATTCTCGTCGTCTCGACCCGGCTAAATCAGTGCGTGCAACCAAGTCAACTTCGACGAGAATCATTTTGATTCTCGCCGAATCGTTGAGAATCAACTTTGATTCTCGAGAATCAACTTTGATTCTCGACGATTCGACGAGACTCACTTTCGATTCTCGCCGATTTTGACTTGGGCAATTTTCTGGAAAAAGCTGGACCGGATTCTGCCGATGGCACTGTTTTGAACCGGATTTAGGGTTTCTTCTGGTGGGACCCATAACGGTCATAAAAGAGTATTTTACTGTATAAATACACGCATATTTTTGAACAGTAGATTAGCGAAGCAGATTTGAAAAAGACGAGCCGCGACGTGACCTAGATCGCGAGTTCCGCTCCGCCGCCGCCGCCGTCGCCGCTCGAGCAAGTTGATCGTCGGTCTTGATCGTGTTTTCTTCCAGATCGCCCGTCGACAGAAGCTTAGCCAAGCATAGCGTCTCACGTGTCTAACCGGAGATCCTTTGTCTCTTGATTTGTTGATCAGGAAAACCATCCCCGTCCGAATCGATTGAGACGATCGATCCTAGTGTGACCGTTGGAAGACCTAGCTAGCTTTGCTATGAAGTTTGGATCTCCAAAGTACTGCAGCCGCACACCGTTGTCGCCGCCGATCCCGTGAACCAAGCCGCCGCCCATCTTGCCGCCGCCGGTTCCGGGGAGATTCTCTCCAAGAGCGATCTAGGGTTGTGGACTCTTCGTGGACTTCAAGAACACGTCGTCAACGAAGAGGGACACCTTAGTCTCCAAAAGTAGTTTGTATTTCTTGTAATTTCTAGTTTTATTTTTGTTGTAAAGGAACGTTGGTTCCTAGCTGTAAGGGTTGGGTGCAATCCGTGTTGTGGGAGTGTTGACTCCTATGTGTGGAAGGGTTCCTTCCGATAGTGCAAGGATTGGATTTCAATCCTGTTGGTGAAGAGACCGAGTCGTCCCTTGTTTGGGAGATAGGTCGAAGGGGGAAAGTGGATGTACCCAAATCGGGAAACCACTATAAATTGCTTGTGTACCTTCTTTGCTGTGCTGTTTTGTTTTATTGTGCAGGTACAATTTTAAATTCCGCAAAAACGCTGCACGTCACCTATTCCCCCCCCATATGTGAAGATAGTTGACACTAGGTGGAATTCCACAAACTACAACAAAACAAACTAACCGAGCGACCACATTTAGATGTGCGAGTAGGAAAAGCTATATGGCTATGGTAGCGAGGCGTAGGATGTCAAAGGAAGGGAAAGGGTCAACGGGGGTAGCAACGGATAGATGTCTGGAATGGTACAAGTCTCAAACTAAACAAAGTAATGGCCTACATCACACGCGCACTTGACTAACCATGTACCCATGCTTCAAGAGTGGCTTGGGGCAAGTTCTTAGCCACCAAGAAAAATAATCCTTCCTCCCGACTCGAGCAATACGAGGCTATTGAACTCCCACACACAATCCTACACCACCGTTTGATTCATATTCGGATTCACAACTAGAGTGCCGTAAACAAAATCTACGCTAATAGAAAAATAGAAACTATAAGCATATAATGAATTTTAATCTACACAGAATCTAAGTGATCATGAGTGCACGCCTAGGAACACTCTTAGAGTCAACATTTTACTCCATCATGCAATCCTAAACCAACACAACATTCTTTATTCTACGCACAAGTGATAAACAAGCTCTGTGTGTGCAAGTACTTAAGTACACACTCTCAAGTGGGTGCTGTGGAGTGCAATGCAATTGCAAATGATATAACAATAAATTCTTTTAACTTGAGTCTCTCCCCCACCAGACTTAATCCATGCAACCTATCATAAGATTCACAATAAAAACAATGAAATAAAAGTCGGGGGAGAGGTTACCCCATTCTCAGCAAATGAGCATACCAGAAGACGCGTGAATATACAGAAGCAGTTCCGACTTACGAAGAATCACAACCCCGCCAATACGATTTGTCATGAATACCTGCAGGGTTGAGCTCCGCAAAAACAAAAGAGAAATATACAATATACAAAGAAATACTAAACTACGATAGACATAAAAAATAAAAATGCAGTTAATGAAAGATAACCACTTGGGTTATTGTCATCCCAGTACGACTTATTCAGCTAAGGAAAAGGTTCTAGCTAATTGGCCTATGAAAAGAAAAGTGCATGGGTAACTGTTCCATTATCCGTTTCGGTAATGGGTACCGATACGACGATAAAGCAATTACCCCTCTGCCTAAATAATCATACCTGCTCCCCGCAGGCAGAGGAAATAAAAAATAAGAAGAGGAGGAGCGCTAGTCCTCGCTCATCTTATCACAAAACATATCCTCGCCTAGCAAGGCATCATCAACCACAGATGTGTAGGAAGCGATGGAAACGGCATGAACACCAGGCTTATCTTCATCCCAGAATTCCCGTGGAGACTCAGCCTGCACAGGCTCAGATAAAGAAGGAGGATCAAGTAATAAAAGAAAAGAAGAACTAAAATAATTCAAAATAGGGGGAGTGGTCCCGGTCTCACTCCCAGCAGGATCCAAGTATAGATCATCATCGGTATCATACGAGTCATATCGTGGGAAATCCAAGAACTCTAGGTCCACGGTGAAAAGGGGTACGGCCTCATCCAGTAAGGAGATGCTAACCTCCGCATGAGAAAAAGGATATTCTTCATCCCATCGGGGTGCGTAAAAGTGTTCCGAAGATCCACCTTCTCCATCGGAGATAGTAGAATCATCATCCCACTTCGGCGCAACCTCAGGCATCAAATCATCCAAAAATACGGCATCATCAGCCGACTCACAAGAAAAAAAAGTAGCAAGATCAGGCAAAAATTGCGTAGGGGCGAAGCTGCTCTCAAAATCAAGCACTGAATGAGCAGGCCCCATCGCAAAATCATTTGCTGGCACCACCCCGTCGACCGGAACAATCTCTGCATCCCATACAGGAGCGCCCATGGATTGCTGATCCTCTTTTTGCTGGCTACCATAATAGTGGTCGTCATCACTCAAGGGAAGCTCATAAAAAGGGAGTGAGGGACCCATGAAGGATTTATATACAGCGAGAGATTCTTCAATAATCTCAACGGGTAAAAAACGAGCAAGATGAGCGATGTCAGTGTATAGGCCAGGCATCACCCTGGTAGGCATGTCCATAACAGTCTTCTGTGAATGGGAGGTTGTTGCGCGCACGCCCTTAGAGGGAGAAAGCTCGCACAAGCGAGGGCAATCCTTCACCATGTGGCCTACACCTTGATATAGCAAACATTGAATACAATGCTCGGAATTCATAACAGCCATGACGTCGATGTATCAGTGCAAAATATCAAGTAGATGGCACTCAGCTACTGAATACATCACGAACAAAAAATAATTGCCGAAAAGTGCTACACATCTAGAATAAAAAATAGCACGGATCTGCTATCTAAAACAAAAATCAGAAAAGGGCAAAAAGAAATAAGCAAAATAAAAAATAAAAATTTTAACAACTAAAACAAAGTAGGAACATGAAATATAAAAATGGAAAAGAGCTTCGATCTACTATCTCCCTCTCCAAAAACTCACACGACTGTGTTCCCGACAACGGAGCCAAAAACGTGATGCGTAGGACGACAAGTGTACCTGTCACACAAGTAATATAAAATGGGTGAATTTCGCCAAGTATCGATCTCTTCAAGGAAAACAGTAAGGTGGAGTTAATTTCGAGTATAACTTGAGATTGAAGTCCTTAGGTCGGAGTTAACTATGGGGGTTTGTGATGGTTGCAGAAACAGGAAATAAAACACTAACAACTACTCCTATGCAACGCCGTTATGTGATGCTTCGCTAGGCGGGATGGAAGACTACACGGGCTGCTATGCACCGAATCGCTGGGCTGATGGACGAGTAGGCTTGCAGATGAGATGGTTAGAATTGTGTAATGAGGGCCGAGAGCACCTCTTCGCTGCGAACGCCACTAGAAATTGCTAGTGCGGCAAAAACGGATGTGGCGGCGGGTGAAACTAAAGGTGCACCTCAAGCAAATAACATGAATATGAAATCACATAGACATGATTGTATACAAATGTTTTACAAACTAAACACACTTCATCAAATACAAGAGATTAAGCTACACTGTCAACAACAAGCGAAGAAAAGTGTGTGAAATCGATCGGATCTGAAGTCTTGCGGAGGATTCACGGAAGAAATCACCGGGTTGTCAATTCGCATCCTAGCTTGGTCCTCAACTGTGTCCGGGGTAGAGGAGGCTGTCACTCAATCCCAATGGACCCATCTTCTTTGTATCACGATCTAGCGGAGTATGGCACAAACTTATGCTAACTTGATGGATAAAGTTAGATCAAACTCTCCTTGAAGCTCAAGGATGAAGGAGGAGGCCGAGAGGAAGCTCGATCTTGAATATGGCGTTGAAAGCTTGCCCTGAGCACCTCCCTAAGGTGGAAGATGAAGGGAAATGGCGGAACCCTTCCTTGGAGGTGGAAAACGGCGGAGGAGAAAGACTCTTTTCTTCATGGAGGAAAATCTACGCTTTAAATAGAAGCAGGTCAGAAAAATAGGCACACACGGTTTGGTGCACGACCGTGCTCTAACCCTGCGTTATTAACTTGCAGGCCAAGCATGCATAAGATGAAGCGTTGACCCGTGCGTTTTCCTTTGCACACGGGCGCTTCCGCCCGTGCGTGAAGGAAATCATACGGGTAGCGAAAGAAAGAAAGGAATACAGGAAAATGCGGTTGAACTGTGTGTTTTACTCGCGCACGGGCGCTGCCGCCCGTGCGTGAACAAAGCGCACAATTAACCACAAAAGGCATAAATTGGAAAGCTACAGGAAATCCGTGCATTTCCTTCGCACACGGTTTTGAAGAAACCGTGCATCAACCATGCGTTAAGAAATTCGTCGAGCTCATTTCGACGTTTCCCCTGCACAAATAAAACGCACGATCACAAAGAACCGTGTGCCAAGAAAACGCACGGTCGTGCGTTTTCCTCAAACCTACATTCCAACCTTGGGGAAAACTCACCACCTACACAGTAAAACCAAAACATGGAACACCAGCATCCAACAACATTACACAACATAAAATAAACAAAAAGAACAATGGGGAGCACCATGTGCTTACCCCCAACATCTGAATGTGCAATTGCACACCACAAGAGACAAAATAGTACACTTATCGTAAAAAACTATATAAATGAAATATCAACGATAACATACTAAAAGTGAAGTGCAAGTGCGAGAAAGCTAGCCCAGATGAGTCCGAAAAACCCTATATAAATTGGACTCATCATCCACCTTTCATCGAACAGAGATCGACGAACTGTGAGCTATTCGGGAAATTTTCGTCGAACGGAGATCGACGAACCTTCCTTTAGAAACTTTCATCGAATGAAAATCGAAGGATTAGTTTCAAGTATTTTTTGTCGAACGGAGCTCGACAAAATATATTTCTTTCGAAAAACTTTCATCGGTCAGAGATCGATAAGATGCATTTCTTTTGAGAATTTTTCATCTAACCGGGTTTGATGCTTTGTCTTGCGTCGGACGGAGTTTGCCTTTTCACCTTCTGAAAACTTATATATAGGTTTTCATTGAACTCTATCCCGTGCTTTCTCCATTTCCCTTCTCTTACGCTTGATCTTTTCTGTCTTGCAGAGCAATGGCGATTTCTCAGGCAATTCTTCCAGCGATGAAATTTGATGTTGGATTTAACATAGACATGGATTCCTTTCAACATTAAGATCAAATCTTCCAGGATATTCTGAAATTGTTTGAGGATCAGAATCTGAATAAGTTTATGACTACACGGATGAAACGTCCAGTTGCTGAAATTAAAGAATGGGTTCACAGTTCAAGGTTTCCTGATCAGTCAACAGTTACTGGATCAATCTCTGGAAATCAGGTTATTTTATCACCTGATATTTAAACTAAATCTTTTGGTTTTGTTAATGGAGAGGATGACATATACTTATCCAGTTCTGAATTTGATATTATGCTAGAAAGTTTGGGTCATACACGGGGAAACTCTAACCATCTCTTGAAGAAAACTTTTTCTATAGAGTATAAATTTTTGGCTGATATTGTTGGAAAGGTTATATTGGGCAAACACTATGCCCATGACTATGTAACTAGGCACCAGTTCTTGGTGATATGTGCCTTAGTTAATCAGAAATCTATTAACTGGGGCATGATTTTGTTTGAACTAATTAAGAAGAAAATCAACAAGAAGGATGTTGGTTATGGAATGGTTCTGGGCATCTTCCTACAAGCCAAGTGCCCTGAACTCCTGGTCTCCCAAACCATCCACATAAATGCATCCAAGAGGCTGAAATATGCCTTATTTGGAATATGGGAGATGGTCATCCCTAAGACTTCCAGGGCTACTTCTTCCAAAATAGCTTCTGAATACACAAGGGATGTAACAACCATTCCCCTAACCCCAACAGAAGTCACTGCTCCTCATATCTCTTCTCCTCCTCCATCACCACACCATTCCCCTAGACAGCTATCTCCACCATCTCACATACCATCTCCACCTCATTCTCTTATTCAGTCATCAACTCCACATGATGACTCCCTTATTCTTCAGTCACCTATACCACCCATTACATCTGAAGATATACAATCCACTTCAACTCATCCAGAATCACCCACTCATTCATCTCCAATTCATATATCTCCATATCCACCTCATTCTCCTCAAATTCATATATCTTCACCTCACTCCCCTATTTAGGAAGAAACTATTCCTGATGTCACTCCTTCTGACATTCCAACACCTTTTATTCCTCAAGCCTTTACCATCTGTCCAACTTGCTCCACACCATCTTCTTCTACTGTTAATCCACCTTCCACATCTGCTACTCCTAATGATTATATGTTTGTGGATTTTTCTTCTATCTCTACCAAAATTCTTCAATTCAGCACTCTTACACTCAAAAAGTTGATAGCTGATGTTATGGCTCCTTTTGTTGCTTCCATATCTGCTCTCTCTGCTCAGCTTGCCTCCTCCCATGTTGTCCCTTCTTCTGGGGGCCTAGATTCAGGTTTCCCTGGATTTAGGCAGGGGGAGATGTCTTATGAAGAAGCTCCAACAGCCAGAGTTCCAGCAGTAGTGGCAGACAGCCCAGCAGCAGTAGACAGCAGATTTTGTAAATATTCAAGATACTGAGATGTTAAGTTCAGTTGAATAAACAGAAGCAGTAGTAGTTATTCCAGAAATAATCATTGTTGGTGATGTGTCCGTACATCCCACAGTTGACCTTATTCTTTATTATCAGATTTTGATACTCTGCTCAGTTATTTTCCAATTTTTGAGCATTCTTCTAATAATCCTATAGTATGTTATACAACTCCTATTGATTCTTCAATTTTAGAACAACTAAGAAACAGTTTCTCAGTTGTTTATCCCAGAAATAATTCAGTCCTTGAGACTGTAGTAGCTATTGAGAATAAAGATATTATAGAGCCAGTTAGTTCCCCTCCTACTTATGGTTGGGATGAAACTCCTATGCCTAACCTTGATGACATTCTTTTTGAAGATATGAAACAAGATGATAATGTAAATATTCAAGAAGCAGATACAGAAATTATAAGTACACAACTAGTAGTTTCAGTTCCTGATCAGTCAGAATTGCTCAAACAGCTAGATGCTCTATATGATGAACATGTAGAAGATTCTGATAATGATGAAGAATTAGATGAGTCTGATTTCTCTAGTTTTAAGAAAAGAAAGTTTAAGAAATAGAAGGCTGTAGTTATGGTTGCTCCTCAACCTTCAGCTACTGCAGACATTCCATATTACATATTTCATGTAATACCTCTCACTCCAGAACTACCTCACTTGATAAGATATTCTAAGAATGAAATGAAAAATAGGAAAAAGATGAAAATGTATGCTTCTCCTCCAAGTTCTAGGAGAGGACCTCCTCCTCCTCCTCCACCACCAGCAGGAGCAACAGGAAGTATTTCTCAAAAGCATACACCTTCTCAACATTCTCAGGTTAGTCAGAGCTCTAGGTCAGTATCACAAGGCAAAAAGTAGCATTCAGGTCAAAGTAAACAACAACAACAACCACAGTCAAGCACAAAAAGGCCTCCTTCTCCAATCTATGATCCAGAGATGGATCCAAATTTTAGAATGGCTAGATTCAAAGAATTAATTATTTTGTCACAGATAAAGAAAGCCAGAGAAGAAGGTAAAGACAAATCTCAGTTCACCATTATGTCCTCCTACAGGCAAAAATAATTTGAAAGGTATTCTAAGAAGAGTTTATTTAAAATGTTGATGAATATATGAGCTTACATCCAGAAGTTGCAGTACCAAGTAGAACATCTCTAAAGATAATTAGCTCTCAAGACTTGAAGATGACTCAAAGTGAAGCTGCTGATCCTAACAGAAAGCTGGTCTTCACAAAACCTTTATCTGATAACTCTAAGAAAGACTCTTAGTTTCTGATTTACTTTAATTGTGTTTGTATTGTTAAACTCTTAAAGTACCTATACTCTATATCAGCTGAAAGTTTGTTTTTCTGCGGGATATTTATTGCTTTTATTTTTCTATTTGTAGATAGTATCCTCACCCAAATAGGGGGAGATTGTTGGAACCTTATTACTGATTTGGGCAAGGATCACTATCATGTGTTTAGAATGATTAGCTTGACCCATTATGTATAGTCTGGGTCATAGGTTATTCTTTCCAGGGTTGCTACTTGAAGAAGAACTCGAGAGAAAAAGAAGTTCAACAAATGCAGAAATTCGCTCGACGAAAGTAGAGTGCAGATGAGGATCGCCAAGCACAGCTCGATGAACTAAGAGCTTTACCATTGAGCTTAGCTCGATGAAATTTGAGCTCCGGTCGAGGAACTCTGGCCTATACTCTCAAGCTCAGCCTGATGATAGCCAGCATCAGCTCGACAAAAGCCAAGCTCAGCTCGATGAACAACCAAGCTCAGTTCAACGAATTACTTACCCAGTTCGACGAACTCCTTGCTCAGGTCGATGAAATCTTTAGTCAGTTTGACTAATTCTCTGTAGTGATTTAGACGGTTTATATTCAGAAGTAAATTATTTTGAAACATCTAATTCCAGCCAGTTATTTTCTAGTATTTAATGCTAAATATTCTTAATGAATATGGCCATTTCTAGCAGCATTAAATACGGATTGATCACAGAGAATTCATTCTAATTATTCACCATGGCAGTTAAGGAATAAGTTTATATCCAATATTCAAATGCAGCCATTACAAATTCTAAGAGACTCCTCAGGCTATTCATAGAATGTTTTCAAAATTCAAATACTTGGATTTCTTCTCAGGAATGTATACTCTGAAATTTTGCTCTGCTGAATACAGATAGACAAGTGAGATACCAGAAAAAAATCAACACACAGAGTTCTTAAATATCTTCTACTCTCCAAGAGACAATCAATATTTCATCTGTCTAAAAGCTTTACTGGAGAGAAATATAATTGTTGAAGGCCTACACCCTGAAGAGAAGTCTCACTCACCTAATTACAATCTCTACACAAATCAGGGGGAGCTTTTAGCTTCATCATCCACTCAGTCTTCTCAGATAAATTTGAAAGATAAGACAACATCACTTTTAGTTTTATTTTTCTAACTGTGTCCAGGGTTATAACTCCCTTCAAAAGTTGACCCTCTTGGTTATTAAGTCACCTGATCAAAAGACTTAGTTTGATTTTTGAGCACCTAGTCAAAAGCTCAAAGGGTTGCTAGATCTCCCTTAAAAACATAGATCTTCTGGTGGTAGGGCACCTGACCAAAAACCTGTAGTGGATTCCTACCAGGGTGGTAGAAGAGCGGATGTACCCATGATTTTGGGGAACCACTATAAATTTCTTGTGTCGTCTATGATTGTTATTCTCTCTGTTTGTGTGTTGTGATTTGTTTTGTTTTTGCTTTATATATTTATATATATCACTAGTCTTTAAATCCGCTATAAATCTAAATTAATTTTTTTTAATATACATTATTAACCCGTCCTCTAGTGTAAAGTAGATCTATCCCTCACTTTCAAGGTCTTTTCTTAGTTTTCTTCCATTATGTGTGAGGTTCTTAGCTCAAAGTTATTGTCCTAACATACTGCCTCAAAAGAAGTACAAGCTACCCTGATCAGTCTGAACACCACTTGAACCATGATTTTTGTCGTACTTTTTATTTTATGTGCACTGAAATATTATGGAAATAAAATTATTTGTGTACTTTAATGTTGTATTTATTTTATTATATATGTTGTGTGTTTTTATTTAATGCACGTGTATTCTTTATCAAAACACTTTTGTACGTATCATTATCCTATATAAAACATCCACTTATGAGAATTGGATCATAAAACACATTTACACAATTTTCCACAAATACTAGTAAATGCACTAAATAGAAAATCATGACGCTACAATGTCTAGTTTTACTTAAAATGCACGCGTATATAGTAATTCTTACTATATACACTCACTTCTACCTTCTTTTGATACTTCCAAAAATGGAGATTAAATTGCATAAATGTAATAATTAAGGTGGAGTACATTAAAAAATTCATAGGAAGCATCTATGTAGGGGGTAATCATATTGGAGGTGCATACTTTATTCATTGCCTGATCATAATCATACTTCCAATAAGTTGTTCCTAATCAATCTTATAAGCTATACACTGATCTCCAACCACTTTCTTAATATGTTAAATCATGCTTGTATTTTTTCCAATGAAATTTCATCTCTGGTACTACAAATCAAACATCTACATATTATGCATAAAACTCATTTTCTTTTATATGCTATTATTTTCTAACAAGATGTTCACTTTTAAGAGTGATTATTATACTTTTTGTTGTGTTCACTATTTGTACTCTATCAGGACTATGAATTTGTTTTTAACAAGTGGTATCTTCAAATAAGAATGCTTATATTATAGTTTTTGATGTGTTACTTAGTACTATTTTCAATCATGCTTATGTTTTCTCAATAAGTAGTATTTAACAAACTTTACATTACATTCTATTTTTTTCATCTTTACTTAAGAAACAAGTAATTCTTACTGCATACACTCACTTCTACCCTCTTTTGATACTTCCAAAAAGGGATAATAAATTGCATAAATCTAATAATTAAGGTGGAGTACATTAAAAAATTCATAGGAAGAATCTATGTAAATGGAGTAATCTTATAGGAGGTGCATACTTTATTCATTGCTCGATCATAACCATCCTTTGAATAAGTTGTTCCTAATCAATCTTATAAGCTATACACTGATCTCTAAACACTTTTACTAATAACAAAAGAGGGAGTATAAATTGAGAAATCTAGTGGAATAGATATTTAGGAGGCGAGGGGAGTAAATTATATGAGAACACTTATGTAGGGGGAGAGTTCTTATTTGAAAGAAATTGTACCTAATCACCTAGAGGGGGGGGGGGTTGAATAGGTGACTTAATCGTTTTAAACTTTTTAGGCAGATTTCAGTTTATATCTCAGAGTTATAACAAATTCTACACAGCAGTCAAACAACAATCACAGCAATCAATCAAGCACACAGTGAACACACAAATTTATAGTGGTTCCCCAAGGTTTGGGTACATCCACTTCCCCCTTCGCCTATCTAGTAGTGTACTAGATTCGGCCAAACTCCTTCACTATCTCAGATCCTCAGATCTTACACTCAGAACCCCAAAACAGGTTCCTACAGCTCAGGCCCAAGACCCTACAACTCAGTCTTCTCCAAAGACCTACACTCAGCTTCTTCATAAAGCCTACACTCAGCCACAACAGGCCTACACTTAGCCACAACAGGCCTACACTTAGAGATTTACATCTCCTACACTCAGGCACACAGGCCCTACACTCAGCCTTTATAATTACAGGCTTACAACTCAGATCCCTAAGGATCCTACAAGAAAATAAGAATACAAATAATATACCTACAACTCTGAATAGAGAGATGAGTTGATAGGTTCTTGATGAGTTCTTGAAAGAACTCTGCTGAGAACAATCACACTTGGCTTTTCTTCAAAGCTTCTTGAATGTAGAACACAATAGGATTGATTCTATGCAGCTGATCTTCAATCACTACAACTTAAGATTCAGAGCTAGGTCTGAACCCTTCTTCACAGCCTGGTTCCAACGGCTATCTTCTTGGATGGAGCTCTCTCTCTCTCTCTAACTTCTTAGATCTTCACTTGATTCTTCAATGAATAGCTAGATCTTCTGTGTATTACTTGATGTGTTGATACTCCATATTGAATCTCCTATTTCTGTTGACAGTATAAGCCTATTTATAGGCCTTCTTCAGGGTGACCGGCTGATCCGGTTCCTAACTGATTTCTGACAACTCTGACAGGTGCAGTAGACCGGTTGGAATGACAGCTGTCAAGTCATCCAGTCAGTTCTTGAAATAACTGTAACTTTCTGAAAGTGTCGAGACAATCTGTCTTTAAGTGTCGACACTTATAGACTAAGTGTCGACACAAGTTGACTAAGTGTCGACACTAGCCTTCAAGGTGTCGACACAACTCCTTGTGTTGTATAATTCACTTCTCGATAAGGCTTCTTCATCATGTGTCGACACTGATATTCTGTGTCGACACAACTTCTTGTTCTTCAGCACTTAGTTGAATTCTTGTAAGTGTCGACACAACTCCTTTGTGTCGACACATATTCATGTGTTGAACTTGTTCAGTGTCGACACATCTTCTTGGTGCCGACACATGCCTTCTGTGTTGATACTTGCTGAGTGTCGACACAGCTCCTTGTGTCGACACATTCTTCTTTTGTTGAGACTTTGACTGAGTGTCGACACATCTCCTTTGTGTCGACTCTTGTACTTAGAATTTTTGTTGAACTTTGCTGAGTGTCGACACAGCATCCCAGTGTCGACACTTTCTTCATGTGTTGAGTCTTCTGCTGTGTGTCGACACATTGTTCATTATGTCGACACTTTCTTCATGAGCTGAGTCTTTTACTGTGTGTCGACACATTGTTCATTATGTCGACACTTATACTTAGACTCTGCTGACTTTTGCTGAGTGTCGACACAGCCTCCAAGTGTCGACACTTTCTGATGTAGACTCAGTTCCTCTAGGTGTCGACACTGCTGTTAAGTGTCGACACAGCTTCACTGGACTTTTCTTCATTGAGTGTCGACACAACCTGTATGTGTCGACACTTTCTGTCTGGTGTCGACTCTACATCCCTGGTGTCGACACAATTAATCCAAGTGTCGACACTGCTTGCCTGGGTGTCGACACAAGTCTTCTTAAGTGTCGACACTTTGCTCCTGGGTGTCGACACATGGACTTAGAAACTTTTCATCTTTTCCTGCAAATACTTAACCTGCACAAGGCAACTCAAAATACATCAAATACATTTTGATGTATATCATTGAGTAGGGTGAGGCTTCTTCAAATCAGGTACATTTAAACCAATGTACCCAACAATCTCCCCCTATTTGGAGAAGTCATAACCCTTAGTCAATGATATACACCATACATAACAAAATTACAGTATGATGTAAAACAGGATTATGCAAACAGGGAAAACATAAACATGTATCAAACAAAACATGTATACTCAGATATCATCTCAGAACAATTATGAAATAGATTAATCACACAGCACATTGTTCTAACAGCTTTGTCATATTCATTTTTCAAAAGTTTACAAAGTGTTAAAAATCAAAAGATTACAATTGTAAACTGAAGAAAATTCTATTCTATTTTTGCTCAGCATCTTTGATCACTATTCCCTTTCGAGACTGTATCTTGGCTTGCATAGGGGCTTCAGCATCTTCAGTATCAGCAGGATTTTTCCCTTTCAGCTCCTTCTTCTTTAGCTCTTCAACTTTAATCTTCTGCCTCTCAAAGTAATGATAAGGCTTGGGAAAGTACTTGCTAGGCTCATGGGCAGTAGGAGGTAGCTTTCCCATCTTTGTCTTTCTTCTATATTGCACTATGGCTTCTTGCCTTGTCTCATGCTTCCTCCATTCTAGTTCAGAAAACCATTTGTTTCTATCTTGAATATTATCTTTGGCAGCCTTCCAAGCAGTCAAAATAATATTTCTTGAAGTGGGGCTCCACTGCTCAAAATCAGGTCTTTGTTCAGCTTGCTCTCTGAACCTCTTCTTAGACAGTCTGGCTTCTTGTTCTTTCAGTATAGCTTCTTGCATAGCCTCAGATACTGGCTGAACCACCTTTTCTATGATGACATTTTGCTGTCCCTCAGGTGGGCTATACATAGACTGTATATCAGCTTGTACCATATCAAAATCTGGAGGAGGGTAGATTACTTGAGCCACTTCAGGTTGCTCCCCTCCTAGATATGCAGGATGTATCCCAGATTCTGCTACATTATCATCATCACATAAAGGAGGATAACAAAGAGTTACTATGATAGAATTAGAAATCCACTTTGAATGATCAGAGCTGGCTTTGCCTAACACCCTCTCCCCCTTTATGACATCTCTTTCCATGTGATCTCTTAGATCATCCTTTTGAAATCTTACTTGGGCATCCAAATAGTTTACTCCATCATTAAAGAAAGGTTTCAACCTTTGGAGCTTTTCAGTTATCAACTTTTGAGAGTCTTGAATTGCAGAAGTAACATCAGTTAAACTCTTTTGCAATGCTTTATCAAACTCTGCCTTAGCAGTAGCATTAGAAGTAGTCAGTCCAGCAGCTATGTTCTTCATCTCTGTGATAATTGCATTGTGTGAAGCAGTTAAGTTATCATTCATTCTGATCTGGTTCTCAAGAACATATCCTTGCTTCAGTGCAATGTCATCCACTTGAGCTTTTATTTTCTCCTGATGAGTAGCTAAGTAGACTACTACATTCCCTCCCTTGTGGAAGCAGTCAGTCATCTCCTTTTTATTTAGATTCATCTCAAATCTTGTGGACTTAATATCTTGGGCCAGATCAAACTGTAAAGACTTATGCCCCTCATCCACATATGTTTCTATGGCTTTCCTGTGCTCATCAAACTTAATTTGCATAGCAACCATCAAAGCACTGTAATCTACAGTTGGTGCTGGCTGTAGTGCAGGCTGTGGTGCTATAGTTTGCAGAGCTTTCTTATAAGTCTGGCTTCTTCTTTTAAATACTTGGAATTTCCTCTTTTTAGCTCTTGCTGCCTCCTCATCTTCAGAAGCAGATGTGCTTGCTATTTCTACCCTCTCCCTAGGTAGCTCCTCAACTTCCTTTGGCTTCTCAGGCTCTTTTCTTGCTATTTCTTCTAGAATTTCCACTTGCTCCCCCTGAACTTAAGCAGTCTCCCCCTCAGCAGCAGCACTTTCCTTGTCAAAGTCTGTCTGATCCAGATTAAGGAAGAGATCTTCCATTGTAAATTCTTGTTGAGGAAGAGATGGAGATTCTCTTGGCTCATCAACAACTTGATCAGATACAACATGAGCTGTAACAGATGTGTCCTCCATGACAACATTTGGGATTTGACTATCAATCTGAGGTTGCTGATTAACATCAGTTAAGTTGTCAATTATAACTTCACTCTCAATAAGGAAATGTAATTGATTGATTTCTGAGATTACCTCAAGGATAGTGTGGGTTGCTTGCTCACTTTCTAGTGGAGTTGGCTCTTGCACTACTAGAGGCTCCCCCTGGATAGAATCCTGGTGAATGGGGCTAGCTTGAGGTAGCTCCTCCTGCCTCTCTGCATCATCTTGTTGAGCTGGAGACTTCCCAACATCTCCAGGTTCTTGTTCATCATCTGGTGTAAAGATAACTTGCTCCTCAGAGCTGCTAGATGACTCTTGAGCCACAGGGGCTATCTTCTTCTTCTTCTTTTGAGGAGTTATTTTCTCAGGAGTGGGCATCTCCTTAGTTAAAACTCTGTCCCACCTTGAGAAGATCCTCATGTCCATCTTTCTCATATGGTTGATCTTAGTTCTAGCAGCTTGACTCATTACTTCTGGTATACTACCAGCCAAGTAAAGACTTAGAATTCTACCCAAATTGGGTTTCTTCAGGCTCTCCTTAATCTTCCCAAATAAAACTGCAGACCAATCAGTAGTTAGTTGAAAGATAATCCTTGTCATGATGCTGAACATATAAGCTGAAATCCTGTCATGGCCTCCAGACTTGCACATGATAACTTTGCCAACAATTTCTGAGAGAAATTTCCCCTGGCTGTTCATGCCTTTCCTATTTAATACAGATCCAATTTTTCAGCTTGGAATCTAGACCACACCAAGTTAATGCTTCTCTGGTCCTAGAAGCAGTAACTCCATCCTTTTCTTTTGTCCTAGGTAGGTTTAGGACCTTTCTTAAACTCTTTGGCGAGACCTTCACTTTTTCTCCATGAACCCTGGACTTTATCTTGAATCCTGATTCGTCTAGGGTGGCTCCATTCAGAAACTCTAGAACTTCTTTCTTCCAAATCTTGGTTGGTTCTTACACAAGAAAATCTAACCCTAAGTTTGCGAATAGGGTTACCACATTCTTGATCTCTTGATCTGCATCGTCAAATGAATGCCGCACCAGTTCATAGCCTTCGTTCACATTCTCCTCGAGCTTTGGCGCCATTAGGGTTTGAAGAATTTGAATTGAGAGAAGAGAGGTGTCGACACACAAGTTTGGTCTCGAAACTTTTGTGAGCGTGTCGACAGACAATGTTGAAACCCTATATATACCTTTCTAGGATTGAAGATGAAAGGGCGGGTTAACTAACTCAAATTGTGTCGACACTGATGAAAAGTGTCGACACTGACTTATAATATCTCGACACCTAAGTTTAGTCAACAGAATATATGTGTCGACACCGCTAAGCTCGACGCATAGTCGAGATATTACTTCACTAATTCTGCATAAAGTCTAAGTGTCGACACCACCGTGGATGTGTCGACACCTACTTATCATGTGTCGACACTAATTTTCTGAAGTGTCGACACCAACTTCCTAGATGTGTCGACACCTTTTCACTGAAGTGTCGACACCAATTTTCTGTCTCGACACAGACAACTCTGTGTGTCGACACTATTTTACTTAGCCATTTCTATAAACTTATTCTAAGTTTATCATACCTAGTTCAATTTTAAACCTATTGAACTTTGTTTCTTCTAAAGGCTTAGTATACATATCAGCTAGTTGATTATGTGTTTTAACATACTCTAGTGAAATATCTTCTTTTTCTACATGTTCCCTTAGAAAATGATATTTTATTTCAATATGTTTAGTTCTACTATGGGAAACAGGATTGTTTGCAATAGATATAGCACTAGTAGAATCACAAAACAGTGGTGTTCTACTTACCTGAATACCATAATCCTCAAGCTGATGTTGTATCCATAGAAGTTGAGCACAGCAACTTCCTGCAGCCACATATTTTGATTCTGCAGTGGAGATAACCACACTTGTTTGCTTCTTGCTACTCCATGAAATCAGTCTTCCACCTAGGAATTGACAGGTACCAGTTATACTTTTCCTATCTTCCTTGCAGCCTGCAAAATCTGCATCTGAATAACCTGTCAGTTCAAAGTCCCCATTCCTAGGATACCAAAGGCCTAGATAAGGAGTGCCCTTTAGATATCTCAGTATTCTTTTGACTGCTGTCAAATGAGACTCTTTAGGGCATGCTTGGTACCTAGCACAGACACATGTAGCATACATGATATCTGGTCTACTTGCAGTCAAATAGAGTAGGGAGCCAACTATCCCTCTATACAAAGTCTCATCTACAGGTTTCCCTGCATCATCTTTGCTAAGAGACATACTTAACCCCATAAGAGTCTTCATGGTACTGGATGAATCCATACCATACTTCCTTATCAGTTCTAGGGTGAACTTAGACTGGCATATGGATAATCCATTCTCAGTCTGTCTAACTTGGAGACCCAAGAAGAACTTAAGTTCCCCCATACTACTCATCTCAAATTGTCCTTGCATTAGTTTTGCAAACTTTTTGCAAAGACTACTTTCAGTAGACCCAAATATGATGTCATCTACATATATTTGGACTAGTATTATCTTGCCTCTGGATTCCCTAAGGAATAGAGTCTTGTCTATTTTCCCCCTTGTGAATTTATTCTCAATGAGGAAACTAGACAGGGTTTCATACCAAGCCCTAGGGGCTTCTTTTAACCCATACAAAGCTTTCCTAAGTCTATAGACATGATTAGGTTGAGTTGAATTAATAAAACCTGATGGCTGTTCTACATAGATTTCTTCCTTTAGATTACCATTCAAAAAGGCTGACTTAACATCCATTTGGTAAACTTTAAATCCTTGATAGGTTGCATAGGCCAGGAACATCCTTATGGCATCCAGTCTGGCTACTGGAGCAAAGGTTTGATCAAAGTCAATACCATTTTCCTTCCTATATCCTTTAGCAACCAATCTTGCTTTGTTCTTGACAATTACTCCATGTTCATCCATCTTGTTCCTAAAGATCCACTTGGTCCCAATTATGTTGTGGTCTTTTGGTTTAGGAACAAGCTCCCAGACTTTGCACCTCTTGAACTGATTCAGCTCTTCTTGCATTGCCTCAATCCAATGAGGGTCTAGGATGGCTTCTTCAAACTTCTTTGGCTCTACTTGGGATAGAAAACTGGAGTAGAGTGCTGCACTCAGATTTCTGCTCCTTGTTTGTACCCCTTGTCTTAGATCACCAATGATTAGATCTGCTGGATGATCTCTTAGATGCCTATTAGCTGGAGGCATCCTGGCTTCAGGTTTAACTTCTTCAGTTTCTTCATCTTGCTGCACTCCATTGTCTTCTTCTGCATTAGGTACATGTAGTACTCCCCCTGGACAACAGCCACTATCTTCTACTTGCTGTCTTGTAGTAGGTTCTTCTTCAATAGTGAGCTTGTCCATCTTCTTAGTTATACCTGTGGAGCTGCATATACTACTAGACAACATATTGTTAATATGTCTAGTTTCATCAAATACTACATGTACTGACTCTTCTACAACTTGAGAAGACAAGTTGTAGACTCTATAAGCCTTACTATTGTTGCTGTACCCAACAAAAATTCCCTCTTGGGATTTGGCAGCAAACTTAGTCAAGTAAGACTTTCCATTGTTAAGTATAAAGTACTTACAACCAAAGATCCTGAAATAGGATAGGTTTGGTTTTCTGCCTTTCACAATCTCATAGCGGGTCTTATTGTGGCTTTTATTAATGGTAGCCCTATTAATTACATGGCATGCAGTATTAACTGCCTCATCCCAGAAATATTCTGGGAGAGATGTGTCACTTAATAGGGTCCTACCAGCCTCAATCAAGGTTCTATTTTTCCTCTCAGCAATGCCATTTTGCTGAGGTGTTTTTGGTGAAGAAAACTCCTGAAATATCCCAAATTCTTCACATAGTTTTTCCATACTATCAGACTGAAATTCAGTACCATGGTCACTTCTTATCTTGACCACTGTACTGTCTAGTTCATTCTGAATTTGTTTGACAAAGCTATAGAAGATATTAGGTGTTTCAGATTTCTGTCTAAGGAAGAACACCCAGGAAAACCTTGAGTAATCATCTACAACCACAAAGGTACAGACCTTCCTACCTAGGCTGTGAACTGACATAGGACCAAAGAGATCCATATGCAAGAGGTATAAGCACCTCACAGCATCTTTGTTTTCAATGCTACTAAAGGTGGATCTAGTCTGCTTGCCCTTTTGACAAGCTGAGCATATTCCATCTTTAATACACTTAACTTGAGGACCATTCCTCACTAACTCTTTGTTATAGAGTTGGCCAATTGTCTTGTAATTTAGATGGGCTAGCCTCTTGTGCCATTTGACACAATGAGAGACTGTCTCATCAGCTACAAGACACACTGGAGAACCATTGGTCTCACACATAATGTCTAGGAAATAGACATTCCTCTTTCTATAACCTGTCAAAATGATCTCTTGATCATTTGACCTCCTGATATGACAACCATCTTTGACAAATGAGATGTCATATCCTACATCACTCAGTTGACTTATACTAATAAGGTTATGTTTCAAACCTTTAACATAAGCCACTTGAGTAATAGTTATATGGGAGCTAGAAATGTTACCAAAACCCTTGATGATTCCTTTTTCAGAACCACCAAAGGTGACTTTAGGACCATCTTTGATTGAAGTGAAGTCCTTTAGCAATCCCCTAGTTCCAGTCATGTATCTGGAACATCCACTGTCCAAGTACCATATTGGGGCATGGCCACTTGGACTTACCTGCAAAACAGATTAGTTGACCTTAGAACCCAAAGAATTCTTGGGTCCTTGGTACTGGTTAGTTTGCTTCCTAACAAAGCTACCTGCAGATTTTCCAACAGGCAGTTTGCTACTCACTTTGGCAATTGCATTGTGCCAACAGTCCATGGCAAAGTGGCCTACCTTGCCACAACACCAGCATTCAAACCTATTGTACCTTTGCTTAGGTACATCCCTAGCTGTTTTATTTACAGCTGGTTTGTTGAGGGCTGCGGCTTTGCCCTTGGACTTGGACTGAATAGTCCTAGCAGGTTTAGTAAATCCCAGTCCAGCTTTACCTTTTTGATGAACAAATTCATCAATTAAGGGTAGAACTGACTTTGGTTTTAAAAACCTAGCAACTAAATCTCTCTCCTTCTGAAGACTAATCTCCAGACTTCTGATTTGATCATTCTTAAAAGTTATAGTCCCCATCTGAATCACAGTTATGTGCTTCAGTATGGCTATTTCATTTAGCTTTTGATCAATCATTTTCTCAAAATCAGTTGCAGCAACTTTGAGACTAGCAATTTCCTTTGCCTGACTCTTGGCTAGGGACTTGGTCTTCTTAAAAGCTTGCAACAGAATTTTATATTCGTCAATCAATTGATGAATATCCCCTTATGATTCAGATCCACTGACATCATTTGATGCTGATGTAACTGAATCAGAACTAACACAAGAAATTGAACTTAAAGAACAATTTTGTACCTTACTAGGTCCAGGCTGCTCCTGGATTTTGTCATCTTCTGTTAATGTCATCAGTCCTTGGCACTGACTGTCCTCTTGTTCATGTATAGAGTTCATTATCTGGATGAACTCCTCTTTTTCTTCCTCAGCAAACAGTCCTATGTATGTTTCAGCATCTGACTTAGTTTCTTATGAAGATATGTCTAACAGGCTCTTATCCTTTTTGGCAACAAAAGACCTTTCCTTCTTGCCCTTGAATTGAGTCTTTCTCTTATCATTAGACTCTTTCCTTTTCTCAAGACAGTCAGCAATAACATGTCCTTGTCTGTTACAGCAATAGCAAACAATTTTTGATAGAGTTGCTTTGCTTGACTTGGTCTTTTTCCTGTCTTTCTTTGATGACTTCTTGTTCTGATAATAGTCATCTTTGGCCTGTGAAGTAGATGACTTTGTCCTCCACTGTTTCTTCTTTAGGAACTTCTGAAAGTGTCTTGTGAAAGCTGCAAAGTCCTCATCACTTTCACTGCTCTCAGAATTTCTGCTTTCTGAATTATCTGACTCAGTCTCAGCAACCTTTGGTGGTGGAGATGGAGACTTACTTCTGTATTTTCTGGTGGCTTCTGTCTTGAATGCCACATTCCTTTCTTTATTCTCAATTCTGGTAGTTTTCTCCTCTTCTTTCCTCACCATCAACTACATTTCATAGGATAGCAATTTTCCAAACAAAGTTGGAGGAGGAATTTCTGCTAACTTTGTCATTTCCCTTATGGCACAGATCTTGGTGTCCCAATCTTTTGTAAGGGACCTTAAGAACTTATCATTAAGATCATAATTACTGAACTCTCTTCCATAGGACATTAGCTCATTGACAATCCTATAGAACTTTTTATAGCATTCTGTTATGCTATCAGATCTACCTTGCCTGAAGGTTTCATATTCTTGGTTTAATAAGGACTTCCTGTCCTGCCTCACTTCCTCAGAACCCTCCATGTACACTATAAGAGTATCCCACATCTCCTTAGATGTCTTACAGTGTATCAAATTCTGAAAGGTAGCATCATCTATAGCACTCACAATGATATTCTGAGCCCTCTTGTCCATTGTGGCTAGAATTATCTCATCTTTTGTCATTTCAGAGAAGTCCTTAGGTGTTCTCTGATTTGCATCCAGGACTGAAACCTTCATAGGCACATATGGCCCTTCTTTAACTGTGATATATATTCTAGGGTCTGAGGCTTCCATAAACAGTCTCACCCTTTCCTTCCAGATGCCAAAAATTTCTTTTCTGCAAATTGGCAATTTCATGGATCCAAGCTCCTTATGATTCTCTGTTGAACCCATGTTTCTTGATTTTCTTGATTTCTACAATTTACTTAGACTGAATCTGCTAACAGGATCTACTCAGACAGTTAAGTCCTTTTTGAGTAACCTCCCTCTGATACCACTTGAAAGAAATTGTACCTAATCACCTAGAGGGGGTGGGGTGAATAGGTGACTTAATCTTTTTAAACTTTTTAGGCAGATTTCAGTTTATATCTCAGAGCTATAACAAATTCTACACAGCAGTCAAACATCAATCACAACAATCAATCAAGCACACAGTGAACACACAAATTTATAGTAGTTCCCCAAGGTTTGGGTACATCCACTTTCCCCCTTCGCCTATCTAGTAGTGTAATAGATTCAGCCAAACTCTTTCACTATCTCAGATCCTCAGATCTTACACTCAGAACCCCAAAACAGGTTCCTACAGCTCAGACCCAAGGCCCTACAACTCAGTCTTCTCCAAAGACCTACACTCAGCTTCTTCACAAAGCCTACACTCAGCCACAACAGGCCTACACTCAGAGATTTAGATCTCCTACACTCAGGCACACAGGCCCTACACTCAGCCTTTATAATTACAGGCTTACAACTCAGATCCCTAAGGATCCTACAAGAAAATAAGAATACAAATAATATACCTACAACTCTGAATAGATAGATGAGTTGATAGGTTCTTGATGAGTTCTTGAAAGAACTCTCCTGAGAACAATCACACTTGGCTTTTCTTCAAAGCTTCTTGAATGTAGAACACAATAGGATTGATTCTCTGCAGCTGATCTTCAATCACTGCAACTTAAGATTCAGAGCTAGGTCTGAACCCTTCTTCACAGCCTGGTTCCAACGGCTGTCTTCTTGGATGGAGCTCTCTCTCTCCAACTTCTTAGATCTTCACTTGATTCTTCAATGAATAGCTAGATCTTCTGTGTATTACTTGATGTGTTGATACTCTATATTGAATCTCCTATTTCTATTGACAGTATAAGCCTATTTATAGGCCTTCTTCAGGGTGACCGGCTGGTCCGGTTCCTAACTGATTTCTGACAACTCTGACAGTTGCAGTAGACCGGCTGGAATGACAGCTGTCAAGTCATCCAGTCAGTTCTTGAAATAACTATAACTGTCTGAAAGTGTCGAGACAATCTGTCTTTAAGTGTCGACACTTATATACTAAGTGTCGGCACAAGTTGACTAAGTGTTGACACTAGCCTTCAAGGTGTCGACACAACTCCTTGTGTTGTAGAATTCACTTCTCGACACAGCTTCTTCATCATGTGTCGACACTGATATTCTGTGTCGACACAACTTCTTGTTCTTCAGCACTTAGTTGAATTCTTGTAAGTGTCGACACAACTCCTTTGTGTCGATACATCTTCATGTGTTGAACTTGTTCAGTGTCGACACATCTTCTTGGTGCCGACACATGCCTTATGTGTTGATACTTGCTGAGTGTCGACACAGCTCCTTGTGTCGACACATTCTTCTTTTGTTGAGACTTTGACTGAGTGTCGACACATCTCCTTTGTGTCGACACTGGTACTTAGAATTTTTTTGAACTTTGCTGAGTGTCGACACAGCATCCCAGTGTCGACACTTTCTTCATGTGTTGAGTCTTCTGCTGTGTGTCGACACATTGTTCATTATGTCGACACTTTCTTCATGAGCTGAGTCTTCTGCTGTGTGTCGACACATTGTTCATTATGTCGACACTTATACTTAGACTCTGCTGACTTTTGCTGAGTGTCGACACAGCCTCTAACTGTCGACACTTTCTGATGTAGACTCAGTTCCTCTAGGTGTCGACACTGCTGTTAAGTGTCGACACAGCTTCACTGGACTTTTCTTCATTGAGTGTCGACACAACCTGTATGTGTCGACACTTTCTGTCTGGTGTCGACTCTGCATCCCTGGTGTCGACGCAATTACTCCAAGTGTCGACACTGCTTGCCTGGGTGTCGTCACAAGTCTTCTTAAGTGTCGACACTTTGCTCCTGGGTGTCGACACATGGACTTAGAAACTTTTCATCTTTTCCTGCAAATACTTATCCTGCACAAGTCAAATCAAAATACATCAAATACATTTTGATGTATATCATTGAGTAGGGTGAGGCTTCTTCAAATCAGGTACATTTAAACCAATGTACCCAACATTATTGAAAGAGTATGCATTATTGCATTTAAATTTATCACGCTAACTACATGTTTTCATGTTTATCTTTTACAGCACATATCTATAAACACAAATATAATCTTAATTTCACTAATTTCCCATACAATTATTTGGTATTATCAAAAGGTGAAGTTTGTTGGAACATGCGTTTCACATCTCTTTGCTTGAGAATAACAAAGACCATAATTAATTTGATCAAGTATTTTTGTGTGGTTATAGTGTGCAGGAAGTAAAAATATAAGAATATATTGAATGGGGAGACAAGATGGAAGTCGGATCTCATATTTTCATGATACTGATGGGAGGCAAGACCTAATGCTGGTGATAGCATATCGAAGAGAAGAGACCTTGTCAGCGAGATGAAATAGATTGTCGGTGAGAAAGCCATCCATGGAATGTTCTTACTACGACGTTGTAATGTTATCGCCCGACAGTAACCTATGAAAAGCTTATCAATCAACAAGTGATTAAGGACCCAAATGTAGAACGATATCAATGACGAGATCATAATTCAAGCTAGCATGACGTGCAAGCCATTACCGTAGGGCACTATCCATCGTGGTTAAAATGGCGGAGCATGAATGTCATATCTCCTACGATCTGCGCACAATTTCTGCCTCGATTCGATACTGCCCTGTGGTAACTCCTACAATCAATGGTAGCTATCGAGATCTATTTAAAGACCGGATCATTACGCAGGCCATACAAAAATTCTCCTTTGTGTTGTTGTTGTTGATTAAGAGTGCTTGTGTTGTGCAAACATCATCCTTGGTAATTCCGTATAGCTTTAGGAACACCTTCCAATAGAAATGTCAAACTCATGTGGGTCACCCGGTTTTCCGCCAGTCCGTAGAATCAGACCACCTTAGCATAGAGTCGTACTGGATGCGAAATCAGTCAAAAGTAAACCAAACTTCAATGACACAAAGGAATTTTAGTGTTGAAAACCATGAAAGGGTGAAAACCACATGGTCAGATCGGTGTCGGGACAAAATCCACTATATTCCTTGAGCTTATAAGTGTTTGAGTTCCATGGAGGGTGACTGGTCACCTCTCTATTACAAGCTTTGAGTAAAGTAAAATGGGGAGAAAAAGCTCGGTTTACAGAGCCTTGAAGAGAGCATCCACGAGAGCATCCACGAGTGTGCTCTTCTAAGTACTTTCTTGCATGTGAGTGGACTAGAAAAAACAATAACGAATTCCGAGCATTGGAATGATCTAAGTTCCACGTCCTTATCAGAAAACCTCAGGGCTCTCTCTAGTCTCTTTAGTTTCCTCCCCTCAAATGAAGGTTTTATTGCTTTCTTGAAGGAACACATTGGTACTTGCACCCAACTAAACTCCGAGTTGGTGAATGACATCGATTTATTCCGGTCACCCATATCACTAATTTTTCAGAAATGACGAACATACCCCCGGGTGGTCCGAGCAAGTTGCCAAGCAGTGGCAGTGGAGACAATGGCGGTGGCGGAACTTAACGCGCGTGCGCATGTAGGTGTGGGGGGGACTGGGGCATGCACCTTCCTGGGATTTGTGTGCGCAGGGGACATGTGAGCCCGCCCTAGGAATGTGTGCGTAAGGGGCATGTGCACCTTACCGGTTGTGCGCGCATAAGGGAAAATTTTTTGTCTGATGATCGGACTGTTTTTACGGTCCGATGTTCGGACTGTTTTTACGGTTCGTTCATAAATACCCCATTCTTTGTTGCAAGTCCCCCCTTCTTTTAGAGATTTTGCTTCCCTCAAACTCCATTTTTACCAGAGCTTATCCCTCTTCTCTTCTGGCCAGCACTTGGCTTTTCGCTGTACTCTTTGGCGAGCAGCTCAACTTTCTCTTTTTTTCCTCTCTTCCGCCGAGAAGCGCGACACACCGTCGATCGACCTCAAAAACTTCCTCCAAATGACCTCCACTACTCCAAATGACCGTCGGAAATCCTCCTCCCCTTTTCTCTTGGAATACTTCACACATAAACCTCTATTGATAAACATTGCACTACAACTGCCACCAAAGAGAAATCTAGAGTAAACTTAGGTAATATTCTGGTAGTTAAGGTAATCGACGTTCCTCCTTGCCTTTTTATTGTAGGTATGATTCTATTGTAGTTGTGATTCTGGTAATTTGTAATGCAAAGTTTATTTTATTTTGTTGCTTGAGTTATATCCGGCCAGAATTTGTTTACTTGTAGGCTAACTGGGTTATTATCTGGTCAGACTTTAGATTGTATTATTTGCGACCTTTTTTTGGAATCTTGGTTATTCTCCGGTTAGATTTCTTTCATTACTACTATAACCAGCTCAATAAAATGATATTTTTCCCTCATTAGTTTCATTTAAACTAACCTAGAGAGTGTCAAGAACTTTTGTAATATACTTTTGCACACTCATGTCTTTCATTCACTATTATAACCAACTGGTATGTCTCTTAAACTAATTACTTATGTTATTTATCTATAGGAGAATGACATTGTTATCTTTCCAACTGTGCACTCTAATGAGGAAGCTTATAATATATACAAAGAGTACGTGCACAAAATTGGATTTAGTGTGCGCAATGAACATATCCTATATTGGGCGCATACTCGGATTATCAAGGCAAGACAGTTTTCATGTGCAGAAGCATGGTTTAAACGATTGAATCCAAAGAAGGATGTGTAAAGGAAATTTCACAAACTTGATACTCGTACATGGTGCCGGGCTTGCCTGCATTTTGCTGTGATATAGAGGGCAAGAATTGGGAGGTAGTAAGATTTATAGAGGAACACAATCGTCTACTCGCTCTAGAGAATGACAGTAATTTGTAGAGATCTCATCGAGATATATCTGATATTCAAGGAAGTATTTTGAAGAGTATGGCTGGTGTTAGGATCAAAATAATTCAAGCATACAACTTCATGGCTGATGAGGTTGGAGGATACGAAAACATTGGGTTTTGTAAAACAAATGCGTACAATTACGTACAACGAGAATGAAGAGCCCTAATAGACAGTGGTGATGGAAGATAGCATGTTCTCTTACAATGTCCAAACAGACGAGTTAGGAAGTCTAACTAGTTTTTGTTGGATGAATGGTCATAACAAGATTGATTATGATTCGTTTGGGGATGTTATTATATTCGATACCACGTATCAGTTGAATAAATATAGTTTGGTTTTTTCTCCATTTATTGCGGTAAACCATCACTGGAAAAATGTCTTTGCATGTGACACCTTCATTGCAGAGGAAATCATTAAATTAGTGTAATGATTGGGGATAAATATAGTCAGAAATAACTAAACAAACTTAGGCAAAATGATGCAGGCTTGCACGTTTGACAATGAATAAATCCACGGACTAACACGTATACCTCTCTTCGATCCAAATCCTATACTCGCACAATCGTTCTACGCAACACCACGTTAATTAATTCTATAAATTAAATGCTACTGTACGGGTAGCCAAACCGATTAGGATCGAATAGAGGCGATATGCCAATATTCCTTCCGACTAAAAGGACCAACCCGGTACGATCGAGCGAAGGCTGTACCAAAATAGATCTATCAAAAATAACAATTCGGAAACGGTAGACCTCTCCCAACAAACAAAAACGAAGGTTCGCCAAACCTCTCGAATATAAATGAAAATTAGATGAAACACAAAGATCAATCGAGAGAAAACCACGAAATTTCAATGCTTCCAAAATTACGCCAAAGTAAACCACCACAGGAAGTAATCTAAGAGAGAAAAATCACACAAAGTAGAAATATTTTTGTTACCCAATCAGAATGGATGATTCTGATTTTCTCTACTTAGATCGTTCTTCAATGGCTCCATCGGAGTCATGCTGGAAGGAGAGGAGCTTGTCTGCCTTCGTCGCTTCATGCCGGAGTTGACACTCACAAGGAAGATCCTTGTTCCTTGGCTGATTTCTTCAAGAATGAGGGTTGCTTGGTCTTCTTTGTTGGTGGTCGGTTTTAGGGAGATAGGGGGGTCGGTTCTGAAGAGGAAGAGGTCAGGTTTCCTTAGAGCAGAAAGGAGAGGAGGAGGAGGAAGTGAGGAGGCCGAAATAGAGAGGGGAGGGAGAGTTGGCCGGTGGCCAAGACGAGGAGGGGGAGGGAGGTGGCCGAATTTTGCCAAGGGGGAAGGAGGATCTCAAAAAGATTTTAGGGAGATTATTTTCTTATTCTTCTTATCTAAAACAATATGACAAATATCATGGCCTATATATAGTCTTACACCACTCAATCAACCTTTCATTCAAAATTCCAAATTGAAAATATGATGGTTATATGAACCCATCATAGCACATGAAATGAAATAATTAAAACAACACATGATAGTTATAAGCACCCATCATTACACATGAAATGAAAATTAAAACATGAAATAAATAGTTAAAATAAAATTGCTAAAATAATAAATTATTAAAAATATATAATTATAATTATTTAATTTATAATTATATATTTTTATATAATGGCGACAGACGTCGATCCCATCCTCGAGCTTGCGGCAGCGATCGTCCCAATCGAAGAACTCTCTCAGACGAGGATTAATGGTGTTCGTGCCAGCAACGTCTCCAACACAAAATCAGTGTAATGTTTGGATACGGGATAGATCCAGTCGAAATAACAAAAAAACTTAGGAAAAAAATGGTAATATTGTGATATTGTATAGATCCAGCCGGATATACAGGGTGCTTGGACAAAAAAATCGCAATGTTGAGATAGAGTATATATCTAGTTGGATATACATGGTGCTTGACCAAAAAATATACACCAACAAAAAAATAAGTTGCACAAAAATAAGGGTAGTTGATGAGTTGTAAATATTCGTACTTTTCAGTACTTTATTTAGGTCGTTTAAGTTTATTTTCATTGTTTTATTGTTACTTTTGTTCAATAAATGTCCCCTTTTTTTGTATATAATCTTTTAACATAGCTTTATTTTGTTTTCTGAAAATTTTGTAGAAAAATTTAAAAAAATCAAGTACATGTCCATGACCTACCTGTCACGCTCGTGACCGGCCTGTGTCACTTGGACGCCAGTGAAAAAATTATTGTCGCTGTGAATCCGAGAAATAAGGGTAGAACATGCCCATGTCACATCGGACATGCCCGTGTCCCATCCGACACGCCCATGTCCCATCCGACACGCTCGTATCACTCCTGCCGACACTCAATGCCCAAGACACGCCCGTGTCCAGCTTGACACGCCTGTGTCTGTCCTGGAGTTTTCAACCGAATCCAAATGTCCTGTCAGATCCAAACTACATGGTTGTGTCATTCGGTGCACGCCCGTGACCGCCTCAACTTTTCTAGACTAGACGCCGCCAGCGAGGCAAGAATGTGACGCCTTTAGCATGCCTTCGCCAGTCATGCCCTGTGTACATTCCTATGAATTCCATGTTATGCCCGTGACCGCCACGTGGAACATCCAGAAGATGCCCTGAAGTCAACCGCTAATAACTATTCAACTTATCCATCCGCCGGACCCGACACGCCCCCCAGTCACGCCCGTGACCAGGGCATGTAATCTGAAATTTTTTGCTTATAAATAGAAGTTTTTTGTATGAGCCAAGGGTTCAACTTTTTGAGTCATTTTGTTGTTGGAGTGCTGCTTTGGTGCTTTTTGAGCTATGAAAGGAGATTTTCTCCCCATCTCTTTAGTGTTTGCTTTAGTTTTTCATAACTCTACTTTTCTTATCAATAAAATATGCTAGTTTTTCTCTCCTTATGATTTTTTGGAATGCATCTGAGTGACCCTCTAAAAGTGATCTTTCGTATCTTTGATTTTGTTTTTTTTAAAATGTGCGTGTGTGTGTACGGGAGTAAAGTTGTTCTTATGTTTTCTTATTGTTTTCCTTAGCTTTGTTCTATTTTATTTTCCATTTGATTTAGTGTTGTTATAAAAGCCTTGTTTATCTTTGTTTTTATCTTTAAAATGGGTATGTGTGAGTATGAGAATAATTTTAAGTTTTATGTTTTCATAGTTTTATTTTACTTAGTTTTTTTTTGTTTTAGGTTTTCTTATAGTTAGTTAGCGTTATGATAGCTTTTCTCATCGTTTTCTTTAGCTTAGATGCTTTCTAAATAGCTTTGTGAAAGAATTGGTTTCAAGATATCCTAAACACCTATAGGGGTGTTAATAGGTTCAATTCTTTTTAACTAAGGCAGATCAATTATATGTCTGTTAGATCAACTTATTCTGCACAAAATTCAAACAAACACAACACAGTTTAAAAGAAACACAGCCAACACAGAATGCACACAGGTTTATAGTGGTTCCCCAAGTGATGGGTACATCCACTTTCCCCCTTCGCCTATCTAGCAGTGTACTAGATTTGGCCTAACTTCCTTCTTTCTTCCCTCAGATCCTCAGAGCTTACAACTCAGAACCTTGAAAGGTCCCTACAGCTCACACTTCACCAAGTGCTACAACTCAGATTCTCACAAGGAATCCTACCTCAGAGTGAGTCCACACTCCTACAACTCAGGCAATTAAGCCCTAACTCAGCCTTTTCCTAGGCCTACAACTCAGGCAATCAAGCCCTACCTCAGCCTCTTCCACAGGCCTATAACTCGGGCAATCAAGCCCTACCTCAGTCTCTTCCACAAGCCTACAACTTAGGGAAAGTAATCCCCTATCTCAGACACTCAGCCCTACCTCATCCTTTATAGATTTAGGTTTACAACTCAGAGAGATAACTCTCCTACACTCAGGCACTCGGCCCTACCTCAGCCTTTATAGATTTAGCCTTACAACTCAGATCTATAAAAGATCCTACAACAAAATTGATATTAAAAAGAATAAATCCTTCACCCAGGAAGAGAGAGAATGGGTTGAAGGTTTCTGAGTCAGTTCTTGATAGATCTGACAACTTTAGATCCAACCTGTCTTAGCTTCTTCAAAGCTTCTTGAATATGAACAAAGTAAGGTTGATCTTCTTGAAGTTGATCTTCAATCATCGTCTTTATTCTATTCAGAATTTAATCTGAATTCTTCTTGCAGACTTGTTCAGGATCTGCCCTTAGAGACTTATTGATGATTGTCTCTTTCTTCACTTGGACACTTCCAGCTCTCTCTCTTCTTTTTTATTTAGTCCAATTCTTCCTTTTTTTATGATGACTGAACCTGTCTTTATATAGACTTCATCCGAGGTTACCGACTGATCTGGTTTCTAACGGTCTTCTGATAGCTCTGACAGATGTAACAATATTGTCAGTTATGATAGCTGTCAAGTCTTCAGTCGTGATACTTGATCCTTCATTGAACTTTAACTCAGCAGCAAAAGTGTCGAGTCAATACATCAAATGTGTCGACACATATAGTGCAAGTGTCGACACAACTCTTGATGATGTCGACACAACTTTCACAATGTCGACACAACTTCTCTTTAACTTATTGACACAACTTCAGTGGAATGTGTCAACACAAGTCATGTATGTCGACACAATAACTTCTTGTCTCGACAAAGTTGGTGTCGACAGAATTCTGGTGTATGGTGACACAAGTCATGTGTGTCGACACAGTTGTTGTCGACAGAATTCTGGAATGTGTCGACACAAGTCCTATGTGTCGTCACAGTTGTTGTCGACAGATTTTCTGTGTGTCGACACAATTCCTGTGTGTCGACACAGTCTGACTCTTAATGTCGACAAAACCTTCCCAAGTGTCGATACATTTATTGTCGACAGAATTCTAGAATGTGTCGACACAAGTCCTGTGTGTCAACACAGTTGTTGTCGACAGATTTTCTGTGTGTCTACACAATTCCTGTGTGTCGACACAGTCTAGCTCCTGGTGTCGACACAACCTTCCAAGTGTCGATACATTTGTTGTCTATAGATTTTCTGTGTGTCGACACAATTTCTGTGTGTCGACACAGTCTGGCTCCTGGTGTCGACACAGCCTTCCCAAGTGTCGACACAATTCTTCTCAGGTGTCGACACAAGTCTTCTCAAGTGTCGACACTTGTACTTAGAAACTTTTTCTGCATTTCCTTAACATGCACATGGAAACTCAACACAACATCAAATAGACCTTAATGAATATCATTAAGTTAGGTGAGGCTTCTCCAAATCTGGTACACATTTTCCAATGTATCCAACAAGCTCCCCCTATTTGGAGAAGTCATAACCCTTAGTCAATGATATACATCACTTTATAATAAAACACAGAATATGATGTATAAAAGTATTATTTGACAGGGTAACACATAAACAATCATTACATGTAACAATATTATCATAGAATATGTTATAACACGATGAACATGCATCATAAGATTCTAAGTATTCAATACTAAACCAAGGAATTTTATACATTAACCAAAACCTAGACCATCTAATGCAAGGATTGATCATGTTCCTTGATAACTATTCCTTTTCCAGACTGAACTGTTCCTTGAAAAGGCTTTGGAAAATACTTGCAAGGCTCCACAGAGTCAGATATTTTTCCAGCTAACACTCTTACCCCCTTTAGCATGACAAAGGGGTGTATAACCAAGAGTTCTGAGCCTGCACCAAGAGTTCTGAGCCTGCATTGACTAACACTCTTTCCCCCTTTATGACTTCTCTTTCAATATAGTCTCTTAGGACATCCTTTTGAAACCTTATCTGAGCTGGTTTTCTTGAATATATCTTTGTTTTACTGCAATGTCATCTATCTGAGTTTTGGCCTCCTGTTGTTGCTTGGCCAAATAGACAGCAGCAGGTCCACCCTTTGGAAAGCACTCAGTCATTTGCATGTTATGCAAATTGACATCAAATCTTATGGATTGGATTTCTTTGGTCAACGTAGATTGCAATCCTTTATAGCTCTCATCTACATATTTCTCAAGAGCTTCTCTTTGGTCATCCATCTTTACTTACAGTTGCACCAGAAGTGAACTGAAGTCTACAGCTGTAGCTGGAGTTTGTGGAATATCCTGCAAGGCTTCCTTATAACCTGAACACTTTTTCCTGAGGACCATCAGTGTAAATGCACGAAAATGGCATCAGGCAGCTAACACGGAGGGAGTGTTCGATCTCACAGGCTAGGAGAGGAAGAGGACGAAGGTTGCAGGGGAAGAGGGATGAAGGAAGCTTCTGAGTGCTCGAGAGTGGAGCAAACGCTTATCAAAGGGGTTGCGGGGATAGAGGAGAGGGTGTTGAGAGCTGCCGGGAAGGCTGAC
Organism: Platanthera guangdongensis; assembly: GCA_039583875.1. NCBI lineage: Eukaryota > Viridiplantae > Streptophyta > Magnoliopsida > Asparagales > Orchidaceae > Platanthera > Platanthera guangdongensis. The sequence goes on along the minus strand of CM077164.1, from coordinate 57,522,174 downwards.
GAGAGTAGGAGGTTGACCAGGAGCTGTCGAGCAGATGGTTAATATGACGGTTGTTCTTGCAGGTTGGTTGTCGAGGGAGCTGAGCTAGGAAGAAGGGCGAGAGAGGGGGCCGCTAGCAGCGGTAACAGCAGACTTCGCCTGCCGCGGCTTAAACTCCACTCTTGCGACGAGCTTTCCTTTTATTAATGGCAAGAGTTACAACTTGCTAATACATCTTTACAACAAAAAAATAAAGGGTACAAGAAGGAAGTTAGCGGCTAAGGAAGAAGAATGCCAGAGGAGGCCGTGCAGACTGAAGAGCGAAGCCGGCAGGCCGCACGGTTAAGGGAAACGGGAGACCGCGTGTAACACCTCCCCTGTAATGACCGTATAATATGGGTCCAGCCGGGGCCCCCACAACATACGGACGCCACAGCTTTAGTATTATAAGTTGATATAGCAACCCACACTCAGAACACTCTGCACTACACAGCGGAAACAAAACAGGACTAGAAGTTATCCACCACTAAAAGAGCAATAACAATGGCCCTATGGCCTTACATCAAGTGTCCAAACTTAAATAATACAATAGTCAAGAAAGTGCATAGCACACCTAGTCTACCTCGGCATGCAAGCCGGACAACATGAGTCTCAAACATACAACATAATATATGAAGGGCTACAAAAGAGAAAAGCACTTCATGAGGCTTAGGCCTTTCTGGCCGGCGAGCTAGCTCCTGCATGCGATCCTTGCCCTGTAAAATTTATTAGTAACGTGGGTCAGCAAAGGCTAACCTCAAACTGTGTAACAAACACATCTCCTCCCGGCCGCCCCTAATGGACCCCGGGGTACCCCTCCAACCTGCAAGTTAGCACTTCGTATGCAATAATCATAAGCAAGAAAAGCAACTACAGAAACGGGCTTGGATGTCACACATATCATACATGTTCTCTACAGGTTGATCATATAAATACAAGGGCCTACTTATGCAACATGTATGCAACAACCCGGGTTTCACCCAAGGCACCCTATCTCGCATGCATCTAGCACATCATCACATCATATGGGTACTCATCGATTCCGCATTGGCATAAAGCCGCAAACAAAGGGGGTAACACCTTTCCCCCAAACGGCGCACAGGCCGACACATGGAACTCTTGTAAAGGCCCCACCCGCTCAAGGTCTTAGACCCGGGCTTGCCTACAAGCTCTGACGTCTCATGTCAGGATTCCAACAACACAAACTGACCGATTCTAAGAAGCCTTGCCGGACCCCACCCGCTCATGGCCTCATTGTCCGGGCTTGTCCCCATGCTTGGCATTCTCGTCAGTCTTACAGAAGGGGACTAGTCTCGCCGGGACACTTTCCGCACATGACATGAACGTCACAGGATAGCCAGCCGACCACGGAGACATAGCCACGCCTTGGCACAAAACAAACCAAGACAAATCCACCCTAGTCCCTCATTTGTACTGCAGCGTTCCCGCACACTAAGGAAACCATCTCCAACTCATGCGGAGCTAACCTTATACACCAAGGAAACCGTCTACCGCCACGAGGAGCTAACCTTGTCCGGTTCCGACTACACGTACTCATTAGAGAAAAAGGGGAAAACACCACCACATCACAAACGACATCTTGCCGCAACGGAATCTCTACGAATCCCTAAAGTTCGTATGCAACATCGCTGAGTCGGACTAACGGTCGCGACTACGGCTTCACCCACCATGCCTAATCCACTAACGAAGCGGATCTCTAATGCAAATCATGTCGGGGACAGACTCAATCAACCCGGAGGTTCCACTTGAACCTTGGCGACCCAAAACCCCTCTCATTTGAGAGTTTGGTGCCCAAGAACTAGAAAAGAAAAATGATGCTAAAGACATGCATCCTAAGACCGAGAGGAGAAGTGTCGTTATCTTCCGACTCCTCTTCCTTGCCATGGAAAAATATCCGGATGAAAACCTTCGCAAAGATCTAGCCTCCACGAATCCGGACTCGGCTAGCGATTTGAAGCACCGAAGCTTCTCCTACAGCCCAAACCCTCCTTCAACTTCTTCCTTGCTCTCCCTTCTCTCTAGAAATTAGTAAGAGAAAAGCTTGAAGAAGAATAAGGGTTTCCAACCCTATTCTCGGACTTAACTCCCCAAGAACCGTCCTAAACCGTCAGATCCTAAAATCAGGAAAAGAATGGCCACGATCCGCCTGAAAAATAAAATACCTGGGCCGAACACGGCCTAGCACATGCCCGTGTACAGGACCATGTGCCTCATTCGCCATCTCAAATCGACGCGCCTGGAACAGCACACGGGCATCCGACACGCCCGTGTTCGATCCGACACGCCCGTGTCCCCAATGACACGGCCGTGTGGCCGGCCATGTGCCTCCATTGACACGGCCCCGAAAACATCCCGAGAGGTGACACGGCCTGGGACACGCCCGTGTCCCAGGCCGTGTGCCAAGTCTCGACACTCGTCTACAGCCTTTGTGTCAACACCGTGGAAAAACGTCGAGCGAAGATCGTCGACCAAGCAGGACACGCCCTGTGATACGCCCGTGTCACAGGCCGTGTGCCCCAGTCTCAACACTCGACACTCGACACTCGTCGAGTGAACATTGTCGACCGAAGATCGTCGACAGACCCACATGGCCTTGGACACGCCCGTGTCCTAGGCCGTGTGCCTCGTCTCGACACAAAGTCGAGCGAAAATGTCGATACCCCGGGCCGAGTGTCGACACGGGCTCGACACGCCCGTGTCACAGGCCGTGTGCCCTCACTCGACACTTCGTCGAGCGCAAAGTGTCGACCACGCGGCCAGGTCATCGACACGGCCCGACACGGCCTGGTGTCCCGGGCTGTGTGCCCCCTGCCAGAAATCAAAAAAGTCCAGAAACATAAATCGACCCCTTTCTCCAAATCTGGGGTGTTACAACTCTCCCCCCCCTTAACAGAATTTCGTCCCGAAATTACAAAACAGAAGCAACAAAAAAACTTAAATTGTACCTGAAATGAAGAGTTCTAGATACTCTTCTAGCAAGGCTTACTCTCGCTCCCAAGAGAGCTCCTCATGACCGCAGTTGTCCCAGCGGACTTTCACGAGTTTAACCTCTTTATTCCGCAACTGCCGAGTCTCCAAATCCTCTATAGCAATCGGACGGACTCGCGTCCTCAAGTCTTCCTCAATTGGCACCGATGCCGGCTCGATCACCACACTAGCCTCCACCAAGGCTTTCCTCAAGACGGAGACATGGAAAACGTCATGCAATCCACTCAGCTCCGCGGACAACGCCAACCGATAGGCTGCTTCTCCCACTCGTTCGACAACTTCAAAAGGCCCCAAAAACCTCGGACTCAACTTTTTGAGTCGGCGAATCCGTGAGACGCCTTTGAACGGTTTGATCTTCAAATAGACCCAATCACCTACCGCAAACTCCAACTTTCGGTGACGAGCATTAAAGTATTTTGCTTGTCGGTCCTGCGCCACCTTTATACGCTCTTGAATGGTCCGTACCAACTCACAAGCGTCCACTACCACCTCTTTTCCCAAAATTTTGGTGTCTCCCGCCTCTGCCCAAGACATCGGTGTTCGACACCATCTCGCATACAAGGCTTCGTATGGCGCCATTTTTATACTCGCTTGAAAACTGTTGTTATATGCGAATTCCACCATGAAGAGGTGATCCTCCCACTTCTTGTCGAAGTCAAGAACACACATTCTCAACATATCCTCCATAGTATGGTTCGTTCTTTCAGTTTGCCCATCAATTTGAGGATGGAACGCCGTACTGAACTTTAGCTTCGTGCCCAAACTCTTTTGAACTAGTCTCCAGTCCTTGGACGTAAACCGTCCATCTTGATCGCTGACTATACTCTTTGGAATCCCATGCAGTCGCACAATGTTGCGAACATACAACTCCACCAGCTTCTCCACGCTATCCTCTTTCCGATTTGGGATGAAGTGGGCCACCTTGGTTAAGCGGTCCACGATCACCCAAATAGCATCATTACCCTGCTGCGATCTAGGCAAACCATGTACAAAGTCCATGGAGATGTCATCAAATTTCCATTCAGGGATCGGAAGGGGCTTTAGGAACCCGCCCGGCTTCTGACATTCGGCCTTCACCAAGGCACAAGTTTGACAACGATTCACGTACAAAGCTACGTCCCGCTTCAGCCCCGGCCACCAAAAGGATTTCTTCATATCCATGTACATCTTTGTACCGCCCGGGTGAATGGAGTACTTTGTGAAGTGAGCCTCAAACATCAACTCCTCACGGAGTTTGTCGTACTATGGTATACAAACCCTTTCGTTCTTCCTCAGAATCCCATCAATCATCTCCCAGGTGCTGCTCTCGCCCGCTTGAGATTCCAACACAAAACGTTGAAACTCCACATCAACCCGGGTCGCTTCCCGAATGCGATCGATCAAGTCGTTCTGCACTTCGATCCAGTTCAACCGAGCCACGCTGGACTCGCATCTCGCAACACATTCCAAACCAAGGGACTCCCATTCCCGTACCAACCGCTCATCATGAGCTTCGATCCAATTTCCTTGCCCCGAGTACTTTCTACTCAAGGCATCCGCCACCACATTGGCTTTACCTGGCGTATACTGAATCGCCACTTCTTAGTCTCCAAGAAACTCAACCCACCTGCGTTGCCGCATGTTCAAGTCCTTTTGATCCATGAGATACTTCAGGCTTTTGTGATCTGTGAAGATCTCCACCCTTGCACCATATACATAATGCCGCCATATTTTCAACGCAAAAATTACCGCCGCCAACTCCAAGTCATGGACGGGGTAATTCCTCTCATGAGGCTTCAGTTGACTAGATCCAAAAGCTATCACCTTGCCATGTTGCACCAAAACGCAACCCAAACCGCATCCCGATGCGTCACTGAAAATCTGAAATCCCTCGGTCCCTTGCGGTAGACTTAGGATTGGAGCCATCATCAGTCTCTCTTTCAGTGCTTCAAATGCTTGACTGCACTCTTGAGTCCACACAAACTTATGATCTTTACGAGTGAGTGAGGTGAGGGGTAGAGCTATCCGCAAAAAATTCTCCACGAACCTCCTGTAATACCCGGCTAGTCCAAGAAAACTTCGGACCTCCGCCACGGTCCTCAAAACCGGCCAATCTCTAATGGCTTCCAACTTTGTTGGATCCACTGTCACCCCATCCCCACTAATCATATGGCCCAAAAATGCCACCTTCTCTAACCAGAACTCGCACTCGGAGAATTTTGCATATAACTGATTCTCCCTCAACACTTGCAAGACCACTCTCAAGTGGGTCTCATGCTCCACTTCCGATTTGGAATACACCAAGATGTCATCAATGAAGACAACCACAAAAGAATCCAAGTATTCCCGAAATACTCGATTCATAAGATCCATGAACACAGATGGTGCGTTCGTCAGCCCGAACGACATCACCGTAAACTCAAAGTGTCCATACCTTGTACCAAAGGCAGTCTTGGGTATGTCCTCATCCCGAATTCGCAGCTGATAATAGCCTGACTTCAAGTCCAATTTTGAATGCACCACTGACCCTTCCAACTGGTCGAACAAGTCGTCTATCTGAGGAATCAGATACTTATTCTTGACAGTCAGTTTATTCAGCTCTCGGTAGTCAATGCACAGTCGCATGCTACCGTCTTTCTTCTTTACAAACAACACTGGCGCACTCCACGACGAAGAACTGGATCTGATATACCCTTTCTCCAACAGTTCCTGCAACTGCACCTTGATTTCTGCCAACTGCTTTGGTGCCATCCTAAACGGAGGACGTGACACCGGCCTAGCCTCCGGCACTAACTCGATCGAGAAATCGATCTCCCTCTGAGGAGGTGCTCCAGGAAGTTCATCCGGAAACACATCCTTGAACTCTGCCACAACGGGCACTTCCTCAATAGTCAGCTAGGAGAGACGAACCTCCAATAACGCTACAAGCGCTACACCACCCTGGTTAACCACCCGCATCAACTGCATGGCCGAAATCAGGGAACAGGCCACTCCACAAAGGCCCTCAAATTTAACCTCTGCCTGCCCTTTGCTCTTTAGGGTCACTACCTTAGATAGGCAATCAATACTGGCGCGCTACTCTGCAAGCCAGTCCATGCCCAAAATGACATCGAACTTAACCAATGGTAAAATCGCTGCTACCAAAACGAAGTCAACTCCGTCTAGATCCCAACAGATGCGCCCTTTGGCCCCACCTTACCACAGTTGTAACACGTCGGCAGTCCCCTAGAGTGAGAACCTCCAGGCGTCCACTTGCTCTTCTCACCGGATCTGGAAGTGTGAGGCTTCTTCCTCCACCTACTCCCTTCAGACTTTCCATGAGATTGGGAAGGATTCCCTTCCCCTTGCTTGGGAGTAAAACCCTTACGACATTGGGTTCGCTCCAAATCACTTTCCAAAATCCTGGCAGCCTCAATTAGTTCATTGAATCCCGCTCTCTTCATGGAGATGAGGGGCTATCTCAGGTTCTCCCTCAGCCCCTGGTAGAAGAGGTTATCCCTTTCTACATCATCTGCCATCGTCGTTCCCGCATAACGACCCAAACCGGTGAACTACTGCACATACTCATCCACTGTCTTGTCTCGCTGCATTAAATGCAGAAACTGCCTCTGAAGGGCCAATCGTGTCGAAACGGGAATGTACCTCTTAAGAAAAGCATCCCCAAACTCTTCCACCGACGGGGTGCGTCCAGGGAACTGGCGGCCGCTATGGCTCACCCACCACAACTTGGCGTCTCCTTCCAACATGAACGCCGCATATTCAGATTTCTTTTCTTCTGGCGTCTCTGCCGCCCTCAAAAGCTCTTGAATGGGAACCCACCAGTCCTCCGCATCCGTTGGCGTACCAACTCCCTTGAATGATGGGGGATGGAAGCTCAGGAAATACTTCATGTGTCGGTCTCCATGCCCGACAACCACCCTTTCCGCCAAAGGCCCCACTCGCCTGGCTTCTCCTCCTGGCACGGCCGGGGCTGTATCCAGTATAGCAGGGGTTGCTACCTGGGCTGCCGCTGTAGCTTGGGCTGCCACCATCGCTTCTGCAAGCATGCGGCAGAAGTCGGCCGGGTTTACACTCGTGCCCAACAGAACTGGAGCAGTGGCACTGCTCGCCGAGAGTTCCTCTCTTGCTCTCGACGTACCCGCCTCATTGCTTGCACTCTTCAAGAAAATAAGAAGCAAGAAATCAGTCTCTAATCTCAAGACTTAAACATAAGGACACTCATGGACCCGCGTTACTCTTATGTGGATAACTTCTCTACGCATTGACCTTGAATCTAACCTGGCTCTGATACCAAATTGTAACACCTCCCCTGTAATGACCGTATAATATGGGTCCGGCCGGGGCCGCACAACATACGGATGCCACAGCTTTAGTATTATAAGTTGATATAGCTACCCACACTTAGAACACTCTGCACTACACAGCAGAAACAAAATAGGACTAGAAGTTATCCACCCCTAAAAGAGCAATAACAATGGCCTTATGGCCTTACATCAGGTGTCCAAACTTATATAATACAATAGTCAAGAAAGTGCATAGCACACCTAGTCTACCTCGGCATGCAAGCCGGACAACATGAGTCTCAAACATACAACATCATATATGAAGGTCTACAAAAGAGAAAAGCACTTCATGAGGCTTAGGCCTTTCTGGCCGGCGAGCTAGCTCCTGCATGCGATCCTTGCCCTGTAAAATTTATTAGTAATGTGGGTCAGCAAAGGCTGACCTCAAACTATGTAACAAACACATCTCCTCCCGGACGCCCCTAACGGACCCCAGGGTACCCCTCCAACTTGCAAGTTAGTACTTCGTATGCAATAATCATAAGCAAGAAAAGCAACTACAGAAACAGGCTTGGATGTCACACACATCATACATGTTCTCTACGGGTTGAGCATATAAATACAAGGGCCTACTTATGCAACATGTATGCAACAACCCGGGTTTCACCCAAGGGACCCTATCTCGTATGCATCTAGCACATCATCACATCATATGGGTACTCATCGATTCCCCATTGGCATAAAGCCGCAAACAAAGGGGTAACACCTTTCCCCCAAACGGCGCACAGGCCGCCACATGGAACTCTTGTAAAGGCCCCACCCGCTCAAGGTCTTAGACCTGTGCTTGCCTACAAGCTCTGACGTCTCATGTTAGGATTCCAACAACACAAACTGACCGATTCTAAGAAGCCTTGCCGGACCCCACTCGCTCATGGCCTCATTGCTCGGGCTTGTCCCCATGCTTGACATTCTCGTCAGTCTCACAGAAGGGGACTATTCTCGCCGGGACACTCTCCGCACATGATGTGAACGTCACGGGATAGCCAGCCGACCACGGAGACATAGCCACGCCTTGGCACAACACAAACCAAGACAAATCCACCCTAGTCCCTCAATTGTACTACAGCATTCCCGCGTACCAAGGAAACCATATCCAACTCATGCGGAGCTAACCTTGTCCACCAAGGAAACCGTCTACCACCACGAGGAGATAACCTTGTCAGGTTCCGACTACACGTACTCATTCAAGAAAAAGGGGAAAACACCACCACATCACAAACGACATCTTGCCGCAACGGAATCTCTACGAATCCCTAAAGTTCGTATACAACATCACCGAGTCGGACTAACGGTCGCGACTATGGCTTCACCCACCATGCCTAATCCACTAACGGAGCGGATCTCTAATGCAAATCATGTCGGGGACGGACTCAATCGACCTGGAGATTTCTCTTGAACCTTGGCGACCCAAAACCCCTCTCATTTGAGAGTTTGGTTCCCAAGAACTAGAAAAGAAAAATGATGCTAAAGACATGCATCCTAAGACTGAGAGGAGAAGTGTCGTTACCTTCCGACTCCTCTTCCTTGCCATGGCAAAATATCCGGATGAAAACCTTCGCAAATATCTAGCCTCCACGGATCCGGACTCGGCTCGCGATTTGGAGCACCGAAGCTTCTCCTACAGCCCAAACCCTCCTTCACCTTCTACCTTGCTCTCCCTTCTCTCTAGAAATTAGTAAGAGAAAAGCTTGAAGAAGAATGATGGTTTACAACCCTATTCTCGGACTTAACTCCCCAAGAACCATCCTAAACCGTCAGATCCTAAAATCAGGAAAAGAATGGCCACGATCCGCCTGAAAAATAAAATACCTGGGCCGAACACGGCCTGACACACGCCCGTGTCCAGGGCCATGTGCCTCATTCGCCATCTCAAATCGACGCGCCTGGAACAGCACATGGTCATCCGACACGCCCGTGTTCGATCCGACATGCCCGTGCCCCCAATGACACGGTCGTGTGGCCGGCCGTGTGCCTCCATTGACACGGCCCCGAAAACATCCTGAGAGGTGACACGGCCTGGAACACGCTCCTGTCCCAAGCCGTGTGCCAAGTCTCGACACTCGTCAACAGCCTTTGTGTCGACACCGCGGAAAAACATCGAGCGAAGATCGTCGACCAAGAGGGACACGCCCTGTGACACGCTCGTGTCACAGGCCGTGTGCCCCAATCTCGACACTCGACACTCGACACTCGTCGAGTGAACATCGTCGACTGAAGATCGTCGACAGGCGCACACGGCCTTGGACACGCCCGTGTCCTAGGCCGTGTGCCTCGTCTCGACACAAAGTCGAGCGAAAATGTCGACACCCCGGGCCGAGTGTCGACACGGGCTCGACACACCCTGCGACACGCCCGTGTCGCAGGCCGTGTGCCCTCACTCGACACTTCGTCGAGCGCAAAGTGTCGACCACGCGGCCAGGTCGTCGACACGGCGTGACACGGCCTGGGACATGCGTCGTGTCCCGGGCCGTGTGCCCCCTGCCAGAAACCAAAAAAGTCCAGAAACATAAATCGGCCCCTTTCTCCAAATCTGGGGTATTACACCACGCGGACTGGAGAACCACAGGCTGGCAGGCCGCGCGACTAAGGCGCAGAGACGGGTGCGGTCTGATAAATGGAGTCCGCAGGAGGAGGGCTTACTGGATGACTTCGAGCGTGAGCACCTTGGTGATGACGAGACCTCCCTCAAATGAGAGGCATGGGGGGCTATTTATAGGCCCGAGGAGGTAACGGCTTGCGGTGACGTTACCGCCGGTGAGACGGTAACTTGAGTGAGTTGGAGATGGAGTCCGACGAGTCCGCACTAGACTGCGATGCGGGTTCACGGAGTCCATCACTGCTGAGCTGGGACTATCCACCTATTGCTGGGGTGGCAGATGCTGGAGGACAAGCGGCGGACTACAAGGACAATCCGCTGAGTCCGCCGCTGCTGAACTGAGCGAGCTGGAAGGGGTGCGAGTAGGAGGGTGCCCGCGGGGTCCGGCGAGTCCGCATGAGGGTATGCAGACTGGGACTGCCTTCTGGAGGATCTAATGCCTGGCGGGCTGGAAGGAGGTCGCTACTACTGACTGAGTCCGCGCCAAGGCTGCGGACTGAGGAGGAGACTGGCACTACTGCCGAGAAGCTGGTGCTGACTAAGGGAAGGGGCAGACTGCATAGAGAGACTGCCAAGTCCGCGGCTGCTGCAAGGTCGAGTCCGCTTAGGTTGGAGATGGAGCCTGGGTTTTGAGGCTGGGGTTCACTAATGAAGGCGGACTGGAAGTCTCGATCGCACTTCGACTCCGCCCAGCTCACGAGGAACTTGGACTGCTGCTGGTATTGGCGGGTAGCCGGAGTTGGATTCCGCGCCCTGTAGGCGGATTGGAGGAGTCGGCTGCCCATGTGGATGGTGGCAAGGACTGAGCGACCTGTTGCCGGCCTAGGCGGATAAGTTGTTGAGTCCGGCAGAGAGGGTCCTGCGGAGACAACCTTGCGGTTAAGCTGAAAAGGAGGGCGTCCTATAGAGGCGGACTGCGGAAGCAGTCCGCGGACCCTGCCGACCAAGGGAAGGCGCGCGGACTGGTCGGTCAGACCGCTGAGCCCCCGCAAGCCGCGCGGCCTGAGCGGACAGAGAATTCTGTCCGCCCTCCCTATGGCATCACGGCCTCCAGGAGGAACCCGGGGTAGGCCGCGATGAGCGAGCTGGCTGCCTTGGGAAGGATCGCCGATTTCGGGGTTAACATAATCCCCGCACTTTTTTAAGTTCCGAATAGAACTTCAAAAAAGTTGGAGACCCACTAAAATCGTGATCCACCCCAACGAAAAGAGAAGGGGGCATGGAGAGATAGAACCTGAAGCCTCTCCTTAGGAGTTTGGTGCTGACTGTCTACATTCCTACAAGAGGAAAGTTATGGTAGGTACGTATGGGTAGTACATCGTGTGTGTACCTGAGTTTGCCTTTGCAATAATGAATAAGATGTGTCTTCCACTAAGTTATGCAAAATGAAAGTGAGAGGAAAACATAAAAGCATAGTAACTTGCAAGTACCTGATGGAGGCTTGCAAGTACCTGTTATCCTCTGCAAAAAACGAAGGATGAAGAGTATACAAGAAGGAAAAATGAGCTGCAAGTACCTGGAAGGAACTTGCAAGTCTTTGCTGGTTTCTGCAAAAGAAGAGTTAAATGTATGCACAGTATATGAAAGTAACTTGCAAGTACCTGTGAAGAAACTCGCAAGTATCGGATGATCTCTGCAAAACTGAGAGTTAGGAACAAACATGGTATATGTGAGTAGCTTGCAAGTACCTGTGAAGAAACTTGCAAGGGTCTACTGATCTTTGCAATAAGAGGGTTAGGAGCAGGCATATATATGAAAGGAGCTTGCAAGTACCTTAGAGAAGGCTTGCAAGTATCGGATGATCTCTGCAAAACTGAGAGTTAGGAACAAACATGGTATATGTGAGTAGCTTGTAAGTACCTATGAAGAAACTTGCAAGGGTCTACTGATCTCTGCAAGAAGAGAGTTAAGAGCAGGTATTGCATACAAAAAATAAGCTGCAAGTACCTGGATATGACTTGCAGGTGTCTGCTAACCACTGCAAAGAAAAGAGTGTGCAACAGACATAGAATAATGAATTAAACCGCAAGTACCTGGATGAGGCTTGCAGGTGTCTGATGATCTCTACAAAGAGAGAAGTTAGAAGCAGACAATATACGAAAGAAGCTTGCAAGTACCTGGGAGAAGGCTTGCAAGTGTCTGCTAGTCTCTGCAAGAAAAGAGTTAGGAGCAGACAAAACATGAAAATATCTTGCAAGTACCAGTGAAAAAGGCTTGCAAGTGTTAACTGTTGATGAGATAAGGCCGATATGACCAAATGACAAGGAAAATGCCTGATGAACTCTTTATCATGAAGCCTAGATCAATAAATTGAGCGTTAACTGTTGATATGGCTGGATGGACATGATCAGATTTGCAGAGAAGGAACTTGACGAATTCTGCCAATCTTAACTAGATTGCAATAGCATGACTTGATGATCGAGGAGAGTAAGATTCTTTGATCAATGTTTGATACCATTAGATTTTGATAAGAGTAATGAATAGCTCTGTGAACCATCATCTGATAGAGCTTGAGCAAGCGATGTATATGAAATGAGCATAGGCAAAGCGGGTGTTTGCTAATCCTTTTGAGAGGTCGAATTAACATGTTCATCTGTGAAAGAGGACAGTTGACAAAAAAGGAGCACTAGCTATACTCCCTTGACAGAGCACAAAAGGGAGACATGCGCAAAATATCCTAAGAAGGAAGCGACAGATGCACTGCTCTCTTGCCTCGGGTACAATCACCACTGATCAATGAGATAAGTTGCGCTAAGTGGCCTATTGCTTGTCTGTGGATTGATCAGTGGAGTTGTGGGAACCCGCGAAGGCACGGATCGAGAGTACCATAGAGTGTTCGGCCATCACATTCATGTGATGATCGAAGAGTCAAGGCTACGCTTGATCGCCATTGCTTGTCAAGCAAATATCATCATAACTGTAATGTATCCTTTGCGAAGCACAGTAGAGCTAACACATGGGGCTCCCCTAGCAACACTCTGTGTTAGAAGCCAGCTAGGATCCAAAGTCTGAAGCCCAACATCGTAGATTGAACGACTCCCACTACACATATGGGTATACTCCCTCCATTTGTGGTCGAAGCGGTCGTGCCAGAGAACAAACTACGGAGGGAGCATTTCGGACTTGGCGATATCTCACGGGTGTAGTGATCTCTTTGGCAAAGAGAAAAGATAGAGAAGGAAGCATCACAAGGAGGGAACTGTGTCAGTATAAGATCCCAGATAAAAGCTTTGTTGAAAAACAAGAAAGAACACTAAGAAGTGCTTTGAAATGAAAATGTTTGAAAAGAGTAAGGGTAAGAGTTGAGATAACCCATCAAGGTTGCGAGAGAATTTGGAGGACTATGAAGTCCTTTGCTGGCTTAGAATAGCCTTCCAAGCATACCCTCGTCGTCGGCATCGAAGCATTCGACAGTTTTGTTAACAACGAGGAGAGGAGGCTCTTCGACTAGGTTCACTCCTTTTGAGGAGCAAGGAACATCTGCAACTTCTTTTCCCTTTGAGGTTGCTGGATCAGGGCGATCTTCTTTGGAAAGCAGGTCACGCATCTTACCCTGCCGGAGCATCCATTGCGCAAGCTGGCGGAGTGCTCGATAGTACTCGGTCAAGTGGCCTGACTCTTTATGGAATTCGCAATAAGGCTCTGAATCTCTAGACCTTTGATCGGCTGGTTGATGAATTGTAAATATACCTATTTTTCTGTACATTAATTTAGTCATTTTCCTTTCTTTTTGTCGTTTTTACTTATTTTTATTCAATAAAATGCTCCTATTTTTGTAAATATTATACTAACTTATTTTATTTTATTTTTCAGGAAAAAATGAAAATCTGCCAAAAATTGACATGTCACGCCCGTGACATATTGGTCACGCCCGTGACCAGGGCGTGACACGTCAAAAGCCGTGAAATCTGCGAATTTTGAAGACCAAAGCCTGACACGCCCGGGGTCACGCCCGTGTCACCCGACACGGGGCGTGACCCAAGCCCGTGACACTCCACTTGACGATTTCATCTCGACGATCGTCGAGTGTCGACACTAGCAGTCACGCCTAGAGTCACGCCCGTGACCTAGGGCGTGACACCTCTTCCCGCTCGACGTTTTCAGCTCAACGAGTGTCGACACCAGCCGACACGCCCAGAGTCACGCCCGTGACCTGGGGCGTGACCTTTCCAGCTAGCTCGACAAGACCTGCCCGAAGACTTTCGGCGCGCACCGCGCCCAGATCCACCGTCCTGTCACGCCCCCTGTCACGCCCGTGACCAAGGGCGTGACCACTGCGAGACCGCCACGTGTCCAGCCCGAAGTCAACTTTCCCGTCAAATCGCCGGCCGCCTTCCAAATAGTACTGTCACGCCCCCTGTCACGCCCGTGACCAAGGGCGTGACTCATGAAAATTTTGTCTATAAATTCAGAGGTTCTCCTTTGAATTCCTGTTCCCCTTTTGGGCACCATTTTGTATAGAGTTATGCTGCTCGGATGAAGTCCAAATGCTATGTAAGGGATATTTTCTCCCCCTCTCCTTAGTTTTTATTTTCGTTCCTGTGTAACCCGTTATTATTAGCTTAATAAAATGTGTTTTTCATCCCTTTATTTGGCTTTGGAATGAGTCTAAACGACTACCTCTATGCAATCTTATCTTTTTTTCCTTGTCTTAACTTAGTTTTCTTTCGTTCTTTTTATATGCGTGTGTGTGTGTATGAGAGTAACATTTTATTTCTTCTTTTTATTGTTAAGTAGATGTCTTCATTTTCATAATAGCTATTTAGTTTTTGTTCTAAAACCCGTCCTTATGAAACTATAAAAACGATTTTAAAGTGGTTTTGTCATTTTCGTTTCACTTAGACTTTTTAGTTTTGTAGAATTTTTCGTCCTTTTATCTTTTCTTCCACTTTTTAGGAGTTTTTATAGCATTATAAGAGGGGATATGTTGTTATTTTATTTTTCCAAACACTTGTATTTTTCCTTTATTTTCAAAACTTTTTGCTCTTTTAATTTTTTTCGTTCTCTTTTTATGCATTTCTACCGCATTCTAGCGGTAGAAATGTATTCGTTTTTATTTTTCGAGCATTTTCATTTTGCGTTTATTTGCAAACTTTTTCGCTCCGTTTATTTTTATCTTTGCTTTTTATGCATTTCTACCGCATTTTAGCGGTAGAAATGCAGTTGTTTTAATTTTTCGTTAACTTAGTTTTTTTGCAACTTTTGTACTTGTGCATCTATTTCCGCCTACTCGTTAAGAGTTAAATAGCGCTTTGCTTTATTTCATTTCTGTCATGTGTGTGAGTGTGTTTTATTTTCTTGTAGAGTGCGTGTGTTTTCATTTATGTCGAGAGAGTGTGTGCGTGCGTTGCATTTATTTTGTCCTACTCGTTTGAGTAGGACCCGTATTTATTTTCTCCTACTCATTTGAGTAGGACTTGCGTGTGTGCGTTTTACTGCTTTCATTTCTCCCGCCCACGCGTTTGCGCCGGGACTCGCAATTTACAGCTTTCTTCAGTCCTACTCGTTTGGGTAGGACTTGCAATTTTCAGCTTTCATTTACCGCTTTCATTTACTGCTTTCATTTTCAGCTTTCTTTCCTGCTTTATTTATTGCTTTCCTCGCAAGCCGTCCCCATTCCGATGAGTGGCTAACAGTTCTTAGCCCTCGCCATCGAAGAGCATTGGGACAGATAAAATAGCTTAAAATAACTAAAGGTCTAATCTTTCTAATTAATTAAAAGCACTTAAGGTTTGCCCGGGGTTAACGACGCGTAGGACCACATATCGATGTGTGGGCCCTATTTCCGTTTTCCATACGCTCGCCGAGAGGCCGTGCGTATGGACAGATCACCCCTTGGCAAAGAGAGTTCCGCACTAACCCTCGAGAGAGGAGGCGCGCCAACTCTACCGGATTGGGTTCCCCACCCAATAGCGGGGTTCTTAGCGTAATGCGGGCGTTAAGAGGAATCCTTCGTCGGACTAGCGTTCGGTCGAATAGTCTTAGCGTTCAGGTGAGCGATAGCCCTATAGCTAGGTGAGCTCATTTTAGTGGAACCTCCACGGCCAAGTCTCCGCCTTAATTAATTAGAAATTTAGGAGCTCTTTTTATTTAAAGTCTATTTTAGTTCAATTGTTTTTTCGGTGCCATCGAGCTAAGCTCTTCATCGGCACCACCTTCTTGCTTTCTTTTTATGCTTTCATTTTCTTTCTGCCTTTTTATTACTGCCTTTTTATTATATATAAAATATCCCGACAAGATAATTATCGGTAAAATAATAGTCCCCTCCAGGGAAGAGTAGAAATAATCGAACCGGTCCCGAGAACAATACGACCTCGATATTCCACCCGGAATATCCTGTACTACTCACGATAGGTGCACTTGCCTCCTTTCGTTAAAACTCGATTTCTAAACCTTTTTTATATCCAAAATAAATAAATAAATACGCGCGACCCGTTTTCTTAAATAAATTCACTTCCGCTTTTTTTTTCGCAAATAAAACCGCCGGGTCGCCGCGTGACCGCAAATAATTTTACCCTCGCCATCGGTAAGGCTTTTTGTAGCTTGCACTATCTTTCATAATTTGGATTACTTCTTGCATGGCCTCGTCGAGATCAGACTCATGCAAGTCATTGTCTTGCTGGTTATGAACTGCTGCTATTTGCGAAGACGAAGCTAGTGGTAACAATGAATCTTGAGCACAATCACGGCTCGGGAAGGAGTATCGATGGCGTTGAAACCTTCTCTCCTTTCTTGAGTGAGTTGGGAAATGATTGTGAGGAGACCTTGGAGGATGCTTATGAGGGAGATCCTCCGCAGATGTAAGCTTGGAGACAAAGCCTGGGTTGCTTTTTTCTCCTCGAATGTATGAGTTGGCTAAGGCAATCAACTCATGGTATGTTCTTGGTGCACGGACATTGGCTTCAAACTTGAGAGGCCCTTAACGAAGACCGTGGATAAGAGCCACTCGGTACATTTCTTGATCGGCAATCTCGATGTCCAAAATCGCTCTTTGGAATCGATCAACAAACTGATACCAAGTTTCATTCCTGCGCTGCTTGATCTCAAAGAGGGCTTCAGGACCACCCTTTCTCTTGGTTGAGGTAGAGAACTTGAGCAAGAACTGGCTGATTCGAAGGCTTGAAGATACTTCACTGGATCAGTCTCTCCGGTGTAGATTGGTAACCGAGGTTCTCTGAAGTTAGCTGGAGTTGGTTCATGGCAAAAATTCTCTGTGAATGGAGAAGGCTCTTCCTGTTCTCCTACAACAAAGGAAAGAAGGGGGCATAAGCTACAGCTGCAAAAGAAGCAGGAGGATAAAAATGAAAGGTTGCTGCAGGAGGAGCAGAGGTAGGAGCTGAAGGGTAGGGATGACTTCCATGAAAATTGAGAAATCTAGCAGGACTTCCCCGGGCTGCTTTCCGGAAGAAGTTTTGGCGAGCAACAAATCTTCATCTTAAGGTCGCAGCAGGGCTGCAGGACCTTGTGGGAAGGTTGCTGTATAAGGAGGATAGACCGGCGGGCAAGCTGGAGGACAAGCTTGCTGGTGCTCCAATACTGGTGTTGGGTTGATTGGCGCAGCTGGAGCAGCTGGAGCTGTTGCTGGTTGAGAGTCTAGTCGCTACGTGATCATAGCGAGCATTTGGTTGATTGCTTGGAAGTGCTAAGCATTCTCACGACACGATTGCTCAAAGGCCTCCTAGAGAGGATCATCTCTAGGACTTGACTGAGTAAGGTTCTTGGCTGGTTGACTATCTGAAATGGATAACTGTAGCTGTTCACCGTCTGTTCAGATCTAAAGGTCGCGTGTTAACTGTTTATGCCCGAAAACGGCACCGGGCAGCTAACACGGAGGGAGTGTTCGATCTCATAGGCTAGGAGAGGAAGAGGACGAAGGTTGCGGCGGAAGAGGGATGAAGCAAGATTATGATTGCTCGAGAGTGGAGCAAACGCTTGTCAAAGGGGTTGCAGGGATAGAGGAGAGGGTGCTGAGAGCAGCCAGGAAGGCTGATAAGAGGAGGAGGTTGACCAGGAGATGTCGAGTAGACGGTTAATATGACGGTTGTTCTTGCAGGTTGATTGTCGAGGGAGCTGAGCTGAGCTAGGAAGAAGGGTGAGAGAGGGGGCAGCTAGCAGCGGCAAAATCATACTTCGCCCGCCGCGGCTTAAGCGCCAATCTTGCGACGGGCTTTCCTTTTATTAATGGCGAGAGTTACAACTTGCTAATACACCTTTACAACAAATCAATAAAGGGTACAAGAAGGAAGATGGCGGCTAAGGAAGAAGAATGCCATAGGAGGCCGCGCGGACTGAAGAGCGAAGCCGGAAGGCCGCGCGGTTAAGGGAAACGAGACACCGCGCGGACAGGAGAACCACAGACTGGCAGGCCGCGCGACTAAGGCGCAGAGACAGGTGCGGTCTGAGAAATGGAGTCCGCAGGAGGAGGGTTTGCTGGCTGACTTCGAGCGTAAGCACCTTGGCGATGACGAGACCTCCCTCATATGAGAGGCATGGGGGGCTATTTATAGGCCCGAGGAGGTAACGACTTGCGGTGACGTTACCCCCGGTGAGACGGTAACTTGAGCGAGTTGGAGACGGAGTCCGCCGAGTCCGCACTAGATCGCGATGCGGGTTCGCGGAGTCTGTCACTGCTGAGCTGGGACTGTCCTCCTATTGCTGGGGTGGCGGATGCTGGAGGACAAGCGGCGGACTGCAAGGAGAATCCGCTGAGTCCGCCGCTGCTGAACTGAGCGAGCTGGAAGGGGTGCGAGCAGGAGGGTGCCCGTGGGGTCCGGCGAGTCCTCATGAGGGTATGCGGACTGGGACTGCCTTCTGGAGGATCTGATGCCTGGCGGGCTAGAAGGAGGCTGCCACTACTGACTGAGTCCGCGCCAAGGCCGCGGACTGAGGAGGAGACTAGCACTGCTGCCGAGAAGCTGGTGTTGACTAAGGGATGGGGCGGACTGCATAGAG
This sequence comes from Platanthera guangdongensis, assembly GCA_039583875.1. Taxonomy (NCBI): domain Eukaryota; kingdom Viridiplantae; phylum Streptophyta; class Magnoliopsida; order Asparagales; family Orchidaceae; genus Platanthera; species Platanthera guangdongensis. The sequence goes on along the minus strand of CM077164.1, from coordinate 57,503,277 downwards.
AGTCCGCCAAGTCTGCGGCTGCTGCAAGGTCGAGTCCGCTTACGTTGGAGATGGTGCTTGGCTGTTGAGCCTGGGGTTCACTAATGAAGGCGGATTGGAAGTCTCGATCGCACTTTGAGTCCGCCCAGCTCGCGAGGAACTTGGACTGCTGCTGGTCTTGGCGGGTAGCCGGAGTTGGAGTCCGCGCCCTGCAGGCAGACTGGAGGAGTCAGCTGCCGATGTGGCTGGTGGCAAGGACAGAGCGACCTGTTGTCGGCCTGTACGGATTGGTAGTTGAGTCCGACAGAGAGGGTACTACGAAGACAACCTTGCGGTTAAGCTGAAAAGGGGGGCGGCCTGCAAAGGCGGACTGCGAAAGCAGTCCGCGGACCCTACCGACCAAGGGAAGGCGCGCGGCCTGGTCAGTCAGACCGCTGAGACCGCGCAAGCCGCGCGGCCTGGGCGGACAGAGAATTCTGTCCGCCCTCCCTAGGGCATCACGGCTTCCAGGAGGAACCCGGGGCAGGCCGTGATGAGCGAGCTGGCTGTCTTGGGAAGGATCGCCGATTTCGGGGTTAACAATCAGTTTCCTCTACTTAGCTTTGGAAGCTTCTTCATTCTCATAAGAAGCAGATGAGCTTGCTATGTCCACTGTATCTTTTGGAGTAGATGTTATAATTGGTTTCTCCCCCTCAGTCCTTGTCAGCTCCCCCTCAGTTCTTGCTCCTAGTAAATCAGGAAATAATGCCTCTTGTTGGCTCTTGTTCATAAACTCTCCCTAAGGATAATGCCTCTTGTTGAGCTAAAACTGGAGAAAGCACATTTGCCCCCCCTTAATGAGGCACTTCCTGGACTTGATCCAGTTAGATGTTGACTATAGGAATCTACTCCCCCACCACTTGAATCTCAGTCACTGTTTCTTGAGCTGGAGATTTGCTAATCCTTTCTGCTCCTTCTTCATCTGAGGAAAACAACCATTTCTTCTAAATCACTTAAAGATTCAGGGATCTATAGGGCTGGTTGTTTCCTTTTCTGAATCTGCTTTGTGGGTTTATGAGGAGTAGAAACATCTTTAATCAGAACTGTAGTCCATCTTGATAGTATTCTCAACTCCATTCTCCTCATATGACTGATCTTAGATCCTGCAATCTGATTCATTACATCAAGAATACTCTCAGCCAGATATTCTTTAGCTGTGCATTTAATATCCAATTTTGGTTGTGGGATTCTTTACACACCATTGGAGTGATACACTTGTCATGGAAGATGATATTTCATCTTCTTCTTTAACTGTTCTATGTGTCGACATTGTTGGGATTGTGTCGACACAGACTACTAAAGTCTCGACAGAGAATAACTATTTTATGTATCGACACCAATTGCGATGTGTCAACACAGATAATCTTGAGAGTCTATACTAAATCCTGCATGTAGACACAATGATTGGATGTGTCGACACCATATACTAAGTGTCAGGATAGCCATGTGTCGACACCAAATTCTGAGTGTCGAAACAACCTTCTGGATGTGTCGACAGAATTTTTCTGATGTGTCGACACCACCTACTATGTGTCGACACTTATATCTTTATATGTCGACACAAATTTACTTAGTCAAATTTGTCATTCTTATTCTAAGTTCAGCATGCCTAATTCAATTTTAAAATAATTGAATTTAGTTTCATCCAGTGGTTTGGTGAACATGTCAGTAATTTGAAAATTAGTATTGACAAATTCTAAACTTATATCTTCCTTTTCAACATGATCTCTAAGGAAATGATATCTTATTTTTATATGCTTAGTTCTGCTATGAGAAACATGATTTCTAGCAATAGAAATGACACTAGTAGAATCACAAAATAATGGAGTTCTACTTACCTGGATGCCATAATCTTCAAGTTGATATTGAATCCATAATAGCTGAGCACAGTAGCTACCTGCAGTAACATATTCAGACTCAGCAGTGGATATAGCCACACTTGTCCACTTTTTGTTGCTCTATGACACCAATCTTCCACCTAGGAACTGACATGTGCCAAATGTACTTTTCCTATCTTCTTTGCATCCTGCAAAGTCTGCATCTGAATAACCTGTTAGTAGAAAATCTCTATTCTTAGGGTACCAACGACCAAGATTTGGTGTTCCCTTAAGATATCTCAAAATTCTTTTAACTATAGTATAATGAGATTCTTTAGGGATAGCTTGATACCTAGCACAGACACATGTAGCATACATGATGTCTGGCCTACTAGCAGTCAAGTTAAGAACGGAGCCAATTATCCCTCTATACAAAGACTCATCTACAGGTTTTTCTGCATCATTTTTGCCTATAGGCATACTTGACCGCATTGGATTTCTCATGGTGGAGGATGACTCCATACCATATTTCTTAATTAACTCCTTGGTGAACTTAGACTGAGATATGGACAAGCCATCATCAGTCTGTCTAACTTGGAGTCCCAAGAAGAATTTCAGCTCACCCATGTTGCTCATCTCAAACTTCCCTTGCATAAGTTTGGCAAACTTCCTACAAAGGTTGTTCTCAGTTGATCCAAAGATAATGTCATCAACATATATCTGGACTAAGATGATCTTGCCTTTTTATTCCCTTAGGAATAGAGTTTTGTCAATTTTCACCCTTGAGAATTTGTTCTCAATGAGGAATATAGACAGGGTTTAATACCAAGCCCTTGGGGCTTATTTCAAACCATATAATGCTTTCTTAAGCCTATATACATAATTAGGAAAGAGAGAATATACAAAACCTGTGGGTTGTTCAACATAGACTTCCTCTTTTAAGTCACCATTCAGAAATGCTGACTTGATATCCATTTGGAATACCTTGAACCCTTGATAAGCTGCAAAGGCAAGGAACAACCTTATTGCTTCCAACCTTGCCACTGGAGCAAATGTCTGATCAAAGTCTATTCCCTCTTCCTGCCTGTAGCCTTTGGCTACCAGTCTTGCTTTGTTCTTGATTATAATGTCATTCTCATTTAGCTTGTTCCTGTAGATCCACTTAGTCCCTATGACATTGTGATTCTTTAGTTTAGGAACCAACTTCCATACTTTACATCTTCTGAATTAATTCAGCTCCTCCTGCATTGCATCATTCCAGTTTGGGTCTTGTATGGCTTCTTCAAATTTCGTGGGTTCCATTTGGGACAGGAAACTTGAGCAAAGGACTGTGTTCAAGTTCTTGCTTCTGGTTTGAATACCATGTCTAGGAACACCAATAATTTGGTGTACTGGATGATCCTTTAGATTTCTTGTTGCTTGTGGCAATCTATCTACACCTTGATTTTCTCCAGTCTCCTCAACATGTTGTACTTCATTTTCTTCATCATCAACTTGTGGGTCTTGTACTCCCCCTGGACAGCAATCATCATTTTCTTCATCCTACCTTGCAGGTTGGTCTTCATTAATGATTAGCTTGTCCATCTTTTCATTTAAACCTGTAGAGCTACAAGAACCGCTAGACTGCTCACAATTGATTAGTTCAGTTTCATCAAAGAATATATGAACAGATTCTTCTACAACTTGAGTAGTCAAGTTATAGACCCTGTAAGCTCTATTGTTGTTGCTATACCCAACAAATATCCCTTCTTGAGATTTGGCAGCAAACTTAGTTAAATAAGACTTGTCATTGTTAAGTACATAACACTTGCTACCAAAGATCCTAAAATAGGATATGTTTGGTTTTCTACCTTTAATAATCTCATAGGGTGTCTTTTTGTGGCTCTTAGTGATGGATGCTCTATTGAGAACATGACATGCAGTATTTACTGCCTCAGCCTAGAAATATTCTAGGAGAGAAGCGTCACTTAGTAGTGTTCTACCAGCCTCAATAAGAGTCCTATTCTTTCTTTCAGCAATACCATTTTGCTGATGAGTTCTTGGTGAGGAGAACTCTTGATAAATCCCTAGTTCTTCAAAAAATTTTGTCATGCATTCAGACTGAAATTCAGTTCCATTGTCACTTCTGATTTTGACCACTAAACTATTAAGTTCATTCTGAATTTTCCTAACAAAATTGTGGAAGACAGTAGGGGTTTCAGAATTCTGCCTCAGGAAGAAAACCCAAGTAAATCTAGAATAGTCATCCACAACCACAAGTGTATAGACCTTCCTACCTAGACTATGAACTGGCATAGGACCAAATAGATCCATATGCAGGAGGTACAAACACCTCACAGAATCTTTGGTATCATGTCCATGAAAAGAGGTCTTGGTCAGTTTGCTCTTTTGGCAAGCTGAACATACACCCTCTTTTATGCACTTGAACTGAGGACCATTCCTCACTAACTCCATATAATAGAGTTGGCTTATAGTCTTATAGTTAAGGTGAGCTAGCCTCTTGTGCCATTGGACACAATGAGATGCTTTCTCATCTGCAACTTAACCTATAGGAGAGTTCTTATTCTTACAATCATGGTTGAGATAGTAAACATTTCCTTTCCTATATCCTGACAAGATGACCTCTTGATCACTTGTCCTTCTTATATGACACCCATTCTTAATAAAGGAGGTGTCATAACCAAGATCACTTAGTTGGCTTATGCTTATTAAGTTATGTTTCAGACCTTTTACATAAGCCACTTCGGTGATTTTGACAGAACTAGTGGAAATGTTACCAAACCCTTTGATGATCCCCTTTTCAGATCCACCAAAGATCACTTTGGGTCCATTCTCTATGGGAGAGTAGTCCTTCGACATCCTTCTTGTTCCAATCATGTACCTGGAACAACCACTGTCTAAGTACCATATTGCGGTATGGCCACTTGGACTCACATGCATCAAATAAAATTACTTTACCTTAGAACCCCAATAGTTATTGGGTTCTAGGTTCAGGTTAGTCTGAAACTTGACATACTTAACAGCAACCTTTCTTACAGGTAAGCTGATATTCTTCTGGCACTGGTGTTGTGCCAACAATCTATTGCATAATGACCAACCTTGCCACAACACAAGCACTCATATCTATTGTATATTTTCTTAGATACAGGCTTAACAACATTGTTGTCAGCAGACCTTAAAACTGTAGGTACAGTGGTCCTTTTCTTGTTTGCTGGGGCTACACCCTTGTCATTCAGATTATCAGGATTACAGTGACCATGTGTAATATCATGATCATACTTGTTAGTTGGCTGCAGCACTTTCCTGAAAGAAATAGGGGGTTTGAAGGCTAGTGGCTGAACTGGAGCTTTGCCTTTTCTTTTGGAATTAGCTGCCCTAGTATTTCCCTTGAAGCCTAATCTTGTCTTACCCTTTTGGGGAATGAAGTCATCAATCAAGGGTAAGACTGACTTTGGATTTGAGAATTTGGCCACAAGTTCCTTCTCTCTTTGTAGTATGACTTCCAGACCGTTGATCTGATCATTTTTAATGTAATTGTTCTCATCAGAATAACAGTTATGTTTTTCAGCTTGGCAACCTCATTCATCTTCTAAACCAGTAATTTTTCTGAATCAGATGCAGCCAACTTAAGAGCTGCAATTTCCATAGCCTGGTTCTTGTTAAGGATTCTGCTTCTCCTAAGTGCTTACAACAGATCACCATACTCATCAATAAGTTGATGAACATCCCCTTCAGATTCAGATCCATCCACATCTCTTGATGCAGATGCTTCTGATTCTGATCCAGTATAATAATTAGAAACTATAGATAGATTATTTACCTTACTTGGACCAGGCTGATCCTGGCACTGATCTTCCTCAGTCAAAGACATCAGCCCTTTGCAATGATGATCTTCAACCTCATTTATTGAGTCCAATAGTTGCAAGAACTCAGTCTCTTCTGAATCCTCTTCAGTAGTAAACAATCCTATATCAGCTTCAGCTTCTATCTCTTCTCCTGAATCTGATGATGATGAATCAGTTCAGCTTTTCTCCTTCTTTGCAACAAAGGATTTCTCATTTTTCCCCTTATGTTGTTGCTTCTTTTTATCTTTATACTCCTTTCTTTTATCAGGACAATCAGCTATGACATGTCCTGGCCTATTGTAATAATAGCAAACAATCTTAGAAGAAGTTTGTTTACTAGGGTTAGAGCCATACCTGTCATCCTTAGATGCTTTCTTCTTCTTGTAATAGTCATCTTCGGAGAAGGATGAAGATGGTTTTGTTCTCCACTTCTTTTTCTTCATAAACTTTTGAAACTGCCTTGTGAAGGCAGCAAATTCTTCATCAGAGTTGTGACTGTCTGATGTGTTGATATTAATATTTTTAGATTCAACTTCAGTCATTCTCCTGGGAGGTGAAGGTGACTTTCTCCTGCCCTTTCTTGTAGCTTCAGCCTTGAAGGCAACTGACTTCTCTCTGTAACCAGATATATTGCTTTTCTCCTTTTCCTTTCTGGTAGTGAGCTGCATCTCATAGGATAGCAGTTTTCCAAATAAGGTTGATGGAGGTGTATCTACAAGCCTGGCCACCTCTCTGATGGCACATATCTTAGTATCCCAATCCTTAGTTAGGGATCTGAGAAACTTGACATTTAACTCATAATTGCTAAAGACTCTTCCATAGGTCATTAGCTCATTAACAATTCTGAAGAATTTCTTATAGCATTCAGCTATGATGTCTGACTTAGCTTGTCTAAAGTTTCATACTCTTGATTTAACAATGACTTCCTATCCTCTCTCACTTCTTTTGTCCCCTCCATATAGACAATCAAAGTGTCCCACATCTCCTTGGAGGTTTTGCAATGGACCAGATTCTAGAATGTAGAGTCATCTATGACACTCACAATTATGTTTTGTGCCCTATTGTGTGGAGTTGCTAGGATGATCTCTTCCTTAGTCATTTCAAAATATCTTTTAGGAGTCTTGAGGTTAGTATCAAGAACTGATATCTTCATAGGAATAAATGGCTCTTCTAGAATTGTGATATATATTCTTGGATCAGATGCTTCCATAAACAATCTGACCCTCTTTTTCCATATGCCAAAATTCTCTTTCCTACAGATAGGAAGCTTCATTGATCCAAATTCCTTCTAATTCTCACTGAAACCCATTCTGCCTAATTGATTTATGCCTTGGAGATCAACTCAGACTGTTAAGTCTTTTCTTTGAGCAACCTCCCTCTAATACAATTTGAAAGAATTGGTTTCAAGATATCCTAAACTCCTAGAGGGAGGGAGGTGAATAGGTTCAATTCTTTTTAACTAAGGAAGATCAATTATATGTCTGTTAGATCAACTTATTCTGCACAACATTCAAACAAACACAACACAGTTTAAAAGAAACACAGCCAACAAAGAATGCACACAACTTTATAGTGGTTCCCCAAGTGATGGGTACATCCACTTTCCCCCTTCGTCTATCTAGTAGTGTACTAGATTCGGCCTAACTTCCTTCTTTCTTGCCTCAGATCTTCAGATCTTACAACTCAGAACCTTGAAAGGTCCCTACAGATCACACTTCACCAAGTGCTAACACTCAAATTCTCACAAAGAACCCTACCTCAGAGTGAGTCCACACTCCTACAACTCAGGAAATTAAGCCCTACCTCAGCCTTTTCCCAGGCCTACAACTCAGGCAATCAAGCCCTACCTCAGCCTCTTCCATAGGCCTACAACTTGGGCAATCAAGCCCTACCTCAGCCTCTTCCACAGGCCTACAACTCAGGGAACGTAATCCCCTACCTCAGGCACTCAGCCCTATCATAGCCTTTATAGATTAAGGCTTACAACTAAGAGAGATAACTCTCCTACACTCAGGCACTCAGCCTTTATAGATTTAGGCTTACAACTCAGATCTATAAAAGATCCTACAGAAAAATTTATATTAAAAAGAATAAATCCTTCACCCAGGAAGAGAGAGAATGGGTTGAAGGTTTCTTGGTCAGTTCTTGATAGATCTGATAACTTTAGATCCAACCTGTCTTAGCTTCTTCAAAGCTTCTTGAATTTGAACAAAGTAAGGTTGATCTTCTTAAAGTTGATCTTCAATCAGCTTCCTTCTTCTATTCAGAATTTAATCTGAATTCTTCTTGCAGACTTGTTCAGGATCTGCCCTTCGAGACTTGTTGATGATTGTCACTTTCTTCACTTGGACACTTCCATCTCTCTCTCTTCTTTTTTATTTAGTCCAATTCTTCTTTTTTTTGATGACTGAACCTGTCTTTATATAGACTTCATCCGAGGTTACCGGCTAATCCGATTTCTAACGGTCTTCTGACAGCTCTGATAGATGTAACAACATTGTCAGTTATGACAGCTACCATGTCTTCAGTCGTAATACTTGATCCTTCATTTAACTTTAACTCAGCAGCAAAAGTGTCGAGTCAATATATCAAATGTGTTGACACATATAGTCCAAGTGTCGACACAACTCTTGATGATGTCGACACAGCTTTCACAATGTCGACACAACTTCTCTTTAACTTCTTGACACAGCTTCATTGGAATGTGTTGACACAAGTCCTGTGTGTCGACACAATAACTCCTTATCTCGACAAAGTTGGTGTCGACAGAATTCTGGTGTGTGTCGATACAAGTCCTGTGTGTCGACACAGTTGTTGTCGACAGAATTCTGGAATATGTCGACACAAGTCCTATGTGTCGACACAGTTATTGTCGACAGATTTTTTGTGTGTCGACACAATTCCTGTGTGTCGACACAGTCTGTCTCCTTGTGTCGGCACAGCCTTCCCAAGTGTCGACACATTTGTTGTCGACAGAATTCTGGAATGTGTCGACACAAGTCCTGTGTGTCGACACAGTTATTGTCGACAGATTTTCTGTATGTCTACACAATTCCTGTGTGTCGACACAGTCTAGCTCCTGGTGTCGACACAGCCTTCCATGTGTCGACACATTTGTTGTCGATAGATTTTCTCTGTGTCGACACAATTCCTGTGTGTCGACACAGTCTGGCTCCTGGTGTCGACACAGCCTTCCCAAGTGTCGACACAATTCTTCTTAGGTGTCGACACAAATCTTCTCAAGTGTCGACACTTGTACTTAGAAACTTTTTATGCATTTCCTTAACCTGCACATGGAAACTCAACACAACATCAAATACACCTTGATGAATATCATTGAGTTAGGTGAGGCTTCTCCAAATCTGGTACACATTTTCCAATGTACCCAACACTTTGTACTCTTTCTTATGGGTTTATAAAAAGGGTTTTTAAAGTGTTTTTCATTTTTCTTTAACTTAGATTTTCTCTTTTACGGAGTAAAACTTTTTGTTCCTTTTTTTACCTTATTTCCACTTTTTAAGCATTTTTATAAAGTTATAAGAATGAAAAAGTTGTTGTTTTAATTTTTGAAACACTTTGATTTTTGCATTTATTTTGAAAACTTTTTCCTTCTTTAATTTTTATTTCTTTTTATGCATTTTTAGCAAGTTCTAATGGTAGAAATGTAATCGTTTTAATTTTTTGATCATTTGATTTTCTCTTTTTTCTTGTGTGTGTGAGTGTATTAGTTAGTTTTTTTAAACTTTCTTTATCGCTTTCTTTCCTTCAAAGTAGAGTGTGTGCGTGTATGAGATAGCTTTTATCGCTTTGATTTCCCACCTACTCATTTGAGTAGAACTTGTCATTTCCCGCCTACTCATTTGAGTAAGACTTGCAATTTACTGCTTTGATTTCTCGCCTACTCAATTGAGTAGGACTTGTCATTTTACTACTATCATTTTCCTTCTACTCGTTTGAGTAGGACTTTTCATTTCCCGCCAACTAGTTTGAGTAGGACTAGCAATTTACCGCCTACTCATTTGAGTAGGACTTGTCATTTTACCGCTTTCATTTCCCGTATACTCATTTGAGTAGGACTTGCAGTTTACTACTTTCATTTCCCGCCAACTTGTTTGAGTAGGACTTATCATTTCTCGCCTACTTATTTGAGTAGGACTCGCAAATTCAATTACGTAATTTTCTTTTTATAACTTAGCTTTTTCCCCTTTATTATGGCTTTGGTTGAGTGCATGCGTTTCCATTTTTAGTAAGCTCTTCCCTTTCTAATGTTAGGTTATTTTATGTCTTTTTCTTTGTAACCCTTTAGCGTTTAGTTTTGAACTCACGCCTCACCAAACTCATAAGGCGTCCCCATCCCGATGAGTGGCTAATCGCTCATAGCCCTCAGTATCGAAGAGCAATGGGACATAAAAATCTTTTTAAATAACTAAAGGTCTTCTTTTTCTCTTTCATTAAGAACTTAAGGTTTACCCACGGTATACGATGCGTAGAACCATATATCGATATGTGGGCTCTATTTCTGTTATCCATATGCTAGCTAGCCGAGAGGCCGTACGTATGGATTGATCACCTTTGGGAAAAGAGAATTTCGCACTAACCCTCGAGAGAAGAGTCGCGGAATTCTACCGGATTGGATTCCCCCCCCCAATAGAGGGGTTCTTAGCGTAAAGCAGACTTTAAGAGGAATCGTTCGCCGAACGAGAGATCGGTCGAATAGTCTTAATGTTCAGGTGAGCATTATCTATAGATATAATTGAGCTGATTCTTTTGAAACCTCCACGGCCAAGTTTCCCCTTTAATTGAATTGAAACCTAGTATCTCTAGTTATATAAATTTATTTTAGTCCTAACATAATTCGATACCGAGCATTATTTCTACATCGATCATTTTCTAAACCTAGGAGCTCTTTCTTATAGCAGCCTTAGGATATTCCCCCCGAATATCCTATACTATTTGTGATAGGTACACTTGCCTCCTTTTCGTCGCGCAAAATCTGAACCCAGCATGCTCACATAGGCGGAAGCTCTCAAGTTTTTTGCACCATTTTCGGGGAGTCTTCATGTTGTTATTTTGAATTTCGGAGTCTATTACTTTTACCAATATTTCTAAAACTAAAAAAAATAAAACTCTACTTAAAATCCAAAAAGGTAATTATTTAGTATATATTTTAGGGTATATGACCCGTGGACAACCTTAAAACTCTAAAAATTTGGATTTCGATCCTGAGATCGAAAGCTCTCTTGCGCGTATTCAATCTCAACACCGAAATCCCTCTTTGGACCCAGAAGAGTCTGTCGGAGAACCCTCTGCCCGTGTTATGGCCAACCTTATCCCAAAAACGGTCGTGAAGCGTACAATGTCTTACTACGCCCAGTCGAATTTGGATGATATTGGGTCCAGTATTGTTCGCCCGATGGTGGCGAACAATAATTTTGAAATAAAATCTAGCATTATTCAAATGATCCAAAACATCCTGCAGTTCGATGGATAGCCGGATGAGGACCCGAACATTCATTTATCTAGTTTTTTAGAAATTTGTGATACTTTGGTATCACTGATGATGCCATTCGCTTACGCCTTTTTCAGTTTTCCTTAAAATCCAAAGCAAAAGCATGGTTGAATTCCATCCCGCAAAGATATATCACCACTTAGGCCGAGCTTGTGGAACGGTTCTTAACAAAGTATTTTCCGCCTGCCAAAACTGCAAAGTTGTGGGAAGACATTTCTTCGTTTGTGCAGAACAATTCTGAGTCTCTATTTGAGACTTGGGAGAGGTTTAAAGAATTCCATCTGCATGTGTCAGCACCACGCGCTGCTAGCGTGGTTGCAGGTCCAAATCTTTTATAATTGGCTTAACTATCAGACGCATCAAATGATTGACGTGGCTGTCGGGGGTACCCTGAATAACAAGACCCCCGAGGCTTCCCAAGCTCTTATCGAAGAGATGGCCATGAATGCCTAACAATGGAATGTCTCGCGGGGACGTCCCAGACAGGAGGCCGACCTCTTTGAAGTGAATGACACTTCTCACTTATCCCTTCAAGTTGAAAGGCTGACGAAGCAGGTGGCAGAGATGTCTACTGCCTCCTCCAATCCGCCTTGGTCAATTCCCTCTAACGTCAACATATCATGAGTTCATATACTTTGTTGGAAATTTGGGACGTCCATCCTTCAACCCCAACAACAAACCTTATAGTAATCACTATAATATGAGGTGGAGGAAATGCCCCAACTTCTCATGGAGCAATGCGAACAATGCGCAGCACCCCCTAACTCTCTTGCACCCGGATTTCTGCCGCCTCCCCCTCTTCCAAAACCCTCCCCGATGGAGGAAACTTTTTCTAGATATATAGCATCCAACGAGTAAAATATCTGGGACATCACCAGATCGCTAAAAAACTTCGAACTACAGGTTGGATAGCTTGCACGGATGATAACTGAGCGTGCGCTCGGGGCACTACCGGGAAACACGGAGCCCAATCCTCGGGAGAATATCAATGATATAACCCTCCGTAGCAGAAAGGAGGCGGTCGATCCAAAATGGATCGATCCGCAGGTGCATATTTCACCTCTGAACCCTCTTCCCCCTTCTTCGGTTACGCCACTTTTATCAATTTTAAACAATAAAATTATTTTAAAACTGCCCTTGTCATATCCAAATAAGTTAGATATCGAGTGTAAGGACATGCGGTACAAAAAAAATATTTTACTATTAAAATTAAATCATATTAATGTTCCCTTCTGTGAGGCAATCTCGCAGATACCTAAATATGCGAAATATTTAAAATAACTTCTTTCTAATAAATGAAAATTAGAAAATATTTTGCATATCTCTCTCAACGCAGACTGCTCAGCAGCTCTTACTAATAAATTGCACCTAAAATGAAATGACCCATGAAGGTTTTCCATCTCGTGCCTTATTGTTTATATACTACTAAAATACGCTCTTTCAAAAATTAGGTTTGGGCACTCCGGCCCCTACTAAAATGCATATCCAACTAGAAGATCACTTGGTTAAGTTTCCGTCGGGGTAGTGGAGGACGTTCTTGTCCGATTTGATAAGTTTATCTTTCCGGAAGACTTCATCATCATAGACATCAAGGAGGACACTGATGTACCAATTGTACTTGGTCTCCCTTTTCTCGCCACCTCCCGCGCATTAATTGATGTGAGTAACGATCGTCTCCTCCTTCAGGTAGGAGATGATGAGGTTACTTTCTCTATTAATCCCTCACTGGGGGACTCATCATCGAGCAATGACTTTTGTTGAAATTTAGATACCTATTTCGGAGATTGTTCTTCCCCTGTTTTCGAGTATACTTTTTTAAACGACGATATTTTTGCCCTCAAAAACTTTAATTGCGAAGAGGATGACTCTGCAAAATTATCTTTCGAACCATTTGGATTGAAAGATATTAAAATTAAAACCTCTTTAGAAGAACCCCCCTGCTTAGATCTCAAACGCCTACCCAAATCTCTCAAATACGCCTTTTTGGGAAACGGTGATACCCTTCGCGTTATCATTTCTTCGCATTTGATCGATTTGGAGACTTCCGATTTATTGGAAGTTTTGGTTAAACATTACCACGTAATTTCGTGGCAAATTTCGATTTAAAGGGGATTAACCCCTCTTTCTGCACTCATAAGGTTTTCCTTAATGATAATTGTCGCAAAACTATTCAGCCGCAGTGACGTCTTAATCCAAACACGAAAGACATCTTTAAAGCCGAAATCATTAAATTATTAGATGCAGGGATTATTTATCTAATTTCGGACAATGCACGGGTTTGTCACATTCATGTCGTGCCCAAAAAGGGCGGTCTAACCGTAGTGAAAAATGAGCAAAATGAACTCGTCCCAACTCGTATTGTTACGGGTTGGCGGGTGTGCATCGATTATAGAAAACTAAATTATTCCACCTGTAAGGACCATTTCCCACTACTGTTTTTAGACTAAATACTGGAGTGTTTATCCGGTCATCCATACATATGTTTTCTTGATCGTTTATCGGGGTTTTTCCAAATCCGCATTTCCCCCGATGACCAAGAAAAATAACTTTTACCTGCCCGTTTGGCACCTTCACATACCAAAGAATGTCATTTGGCCTCTGCAATGCATCGGCTACATTCCAAAGATGTATGTTGGCAATCTTTGGCGAGCTGGTAGGGGACATTACAGAAATCTTTATGGATGACTTCTCTATTTTTGGATGCTCATTCTTGACTTGTCTTCGTAGTTTAGATCGTGTCCTTCAGCAATGCGAGAACAGGCATCTCGTTTTAAGCTGGGAAAAGTGTAACTTCATTGTTCGAGAAGGTTTGGATCTCGGCCATAAGATTTCATCTAAGCGGATGGAGGTCGATAAGACCAAGGTTGAAATTATCGAAAAACTTCTCCCGCCTTCTAACGTAAAATATATTAGGAGTTTCTTATGCCACGCGGGCTTTTATAGGCGTATCATTCAAGATTTTTCTAAAATAACAAAGTCGTTTACTCGCCTCTTGGAAAAGGAATCAATTTTGTCTTTAGTAGCGAATGCGAGTCTTCTTTTAATTTTATAAAACAAAAACTTATCAATTCACCCATTTTAGTGGCGCCCGATTGGACCCTTCCGTTCGAGATTATGTGTGACGCTAGTGATATTGTTGTAGGTATCGTTCATGTCCAACGCATAAATTAATATTTTCATCCTATTTATTACGCTTGCAATACCCTCACTTCCGCACAAGGTAATTACACGACAACGGAAAAGGAACTTTTAGCCGTCTTTTTTGCATTTGATAAGCTTCACTCGTATATAATGCTATCTAAAGTTATCGTATTTACCGACCACTCTGCCTTAAAATATTTATTGGCTAAAATGGATGTCAAGCCTCGCCTTCTTCGATGGATCCTCCTCTTAAGAGTTTGATTTGGAGATCCGGGATAAGAAGGGCGCGGAGAATTTAGCCGCTGATCACCTCTCCCGTTTAGAAAATCCGGGTGCGGAAGCGCTCATCGAATCTAACATAAATGACAGATTCCCTAAGGAATGCCTCCTAGCCATAAATACTATTTCATCTTCCCCACCTTGGTTCGCAAATTTCGTGAACTATTTATTTGCGCGGGTGCTCCCAAAAGAATTTTCGAGCCAGCAAAAGAAGAAATTCTTTTCTGACATGAAAACTTTATTTTGGAGGACCCTTTTCTTTTTCGTATCTGCATGGACCAGGCGGTCCCAAGATGCATCGCGGTTGTGGAGTGCATGCAGATACTTAGGCACTGCCATGAGGGTCCAGCTGGTGAGCATTATCAAGCTAACCGGACCATGCGGATGGCGCAGGAGGAGGGCTTCTTTTGGCCCACTCTATTTAAAGACACTCACAATTTTGTGCACTCCTGCAATAGCTGCCAGCGATCGGGTAACATCTCTCGTCGCGACGAGATGCCCCAAAATTTATTTTTAGGGTGCAAAGTCTTCGATTTGTGTGGCATCGATTTTGTCGCCCCCCTACCTTCATCTTTTAAATATAATTATATTTTAGTGGCAGTCAAATACGTATCGAGGTGAACGAAAGCGTAAGATCTCCCAACCAACGATGCACGAGTCATCGTTACCTTTCTTAAAAAACTATTTTCTCTCTTTGCCACGCCTCGAGCTATTTTGAGCGATCGGGGAACGCATATTTGTAACGCCTAAATGGCTAAGACGTTAGCTAAATATGGAGTCACACACAAACTTGCCACCCCCTACTGTTGGGTGTTGTATCCACAATAACCCAGATTTGGTGAAGTCACCCTTGAACTAAGATGAATTAAGTTATATTTGATGTCTTGTTTGAGTTATGTGTTTGCAGGAATATATTGCCAAGTGTAGACCAATGTCAGTCTACAATGGGTCACCAAACACAGGACCATACAATGTAATCCCTCATTGTGTGATCCATGGTGTTGACTCGTGTGTAGCCTCTCTATTGGGATACACTTCATTTTCAAGCACTAGGACTGATTGGAGAAAGAAAAGTTGCTGAATTTATTGAAGAAGAGAAAATTCTGTTGAAGAAATTTTTCCTAAGTCTTTTACTCAAGTAGTAGCTTATATACTCGAGTGAAATACTTAGTCATTACTCGAGTAAGTATATTTGTGCTCGAGTAAGGTAATTAGCTCTCGAGTAGTCAAAATATAGCTCTCGAGTAGCCAAGTCAATTACTTGAGTAGATCCTCTCTTATTCTCGAGTTAACAGAATTTCCTCTCTAAAAAATTTTCTAAGTCATTTACTCGAGTAGTCATATTAGTACTCGAGTAGATTAGTCTTTTGTCTCGAGTTACAGAAGACAGGATTTCGTGTTATTTTACTTACTCTAGTAGTCAAGTTCATGTGCTCGAGTAGTCTATCTACTACTCGAGTAGTCCAGGTTTAATACTTGAGTGATAAGATTTTCATCCCTCAGAATTTTTCTAAGTCCTTTACTCGAGTAATAATATTCATATACTCGAGTAGTTTATCTCCTCTCGAGTAGTCCAGTTCCAGTACTCGAGTATCCCGTATTCTTCTCCCAGAAATTTTTCTAAGTCTTTGACTGGAGTAGTTCTTCTAGCTCTCGAGTAACATATCCAGTACTAGAGTAGTCTATTTCTACCACTCGAGTAGTTCAACTCCATGTCTCGAGTAATTATATTAGCACTCGAGTAAATCATTTTGTACTCGAGTAATTACTCATTCTTTCTGAATTTTTCTCTAAGTCTTCTACTCGAGTAGTCTCAGTCTATTCTCTTGAGTATTGTTATTAAGTACTCGAGTAGGTAACATTTTACTCGAGTAAAACAGTCGGATTTTTCCAGAAAATTGCTAAGTCCAGATTTGACGGGAATTTCAAATGTCGTGACTTGATTGGTCCACGTGTACATCATTAAGGCTAATTATGACCGTTAGGGAGATCTTATATAAGGTCTTGTCAAAACCAACTTACCCTAAGTACTGTCAAGCATTATTCTAAGAATTTCTGAATCTCATTCTCTCTGTCCAAAAATGAAAGTCGCCGACCTTCATTGTGCATATCGGCTAGGGTCTTCGATTCAAGAAGATTCAAATCAAAGTTGACTCACAGATCGAGATTGCTTTTCATTCCTCATCATCTCTCAGATCATGCAAGTCCAAGAGATTTCAGATCGAGTTCTTGCCAAGTTTCTTCTTCAACTTTTCTGATAGGGCCGCAAAGATCAAAGAAAAGATACAGGCCGAGATTTCCAGATCTGAGAATATCTGTTTGTATTTTCGTATATTCTCAATTTAATTCTTGTCGGAGATTTCTCTCCGAGTGTAAGAGCTTTTGCCTCCGAGTTGTAGGAAGTTTTTATCTTTCGAGTGCAGATCTGTGTTGTGGACTGAGATTGTAGGAACGTTGTTCCAAGGCGTAGGATTGGTTTTCAATCCGAGATAGTGGAGTAGTCGAGTCTAGTGCTTTGCTAGATCGGTGAGGGAAAGTGGATGTACCCAAGGTTGGGAACCACTATAAATCTTTTGTCGTCTGTGAATGCTTGGTAGATAATTATGTGTATAGATCTCTAAATTTTTATTCCGCAAAATGACGCACAACTGACCTATTCACCCCCCTCTAGGTGATTTATGAAGACAACTGAACTCTTTCACCTACCACCCGCAAAAATGTGGCCAAGTTGAGGTTGTAAATCGAGAAATTAAGCATATATTAGAGAAAACTATTTCGCTTAATAGTAAAGATTGGTCCGTCAAACTCGACGATGCGTTATGGGCGTATCGTACGACATACAAAACCACAATTGGTTGTATGCCGTATCGATTAGTCTATGGCAAAGTGTGCCATCTCCCCGTAGAACTAGAACATCGTGCACTTTTGGCTTTAAAACTCTTAAATCTCGACGCTAACTTAGCCGCTCAAAATATAAAACTACAACTAAACGAGCTCGATGAATGGCGTGCAAATGCTTACGAGAGAAATATGTTCTATAAGGAGCGTTCTAAGTTTTATCACGATCAAAAATCAAGCCCAAAATTTTTTTTCTCTGGGCGATCTTGTCCTTCTTTATAATTCATGTCTTAGGCATTTTCTGGGTAAACTAAAATCATGATGGTCTCACCCCTTCAAAGTTGAAGTGGTTTGACCATATAGGACGGTACTCATCTCCCACCCAAAAAAAGGCTCGTTTAAAGTAAACGATCATCATTTGAAATTATATATAACGAGCGATCATGTGGGCGGTAATAACAAAACCATAACCCTCATCGAAATATAAACCCTCCAAAATAGTCAAGCTACACTACTATAAACAAAGCGCTCCTAAGAGGTACCTCATGTTTATCTTTTTCGCTATTTCTTTACTTTTTCTTTTTTGTTTTGTTCTTATCAATGCAGGGTTCCTATTTGGGCCTCCCCGAACTCATTTCAGGGAAGTTTCTACCCTCCCTCTTTATTTATTTATTTTTTTGTATATATTGAATTTTATTTCGTTTTTATTTCACATACTTACATTGCAATATTGGGGACAATGTTGTAATTAAGTATGGAGGTATTTTCGTGCTTTTTTTCTGCACTTCTATTTTCTGTACTTCTAAAATTTTTAAAAAATACAAAAAAAACGAAAAAAAACAAAATAATTAAAAAATGAAAACTCCAAAAATAATTTTTATTTTATCATCAAAAAATTCAAAAAATTATAAAACAAAAATTCCAAAAATATTTAGTTTTTCTTTGTAAATATTATTTGTAAATATTTTTTGTAAATATTTTTGTAAATATCCTTTTTTCTTTCCCCTCCTCCTTTTGTCTCCTCTTTGTAAATAACTTTTCTCTTTTTCCTCGCTTGTAAATATTTTCTTAAAAATCTTAAAAATAAAAAAAAAATTAGAAAACAAACAAAAGAATAGTTCCAAAAATTATATCTTTTCGCATTTTTTGTATGTATATATTAAAAAAATAAACACAAAATACAAAAAAAGATAATAACTCCAAAAATAAATTAAAAAAATAATAAATTAAAAACTCACAAAAAAGATGATAACTCTAAAAAACCCCAAAAAATGTATAAAACAAATTAATTGAATATATCATTCTTAACCCTTTTTGCTCTCCAAAAATCTTGTTGCAAGTTTATTTATAAGCGAATTTCATTAATTCTTTGTTTACTATTCATTTATTAATTAGAGATTGATAGATTTAAATATCCGGGGTTAAGTTTTAAAGTATTTTTTATGCTTTGTTCTTAAGATAGGGACTTGTTTTAGGCACTACTTCTAATTTATCTAAAATAGAGGTATGTGTATTATGTTAGAAAAAATAACTATAGACTTTAATTATTTTTACTTCCAGCTTTTTGAAATGCAGGAACGTTCAATTTATCAAAGTTGTTCTCAAAAAGTTTTTATTAAAATATAGTTTTCTTTTTGAAAAAAACTTATCTCCTCATATTTATCATGTCTTACTTAACATGATAAAATTTTTATCCTTAAAAGAACCTATGTCAATGGGAATAAGATTTTGTTCCGTAAACATAGACATCCAATATTTTAAAAGATTATATGTTACGTAGTAAGAGGATAAAATTCATTACTCATATACTTATTCATTGGGTTATATGAAGTTGTTCAAAAAACAAAATTTACGTGTTATCAAAAATAAGATTTCGTTTTCCTAAACATCCACATTCAAACACAAAAATTTCAATAGAGGTTTGAGAAAAAAAATACCTCACCTCTAAAACCAAAGCCCTCTTTATAAACCAACAACCCCCTTAGCCATATTCAATGATTCTAGACTTAATATAAAATCTTTTTGAGAGCATAAATTTTAAAGTGCATTTTTTCCTTTAAACACTTATAAGCTAAAGTTTCTATAATTCAAATATATTTTTGTTAGCTAACGATTATAATTTTTGCTTGCTATTTGGTTATTTCAAGGAGTCTTTTTGGCCAAAACGTTTCCTATATTTTAATTATTTTCATGATTTAGGACTTAACTCTTACACCTCAGATATCTATTTAGATCTATCTTTTAATTAATTAAAGCGGTAGCTAAATTTAGGATTTCTTTTAATTCCTTATAAGCATATCTTCAACTTTTGCTCTGGAATAACAAAAGCGTAAGTATAGGGTATTTGATGAGTTGTAATTATTCGTACTTTTCAGTAGTTTATTTAGGTCGTTTAAGTTTATTTTCATTATTTTCAGTTACTTTTGCTCAATAAAATGTCCCTTTTTGTATATAATCTTCTAACTTAGCTTTATTTTGTTTTCTGAAAATTTTGCAGAAAATGTTGAAAAAATCAAGTACACGCTTGTGACCTACATGTCACGCCCGTGACCAGCCCATGTCACTTTGACGCCAGTGAAAAATTGTTACTGCTGTGAATACGAGAAATAAGTGTAGAACACGCTCGTGTCCCATCCGACATGCCCGTGTCCCATCTGACACGCCTGTATCATGCTTGCCGACACTCAATGCCACTCGACATTCAATGCCGCCTACAAGTCGACACTCAATGCCCAAGACACACATGTGTCCAGCTTGACATGCTCGTGTCTATCCTAGAGTTTTCAACACATTCCAAATGTCCTGTCAGATCCAAACTACATGGATGTATCATTCGGTGCACGCCCGTGACCGCCTCAACTTTTATAGACAAGACACTGCCAGCGAGGTAAGGACGCGACACATCCCGCACACCTTCGCCAATCATGCCCTGCGTACACGCTTGTGACCTGCATGTCACGCCCGTGACCGCCACGTGGAACATCCAGAAGAAGCCCTAAAGTCAACTGCCAATAACTATTCAGCTTATCTGTTGAAACCGAAAACTCAGTCTCTATGGAGTTCACCCTTGGGGAAGGGGTGATCGCACACTTACTTCCCTCCTGTGAGCTAAATAACGAAGGAAAAGGAGAAAGGGATAGACCCAAGGGCCCGGCGTGGAGGTCCTACCACACACCCGAAAGATCTTAGAGCGCTTCCCCTCCCTAGCCAAATGTTGAGCTAAGGATATCTTAAAAAGCGCAAGAAGATCGGGCACAAGTGAGCATGCCTTTTGAGGTACCCCCTTGGGTCTATTTATAGATTTCTGAAAACAGCCTACAAATAGCCAACTTCTGCTATCCTGAGCAGATATGTGCAACACAACTGGGTCTGCCAACAGTGTAACTCCGCTATTCCACTAGGCTACTAGAAGACTAACAGGGGTAAAATGGTAAAAACACATCACAAGAAACTGGGTGAGTGTCCCTCTAGAGCCTCTACTCGTCGGGGGAGGCGAGCGCACGATGGTGGTGATGCTCGTCGTCTCTATCTCCCCTAAGCGAGTGCGGGCCCGGCCTACCCCACTTGCTTGCTTCCTGCCGAGCCTCCCGGGGTGAGTGCGGTCCCGACCTACCCCACTCGCTTGCTGCTCGCTGAGCCCATGGGGCGAGTGCGAGCCGACCTGACCCACCCACCCCCTAAAAAAATTCACCCCACCTGGATGAGCTGGACAACCGATCTTGGCCGATCTAGTTCCTGTCGCCCACTACTCGCCGGATATGGAGTTGTACACAATCCCCGCTCTTTGCGAGGTTGATCGAAGCTCGGAAAGAATCATCCAACCCCTCAATATGCGGTGAGTGAAATGGGGACCAGAGATTATTTTAGTGGGCTTCCCTAGCAGTTATAAATACATGCTCGCGTACCTGAATGGCCTCCGCCCTTCCTTCTTACTTGAGCCTTGCCAGAATGCCTATTAACAAAGATATTCTGGAGTGCCTTGTCCGAGCTCACGAGCTCAACGCCACTCACATCGACGCGCTCGTCAGCATGCCCCCTAGTACTATACTGTACGACCAATCCAAGTCAAATCCTGCCAAGAAGGCAAAGTCCATCCCCAAGTATGTCGAGTTGATATACCGCAACCTGGAGTCTAACCTAACTCTGAGCCTCGCCTCCTCCAAATCAGCTGACGACCCAAAGGGGTAGATGGTCATCGACATTCCCGCCGACCAAGAAAGCGGACAGGCCGATGCCGAGTCCTCCACGCCGGGAGTCCGCACTCCACCCGACAACTCGCGGCCTCAGACTCCCTCGTATGCTCGCTTGTGGAACAAATCTCCTCCCTTCGGGACCACAGGACTGTACTCGATGAAGTCCAAGTTGCCAGCTCGCAATTCTTCTCTACATCCCACACCTGCTCCTGTGCTTGTAGGGTAAAGGACTGAAACCATCCCAGTACCCATCTTCAATCTCATCTCTTTAGGGCTCTGTCCCCCTGGCTACGGTAAGAACTTGACTATGCCGCCTTCGCATACCTTCCAGGAATTGTCGAGCACATCCCGTAAGCTTTACTTCACCTAAAACATTTTGCTTAGGAAACTTTATTGTGCTCGCACCCTCTTTTTACTAGAGTCGGTTGTTTTTGCAGAGCTCCCCGCCCCATCTGAGGTCGAGGAATCGTCGGAACCTGCTCGCCGCTCGCCACCCCCTGACCCCGAGATGGAAAGCTTCTTGGACGAGTTGTTGGATCCTGCCAAGCTGAAGCAACAAATGATAGAGGTGCTGAAGAAGCAGGATGTTGCCCTGCGCGAACTTCGAGCGGACGGCGCCTATTGCGAGCAGAGCCTGCAGGCACTGGAATGGGACTATGTGTTGCTCGCGGATAAGATGGAGCACAGCTCGGTGAGCTAGATGATGTCCCATACCCCAGTCATACAGAGGATCAATGAGAACCTGCAGGCCTTCGGCCGGGACCTGGGCCTGGTCCACGAGTTCCTCTGCCCGCGCCAGCCTCCGGGGATGGGGACGTGTTGCCGGGGTAGATAGAAATGGCTCCCTAGCTGAGCCTACTGGACCTCACCCCTCAGCACCCCAGGTCGCATGGGCTGACCGAACTTCTTCCGCTCGCTATGAACTTTTTCAATTTTTAGGGTAGCAACGCCCCTGTCTGTAATAACTTAGACAATATTTTAGGATTTTATGTTATTTAAAAATAATATAGTGTGCCAACCAAGCCTCTGCTCACACTATGATAGGTCAGGTCGCCGGATTTGCGAGCTTGGGCTGCCGAGATGGAGCTGGCAAGCCAGGGCCGGCGAGCTATACTGACCGGTCGGCTCGGCTATAAATCCTGTTTTCTATAAATAGGCCCCCTCACAAACCCCCTGGCCCATAGCCATTATTGCATTCAGATCCCCTTACTACCCTTCTGTCTACATGTCCTCGCACCCAACCCCATCGCAAGCATGGGCAAGATACGACCGGATGTCTATTGTCGCTCCAAGTGTGGTTGGCAATTTGTCGAATACCTGTTTTTTGACGGGAACACCACAAAGCGCGAGCTCACCACCTTCAGGAAAGAATACATGTCCCCCGGCTATGAGGGGCGCTGCCCGGTAGTGGGCGAGTCAATCAACACCTTCCGCTAGGACGAACTCGCCTTCCCCATCTCGCACTTTGACGTGGGGTTGTGCTTGACTGTCTGGCCTGAAATCTGACAGATCTTGAAATACTTTGCCTCGGTGCCTGCGCAGCTAAACCCAAATGTGATCGCCAAGATGGTCGCGTTCCCCACCACCTCAGCCGCGAGGGGCTCGAATTCAAACTCATCATCTTCCGCAAACTCTTCACCTACTGTGCAACCAATAATGGGGTCGCCCACCTGATGGGCTTGCAAATCAAGGTTCACGAGACCGCGAACAAGAACCACAACTGGGTATCCAAGATCGTCTTCATCAGGGGTGACTTGGGCAACATACCCTTCTCCCCCCAACAGAAGAGCGAGGAGGTATACCGGCCTTCGACACTGTCTAACAAAGACGTCGAGCAGCACAAGTTCTTCACGGGGAATTGGACTTCGAGGTAGCCTAACTCAGAAGGGGCCTCGACTCGCTTCCCCGGTCCAGCCCGACGAAGGTATACTTCTTCCCTTTTTCTCACCAGCTTGATCGCAATCATCAATCATTCTAACATAATTTCCTACAGGAGAGCGATCAGGTCCCAAGAATCAACCTCATACAGACTCAAAACTCACCCCAGACCCGCTCGCGCGTGAGCGGGCAGTAGTGGCGGCTTGTCGAGGTGAGCTGGAGTCATGTGGTCCCTTCTCCAGCCGAAAATGACTGGGCCTTGAAGGGTCCAGCTCGCCTCACCGCACCCCACCGTGAAAGAGGAAGGTGATTGTAGTCTCCCGGGGGAGCAACAATAACAACAAATTTAGGGGACACCACAACAACAATAATAAAAATGGAGGGGGCCATAACAACAGGAACATATCTTTGTGAGCTCGTCGGAGACCACCCCCGAAGGATTGCCAGCGATCTCGCTGAAGGGCTCTCTAGAGAAGAACCAGGAGGGTGGAGAGCCCTCTTCCCCTACTGCTGCGGAAGCCGCGGACCGGGAGTTGGGCCTGCCAAAGAGCCATCCCCTCTTCGGCTTCGGGGGGAAATAAAAAGACTCGGCCGGCGAGCTTATGGTGCAGTGGGATGAGGAGACACACAGGATCTCCATCTCCACCCACCATCACTCATGGTCAAGTCTCTAACCCTAGTAGGGTCATGTCTATGCGCTTGGCTTCAGCCTGTATGGACACAAGGAAGTCGAGGCCTACAATAGTCTGACCCTCTGCCAGCTCGTCCACGAGGGAATACAGGCCCAAATGCGGGCCCTGGGGATGCACCACATGGTGGTACACCGAGGATTCAACCTCAATAACCTCCTGCTGAAGGCCGAGCAGGAGTGGGACCTCGCCAAGGATGGTTCTGTCGACATGGAGGGGCGACTAAAGTTCGTCGAGAATCTGCTCGCCAAAGCGGCCGGCGGGATGGTAAGGGTAGGCCCACCCCTTTCCTTGTTTCCTTGGAATTTTTATAGCATACTGATCTTACCTACCCTTTCCTTCAGGATGCCGAAGCCACTGATAATCTACGAACTCGTAGTGCCGAGCTAGAGGGTCGGGCTACCGAGCAGGAGTCTCGCGCCCCCGGGCTGGAGAAGGAGAACCAAAAGTTTAAGGGGAGAATAAGGGGCTCTAGGGCGAACTCATCCGCATGAAGGACATCTTCGTTCCCCAGAACGGCGGCGATCCAGGCATCCCTCCCAAGTGGCTTAAGGTCTTTGGCGAAGCTGAGGTCGCCGAACGGCTGCGGGTCAACTCCATCAGCACTGCTGACTATACCCTCAGATGATGAAGGACATGGAGGTGCTGGTGGAGGTGTGCGAGGAGATCCAAGCAAGGGACCTAGTGCCAAAGTTGTTCCCGCCAGCCACCCCTCCCAACGAGAAGGAGGAAAGCTTTGAGTCACTATTCAAGGATGTCATGGGCTACGGGGGCAGCCATACATCTGGACGGGAAGGCGACGGGCACTCGTCGGGAGGGGAGGGCGAGAACTGACTCGCACCACCCATTTTTGTTTTCTTTTTTTTGGTGTAATTCCCCCCCCCCTTGTAATCTCGCTGAGGCGAGCTTCCCAATGTAAAAATACTTGTAAATGAAAATATTTTCTGCCTCCCCTTTGTCTCTTTTCTTGTTGAACTCGCTGAGACGTACTTGTCTGCGAGCCGCCCTCCTTCACAAAGCGACCTCACTAGGATAGAACTTGCTGCTAGAATGAACTTGAGTTAAGGTTCATGCCCCCGGAGAGATCTTGAGCGCTCGTTAACCCCTGACGATCAATTGGGGATTACTTGTCGTGCCCGGCTCGCGATTGCCCAGCTCGTCTGTGAGCTTTCCTCTTTCTTACCAACGCTTAAGATGAAATCGTTAGAAATTCTCAAGTAAAATTTTAGGGGGTGGAAGTATACCGCCATGAACCTCCTCCCTTTTCCTTCTTCAGTAGATGTCGAGACCCTAGCTCGCTACCTTTACTCTTTCCCATGACTACTGGGCTAGTGGCTTGTCGTGTCGGGCTCGAGAATGCCCAGCTCACCTGTCACTGCTCTCCTTCTTTGAGACTTGGCAAAAATCCAGAAATTTACCAAGATCTTGGATGGATGAATCATAGTAGATGATAGTAGCCTCAGCTCATCGACCTGTCGAGGTCTTGGCTCGGTACTTTCGGCTCGTCAACTTGCCGAGCTCAACCTGTCAACCCCACGATTTTTGCCTCTGAAGTTTGAGTGTCTGGGTCCTAGCTTTAGATATCACCACGTCCAATGAGACCCCTATCCCTGCCAGCTAGATAGAATCTTGACAGCAGGAGAATCTCTAGACTCAACCCCATGGTCATAATGACCTCCAACGGGGATCCCGACCCTACAAGCTAGATGGGAGCCTGACAGCAGGAGAATCTTGACAGCTAGATAGAGCGCGATAACTTGCGTCTGTCCATCCTCCGAGCACTACCACCGGCCCAATAAGCTAGGTGGGAGCCTGACGGTGGGTGTTGAGTATCAATCGGACTCAACCCCAGGATCATAACGACATCCAGCGGGGATCCCGGCCCTACTAGCTAGGTGGAAGCCTGAGATTGGGAGCATCCTACGACCTAACCCCAGGGTGAGATAACTTGCCCATGTCCAACCTCCGGGCGCTACCACCGGCCCAATCATCTAGGTGAGAGCCTGATGTCGGATGTTGAGCATCAACCAGACTCAACCCCAGGGTCATAACGACATCCAACGGGGATCCTGGCCCTGCTAGCTAGGTGGAAGCCTGATAGTGGGAGCATCCTGGGACCTAACCCCAGGGCGAGATAACTTGCCTCTATCCAACCTCCGGGCGCTACCACCGGCTCAATCAGCTAGGTGAGATACTGACGGCCGGTTTTGAGCATCAACCGGACTCAGCCCCATGGTCATAACAATGTCCAAAGGGGATCTTGGCCCTGCCAGCTAGGCAGAAGCCTGACAGCAACAACATCCCATGACCTAACCCCAGGGCGAGAAGAACTTGCCATCCATTAACCTAACTCCGGACATGTCAGTTGGGTGGGAGCCAGACAACGGGAGTGTTTTAGGACTTAGCTTGATAAACACTTGCCACAAACTTGATCTGCAAAAGAATTGGAGCATCAAAGTATTTCATATTCATTATCAAAGAGTACATACATACTCTTACGGATAGAAGCGTTTCAAGTCGTCACTACTCCAGGTATGACTTAGGGTCTCACCCTCCACATTCTGGAGACGGTACCCTCCTGACCTTATAACCTGCCCAACGATGTACGGTCCTTCCAAGTTAGGGTTGAGATTACCCACTTCCTCTGATCTTCCTGCCGCATCTACCTTCTTCAGGACCAAATCCCCTTCCGCAAACTATTTGATCATGACTTCCTTGTCAAAGTACTTAGTCATTCTTCTTTTTACTTCTTCCTATCGGATGGAGGGTAACTCACGCAGCTCCTCCACCATGTCGATTGATATGTTGTAAATATTTGTATTTTTACATACTTTATTTTGGTCATTTTAGTTTATTTTTGTTATTTTTAGTTAGTTTTGTTCAATAAAATGTTCCTTTTTTGTATATACTCCTCTAACTTAGCTTTTTTTTTGTTTTCTGAAATTTTGCAGAAAAAAGTCTAAAATTCAAAGTACACGCCCGTGTCACTTAGGTCACGCGCATGACAGGGCCGTGTAACTTTGATTCCAGTGGAAAACTGTCGTCTGTAATGGAAAACTCAAGTCACGCACGTATCCCGTCGGACATGCCTGTGGAACGCCTGTCGACACTCAATGACATCTCGACACTCAACGCCTCCTACAAGTCGACACTCAATGCCCAAGACATGCCCGTGTCTCGTTCGACACGCCTGTGTCAATCCTAACTCGACGCTCAATGCCTCCAGCTCGACGTTAAACGCTTTGTCTAGTAACACCCGTGACGATTTGGAACGCCCGTGACCACCCTAACTCCAGAACAAGACATCGCCAGCGATGTAAGGACTCGATGTCTTCTCCAGCTAAACCTTCTCGAACATGCCCGTGTCATTTGGTGCATGCCCGTGACTGCCTCAATTTTCCAGACAAGATGCTGCCAGTGAGCCAAGGATTCGACGCTTCGCCAGTCACGCCCATGCTACACGCCCGTGACCGCAGGAACACGCCCATATCCTCCACGTGGAAAGCCCCAAAGTAAACTGCTAATAAATTTTTTACTTCACCTCAACTCCAGTACCGACACGCCCCCCCCCCCTACATGCTCGTAACCTGGGCGTGTAATCTCAAAAAAAATTTCTATAAATAGGAGTTTCTTGTAAGGTCCAATGTTCCGTTTTTTGAACCATTTTGATTAGAAGATGGCTGCTAGGATGCTTTCCATGCTATGCAAGGAGATTTTCTCCCCCTCTCTTTTATGTTTGTTTTAACTTTGTAATCAACTTTTTGTCTTAACAAAATTTTTAGCTTTTTTCCTCCTTATGTTGTTATGGATCGCATTTACGTGTCCCACCTTCAGCAATCTTATTTATCTTTGTTTTTCTTTACATTTTTATGTGTCTGTATGAGAGTATTTCATGCTTTTATGTTTTTCTAGTTTTTTTACTTAGGTTTGTTTTAGTTTTTTTCTATTATGTTAGGAATTGTTAAGCTAGTTTTCTTTATCTTGCCCCTTAGCTTTATTTAGATTTAGGATTTTTGTACTCTTTATTTCATTCTTATGAATTTATAAAGATGTTTTAAAAGTGGCTTTTATCTTTTTGTTTACTTAGTTTTGTTTTTTGTTTGTAAAACTTTTAGTTCCGTTAATTTTTATTTCTACTTTTTATGCACTTTTATAAAATTATAAGAATGAAAAAGTGATTGTTTTAATTTTTCAAAGACTTTGATTTTAGCTTTTATCTTTAAAATATTTTGCTTCTTTAATTTTTACTTCATCTTTTTCTGTATTTCTAGCATATTCTAGGAGTGGAAATGTAATCGTTTTCTATTTTCGATCACTTTGGTTTTCTCCCTTTTTTGTTGTGTGCGTGAATGTATGAGGTTAATTTTATAGCTTTTCTTTAATGCTTTCTTAAATTCTTGTAGAGTGTATGTGTGTATGAGATAGCTTTTATCATTTTATTTTCCGCCTACTCGTTTGAGTAGGACTTGCAATTTTACAGCTTTCATTTCTAGCCTACTCGTTTGAGTAGGACTTGTCATTGTTAAAATTCAACAAACCCGCAGAGGCCTCCTCGGATACCCTGTTGAAACTCAACAAACCGGCGGAGCACACCCCACTTATATTGTTAAAAGTTTTCCCGGATCATGGAGTTAGCAGGGGTTATCTCAACAAAGCAGTAACAACCAGCAACGCATGCATCACAAGCTTCTTTATTGATCAAGAGCAAACTTCTTTACAAGGCGAGACATACATGGCGAGACATGCTTCACCAAAACCCAAACCAGGAGAGCAGAGACAGTTACAAAGACAAGAAAGAAAAACAAGCCGCGCGGACTCAACCACCAAGCCGCCGGTCTACTGATGTGGAGTCCGCTCAGTCCGCCAGGTTGCCAGACCGCAACCCAAGCCGCGCGGACTACCCCTTATTCCAATGCTTAGCTCTTCACCGCCGATCTGCAGGCCGCCTGTAACGCCCCGAAACTCAAAGGAGCGAAGGGGGGGACATTTTGGGACAGTTTGGGTTCTGGCAGCAGGCACACGGCCTAGGACACGGGCGTGTCCCAGGGCATGTCAAGCCTGTGTCGACACTAAGACGGGAAGTCGACACTTTGGTCTCGACATTGTGTTGAGACTGGGCACACGGCCTACGACACGGGTGTGTCGCAGAGCGTGTCGACCCGTGTCGACATTTAGCCGCGGAGTCGACGAGTTTCGCTCGACGATGCGTCGAGACAAGGCACACGGCCTGCGACACGGGCGTGTCGCAGGGCATGTCGACCTGTCTCGACGATCGTCCCGGGGAGTCGTCGAGATTTGCTCGATGATGCGTCGAGACAAGGCACACGGCCTAGGACACGGGCGTGTCCAAGGCCGTATCATCAGGTCGACGATCTTTACTCGATGAAATGTCGAGTGTCGAGACCGTGTACATGGCCTAGGGTCCGGGCGTGTCAAGGTGACACGGGTAAGGACACAGGCGTGTCCTAGAACCCGTGCAGTGCTCGGGTTGATTTTGGGGAAATATCATGGGGTACACGGCCGGCCACACGGCCGTGTGAGGTGGAACACGGGCGTGTCAGCTCGAATACGGGCGTGTTCGATACCCGTGTGAGGTTCCAGGAGATTTGATTTTGACGGCGAATGCGGCACACGGCCCTGGACACGGGCGTGTGCCAGGCCGTGTTCGGTCCAGATTGGGCATTTCAGCCCCGAATAGAAGCCGTTCATTTCTTTAACTGAAGGTCCAACGGCTGGGGGTTGTTCCTGAAGAGATATACCCGGGTTTGGGCTTTCAAAACCCTCACTTTTTCTTAAGTGTTCTCTTTCTAAAGCCTTAGAGAGAGAGGAGAGCCAAGGGAGGAAGAAGGAGCTAGATCCCGCCATTGGAGGAGCTTCGGAGCTCCGAATCGCGAGCCGACTCCGGATCCACGGAGGCAACGCTAGTGCGGTGGTTTTCATCCGATTACTTTTCCATGGCGCCAAAGAGGAACGCAAGGGTAACGATCCTCATCTTGAGCATGAGTAGCTCTCTTTCTTAGCATAGGAAGCCCGCTCTCGCGAGTTTGCGGAGAGTTGGAGGCGTTCCTTCGGGTAGATATGTGAAGTCCCCGTTGTTTAGAGTCCGTAAGCGAGAACGGACATAGGCATGATGTGTGAAGCCTACCCGGACATGTTGGTCTGGATCGGTGATGTTGCATTGCATAATGCCGGAGAAGACTCCGTGCTATTGGTTGTTTTTCGGGTTTTCTACGCGGTAGATTGCAGCAGGGAGCCTTGGGGACTAACCCAAAGGTGCACCCGGAAAACCAGGCGGATACGAGATCTTGCCAACTTGGTGGCTTGAAAGCCAACTTGAACATAACCGGGTTATGTGACTTGTGATGGAAATGGGACTCGGCGGAAGTTTGACCCGCGCAAATGGCTTAAATTGTCGTTGCGATGTGAGCACGGGTTAGATGGAACCGTACCCGTTCTATGTCGTTCGGTTAAAGAGACCTAAAGGCATGTGGCACTTACCGTTGGCATAGAGTAGGGTCTTCGGCGGTCAATGGCTTAAATTGTCGTGACCCAGGTCAGGAAGACAATTGCTCATAGGTTTGGCCGTCTAAGTGACGGTGGTGAGTCCGGAATGTCTATGGCTTTAATTGACGTGACATTGACCGGTTCACCGAGAATGTGCCCTGAGAGCACGGGGCGTGTGGCCGTGCGAGCCAACGCCTGTGATGTATTGGCTATTGATATAAATTGCTCGCTTATGCTAATGAAATGCAGGGAAGGAGCATCGCCGCCCCGAGTTGGGGGCGGGATCGTTATAATTTGGTCAGCATTGCTGACCGTTGCCTTGTTTTGCCACCGTGCGGTGGTTTTTTGCTTGCAGGTGCAGCTGGACCAAGCGGTCAATAGCGGGCTAAAGCCCCTTTTTGCGAAGCCGGCCCTCGAAGGCCCAAATGGAAGTGTTTACTGTTTTATTCATGTATGACCGGCCTGCGTGCCGTGGTTTGTAAAACATGTAATATTCAAGTGAAACATTTTGTAAGGCCTTAAGGCTCATTTTGGGTATTTTGTATAACATTCCTATTTTGTATTAGTGGACATTCGTGCTTTGATGTTGGGTTCTTGTTTATAACTTTTATAAACTGCTTCTGCTAGAATGCTCTGTGTAGGACGTTGAGATTGGTTGGATGGTTTCCATAAGTAACCACCCAGTCTGTCTGTAGTATATGGCGTCGGGCCCCGGCCGGACCTACTGCTATATGCTATGCGACGGATAGGGGGTGTTATAATTTGGTATCAGACTACTGGTTTTGGTTGGGCTTAATTTGAATTCGTGGGCGAATTCTTTTTAAGGGGTGGTGAGCACATTGTGTGCATCATCGTTATAATGGTAAAAGAACCCATGAATGTCCACTTAGGAATGAAAATACTCGTGTTTGAGGAACCTGCGTGTTCCTATAATTGCTGTTTGCAATTTATGTGGTCGCTTAACGGTGTTTTGTACCACTATAGGTGACCAGAAGTGGTGTTGGGTCGTCAGAACGCCGAGTTTCTGAGGCTAGTAGTGCACCGGATGTTGCTCCTGCAACACCTCTGTCGGCTGAAAATATACGTTTGGTGGCTGAAGCGGTGTTGGCCATGATAAATGCGCAGCCTGCAAGACAAACGCAGCAGCCCGCTCCTGTGATGGAGTAAGAACCTCTTCAAGAGGCTGAGCCGAGGAGAGTGGAGCAAGTGGTTGTAGAACCGGTGGTGCCAAGGAGGGGAACTGAGAGGCAGCTAAAGCATGTAATGAGCTTTAACCCTCCGTTATTCTTGGGGTTGGGAACCCCATCTCACGCTGAAGACTGGCTCTCCAGGGTGAAGAGAGTCATGACAGCGACGGAGACGGAGGAGTGGCAAATGACCACCATCGTTACGTTCCTTTTGGACGGTGAAGCGAGGATGTGGTGGGAAGGACTGGAGCTGCATCATTTGAGGGGTAGACAACTGATAGACGTTCCGATGGAAGAGTTCTCGGGATTGTTCTTGGCTAGATACCTCCCTTCGACGCAGAAGATAGCGTTGGAGAATGAGTTTCTGAAGTTAGTTCAGGGTGAGAGGAGCGTGGATGAATATCTCCACGAGTTTACTCGTCTGAGTCGTTATGCTAGTTCCACCATCATGGACGAGGAGCGTAAGACTAATCGCTTCTACGAAGGCTTGAGAGATGAGTTGAGATTATTACTCTCGGGGCCGATGACGCAGGGTTTCTTAACCTTGGTCAACACTGCCCGGTCCTTGGAGAAGGACATGAAGAACGTACAAGCAAAGAAAAGCTTGGGTGAGAAGAAATCTGAATTCAAAGTGCCGACTACTTCAAAGTCCGTCTATCGGAGGTCTTTCAAGAAGCTTAGGACTTCGGGTCCAGCTCCTTCTGGTGCTTCTGGGGCGACTACGAGTCGGACCCCGGGCGCGTGTTTTACATGTGGAAAGACGGGGCATTTCACACGTGATTGTTGGAGCGGACGTCCTAAGTCCGAGAGGAGGCCGGGAGCTACTTATGAAGAGAAGGGAAAGGCGGTGGAGTCGACCGCATCCCATTATGCTCCGGCCCAACCAAGGGTCTACAATCTTGGCCAACAGGAGGCCATTAAACAGGCTGATGTGGTGACAGGTATGGTTTACTTAATAGCAAGTCAATTTCTTTAAATACTTGTTATGCACATGTTACCTTACCACTGCTTGTTTAGGATTTGTATTGATTTGTGAAAATCCGGCACGAGCACTCTTCGATACGGGAGCTTCACACTCCTTCTTGTCCGAAGGATTTATATCACGCATCGGAGTCCCTTCTTCGATGGCGAAGGATAAGTTGGATGTGTTGTTGCCCAATGGGTGTTCGATGCGAGCGGATAGGATCTGCGATGTTAAGATTCGTATTGGGGAGCAGGTGTTCGACCTGCGGGCGTCTTTACTTCCGTTGGTGGAGTTCGACGTCATATTTGGCATGGATTGGCTCTCGGAGCAGCATGCCCATATAGATTGTGGTAGCAAGGAAGTTAAGCTGGGAGCAAGTCGTGAGACGACTTTTATGGGCTTAAAGGGGTCGAGCAAGACGTTGATGTCTGCTCTTCAGGTGGTGAAGGCGGTTCGTGCCGGAGCAGAACTGTTCTTTACACTAGTGGAGGTTGCAAAGCCGAAGCCCGCGTTGGATTGTATTTCAGTGGTATCGGAATACCCTGATGTGTTCCCCGCGGATCTTCCTGGAGCCCCGCCTCAACGGGAGATAGATTTTACGATCGAGCTAGTGCCAGGTGCAAAGCCTGTGTCACGATCTCATTATCGGCTAGCGCCTAAGGAAATGGCAGATCTGAAAGTTCAACTGCAAGAGTTGTTGGAGCAAGGGTATGTGCGCCCGAGTTCTTCGCCTTGGAGCGCACCGGTCCTCTTTGTTAAGAAGAAGGACGGAAGCTTGAGGCTATGTATTGATTATCGGGAGCTAAATAAGCTGACGGAGAAGAACAAGTACCCGATCCCCCGGATTGATGATCTTTTTGATCAGTTAGTCGGGTCGACGGTGTTCTCGAAGTTAGATCTCTAGGCTGGGTACTATCAGCTGCGGATAAGGGAGAGTGATATCCCGAAGACAGCATTTAGTATGAGATACGGGCATTATGAGTTTACAGTCATGCCGTTTGGGCTGACTAATGCGCCGTCAGTGTTCATGGATTTGATGAACAGGACTTTTAGGGAGTACTTGGACCATTTCGTGATCGTCTTCATCGACGATATTTTGGTGTACTCGCAAAGTGAGGAAGATCACTTCAAGCATCTTCATTTGGTGTTGGAGACGCTAAGGAGAAACCAGTTGTATGTCAAGTTCTCGAAGTGCGAGTTTTGGCTGTCCTCAGTGGCGTTCCTCGGTCATATAGTGAGTGGAGAGGGTATTGTTGTGGATCCGGCGAAGATTGTTGCGATACGGGAGTGGCCTGAGCTTGCTACTGTAGCGGAAGTCCGGAGTTTTCTGGGGCTTGCCGGCTATTATAGGCGCTTTGTAGAGAACTTCTCGCGGATAGCGTTACCTCTCACTACTTTGATGAGGAAGGAACATAAGTTCGTTTGGACGCCGGAGTGCGCGCGAGCTTTTGAGGAGTTGAAGTGTCGGTTGACCACGGCGCCTGTGCTGAGTTCGCCGGTTGGGACCGAAGGCTATGAGATATATAGCGATGCTTCAGGCAGCGGTTTGGGTTGCGTGCTACTGCAGCACGGAAGCGTGATAGCTTATGGCTCGAGACAGCTAAAAGTGCACGAGAGGAATTATCCGGTCCATGACTTGGAGTTAGCGGCCGTGATTTTTGCCTTGAAGCTGTGGAGACACTACTTGTACGGTGTGAAGATTGATATCTACACCGATCACAAGAGCCTGAAGTACCTTATTGATCAGAAGGATCTGAATATGCGGCAGCGTAGATGGATGGAGTTCCTGGGGGACTATACGTTCAAGATCCACTACGTGCCTGGCAAAGGGAATGCGGTTGCGGACGCGTTGAGTCGCCGAGCCCCAGCTCAAGCCAATTGGCTATCGGTGCACGATGAGCGGTTGGTGCGGGAGTTGGAGGCGTTGGAGATTGTCTGTGTGGACAGACACTCAAGTGCTGAAGCAGTTCTGAATTGGACTGAAGTCCAATATGACCTGGCTGATCGTATTCGGCAGGCTTTGGATATGGATGCTCATATGAAGCAGTTCATGGTAGAGGCTCTGGATGGGTCAAATTCCCAATTTGTCGTGGAGGACGGATTGCTTTGGAGAGACGGTCGTTTGTGCGTCCCAAGTGTGGGCAATTTACGGGTGGAGTTGTTGTACGAGGCACACCATACCAAGTACTCGATTCACCCGGGGAGCACGAAGATGTACCGTGATGTGAAGAAACTGTTTTGGTGGCCGGGTTTAAAGAAGGATGTGGCGCTATACGTAGCGAAGTGCCAAACTTGCGCCTTGGTAAAGGCGGAGTGCCAAAAGCCGGGAGGATTTCTTAAGTCCTTGCCTATTCCGGAGTGGAAATTCGACGACATCTCTATGGACTTTGTGCACGGTTTGCCAAGGTCGCAAAAGGGGAACGACGCTATCTGGGTAGTTGTTGATCGATTAACGAAGGTGTCGCATTTTATTCCGCATAGGAAGGATGATCCGGTGGAGAAGCTGGCAAAACTATATGTGGATAACATAGTACGGCTTCATGGTGTGCCCCGCAGCATCGTGAGTGACCGAGATGGGCGGTTTACGTCCAATGATTGGAGGCTTGTGCAACAAATGTTGGGAACGAAGCTGAAGTTCAGCACAGCCTTCCATCCGCAAATGGATGGGCAGACCGAGAGGGTCAATAGAACTATGAAAGACATGCTCCGAATGTGTGTCTTGGATTTCGGAAAGCAATGGGAAGACCACCTTTATTTGGTGGAGTTCGCCTACAACAATAACTACCAAGCGAGTATTAAGATGGAGCCTTTCGAGGCCCTATATGGTAGAAGATCTCGCACGCCGTTGTCTTGGTTAGAAACAGGTGAGTCAAAGTTGTATAAGCGATCGGAAGTGGATGATGCTACTTCTTTGGTGAGAACCATTCGGGAGAGGTTGCTTATCGCTCAGGACCGGCAAGCAAAGTACTATAATGCCAAGCACAGGAACGTGGAGTTTGCTGTGGGCGATTATGTATACTTAAAGATCAAGCCGTTCAAGGGTGTCTCGCGGGTGCGGCGATTGAAAAAGCTAAGCCCAAGATACCTTGGACCATTTGAGGTTCTGGAGCAAGTTAGTGAAGCGGCCTATAGGTTGAAGCTTTCAGTGGAGCTTAGTGGTTTACATGATGTATTCCATATTTCGGTACTCCGGAAGGCGGTACAAGAGCCTACGCAAGTGATCGCGGTCGATCAAGTGCCGGTGGATAGTGGGCTAATGACAAAGGTCAAGCCCGTGCGGATTGAGGACTCGGAGGTCAAGCGGCTACGCAATAAAGAGATCAGGATGGTCAAGGTCCGTTGGGACAATTGCGGTCGTGAGGAGCTCTCTTGGGAGCGAGAGCAGACTATGCTTGACGAGTATCCGGAGTTGTTCCGCACAGGTACAAATTTTGGTTTTGTACATGTCTTTCCTTTATGTGATTTCGTGGGCAAAATTCTTTTAAGAGGGGGAGAGTTGTAACGCCCCGAAACTCAAAGGAGCGAAGGGGGGACGTTTTGGGCCAGTTTGGGTTCTGGTAGCAGGCACACGGCCTGGGACACGGGCGTGTCCCAGGGCGTGTCAAGCCTGTGTCGACACTAAGATGGGAAGTCGACACTTTGGTCTCGACATTGTGTCGAGACTAGGCACACGGCCTGTGACACGGGCGTGTCGCAGGGCGTGTCGACCCGTGTCGACACTTAGCCGCAGAGTCGACGAGTTTCGCTCGACGATGCATCGAGACAAGGAACACGGCCTGCGACACGGGCGTGTCGCAGGGCGTGTCGACCTGTCTCGACGATCGTCCCGGGGAGTCGTCGAGATTTGCTCGACGATGCGTCGAGACAAGGCACACGGCCTAGGACACGGGCGTGTCCAAGGCCGTGTCATCAGCTCGACGATCTTCACTCGACGAAATGTCGAGTGTCGCGACCGTGTACACGGCCTGGGGTCCAGGCGTGTCAAGGTGACATGGGTAAGGACACGGGCGTGTCCTAGAACCCGTGCAGTGCTCGGGTTGATTTTGGGGAAAAATCATGGGGTACACGGCCGGCGACACGGCCGTGTGAGGTGGAACACGGGCGTGTCAGCTTGAACACGGGCGTGTTCGATACCCGTGTGAGGTTCCAGGAGATTCGATTTTGACGGCGAATGCGGCACACGGCCCTGGACACGGGCGTGTGCCAGGCTGTGTTCGGTCTAGATTGGGCATTTCAGCCCCGAATCGAAGCCGTTCATTTCTTTAACTGAAGATCCAACGGCTGGGGGTTGTTCCTGAAGGGATATACCCGGGTTTGGGCTTTCAAAACCCTCACTTTTTCGTAAGTGTTCTCTTTCTAAAGCCTTAGAGAGAGAGGAGAGCCAAGGGAGGAAGAAGGAGCTAGATCCCGCCATTGGAGGAGCTTCGGAGCTCCGAATCACGAGCCGACTCCGGATCCATGGAGGCAACGCTAGTGCGGTGGTTTTCATCTGATTACTTTTCCATGGCGCCAAAGAGGAACGCAAGGGTAACAATCCTCATCTTGAGCTTGAGTAGCTCTCTTTCTTAGCATAGGAAGCCCGCTCTCGCAAGTTTGCGGAGAGTTGGAGGCGTTCCTTCGGGTAAATATGTGAAGTCCCCGTTGTTTAGAGTCCATAAGCGAGAACGGGCATAGGCATGATGTGTGAAGCCTACCCGGAGATGTTGGTCTGGATCGGTGATGTTGCATTGCATAATGCCGGAGAAGACTCCGTGCTATTGGTTGTTTTTCGGGTTTTCTACGCGGTAGATTGCAGCAGGGAGCCTTGGGGACTAACCCAAAGGTGCACCCGGAAAACTGGGCGGATACGAGATCTTGCCAACTTGGTGGCTTGAAAGCCAACTTGAACATAACCGGGTTATGTGACTTGTGATGGAAATGGGACTCGGCGGAAGTTTGACCCGCGCAAATGCCTTAAATTGTCGTTGCGATGTGAGCACGGGTTAGATGGAACCATACCCGTTCTATGTCGTTCGGTTAAAGAGACTTAAAGGCACGTGTGTATCGTCCGGCCCATTTAGACCAAGCCCGCTACAGGGCTGCAGCCCAATACACCCCAACGCCTCTCCCGCCTGTTTTTCAGCAAGGCGCGTTGTTGGCGCTAGGTATCAAACCCGCAACCCTTGACAACACTCTCTTTCAACAGAGCTCATCACCAGCTGAGCTGCAGCTCAGCTGGTGATGAGCTCTATTGAAAGAGAGTGTTGTCAAGGGTTGCGGGTTCAATACCTAGCGCCAACAACGCGCCTTGCTGAAAAACAGGCGGGAGAGGCGTTGGGGTGTATTGGGCTGCAGCCCTGTAGCGGGCTTGGTCTAAATGGGCCGGACGTTACAAAAAAAGTGCACTTTTTATGTAACGGCCCAGCCTAGAGCTCAGAGGCTGCCGCACCCTACATGGGCCGCACAGCTTGTCTCACCCGTGACACGTTACAGGGCTGCAACACAATACACCCCAACGCCTCTCCCGCCTGTTTCTCAGCAAGGCACGTTGTTGGCGCTAGGTTTCGAACCCGCAACCCTTGATAGCAACTCTTGCAACAGTGCTCATCACCAGCTGAGCTGCAGCTCAGTTGGTGATGAGCTCTGTTGAAAGAGAGTGTTGTCAAGGGTTGCGGGTTCGATACCTAGCGCCAACAACGCGCCTTGCTGAAAAACAGGCGGGAGAGGCGTTGGGGTGTATTGGGCTGCAGCCCTGTAGCGGGCTTGGTCTAAATGGGCCGAACGTTACAAAAAAAAGTGCACTTTTTTTTGTAACGTCCGACCCATTTAGACCAAGCCCGCTACAGGGCTGCAGCCCAATACACCCCAACGCCTCTCCCGCCTGTTTTTCAGCAAGACGCATTGTTGGCGCTAGGTATCGAACCCGCAACCCTTGACAACACTCTCTTTCAACAGAGCTCATCACCAGCTGAGCTGCAGCTCAGTTGGTCATGAGCTCTGTTGAAAGAGAGTGTTGTCAAGGGTTGCGGGTTCGATACCTAGCGCCAACAATGCGCCTTGCTGAAAAACAGGCGGGAGAGGCGTTGGGGTGTATTGGGCTGCAGCCCTGTAGCGGGCTTGGTCTAAATGGGCCGGACGTTACAAAATGTAACGCCCCTGGTTTTTCTGTGTTTTGTTTGATCTTTGGCTGGCATTACGATGGCGTATTTCCGGCTTTTTGCCGTTGTAGAGCGTGGTCTTAGCTCTTAGGGTTCCCTGTGTAGCCTGTTTGTAGCCTGTTAGCAAGATTCCCCAGCTAGCCGGAGTCTTTTTGATGACTCGGTTGGGCCTCTTAGGGAATGCTTGTGTTTTGGCTTCGGGAGGTGTTATCCTGGGTTTTGTTCGCCGAATGTTAATTTCAACTTCGTAGTTGCGTTCGTAGTGTGGGTTTTTAGCTGCGGCGTAAATTTCGTCTTTTTCCGAGATGTTTCAGGTTTCGTGTTGTTTTGATGTTGAGAGTAAATAATTATTATTATGTATTGTTGTTGATTATTATTACTGCTGATATATATATAGTCTTGGGTCAGATTAGGGCTGGGTTCCTTTTTGGTTCTTTTTTTCCTGTTTCTGTGTTTGGAGGAAGCCGTC
Organism: Platanthera guangdongensis; assembly: GCA_039583875.1. Taxonomy (NCBI): domain Eukaryota; kingdom Viridiplantae; phylum Streptophyta; class Magnoliopsida; order Asparagales; family Orchidaceae; genus Platanthera; species Platanthera guangdongensis. The sequence continues at coordinate 57,463,809 of CM077164.1, read as the reverse complement.
GCCTGTACGAGAGGAGAGGAAGAGCTCTGCCGGACCACCCTAGCCTTGGGACGCCGCTTTCCTGGAGATTTAGCGGTCGGATTTCGGTTTCGAGGGTGGATCTGGACTGCCCCCGCCGGGATCTGCCTTCTTTCTGCTACTCAGCTTGCTGCCCTGCGGCCAGATCCGCAAGCGGCGGAGGCCGCCGACCGAGTTCCTGGTATTGAGGCAAGTGATGTACCCTCATCCTTGCCTTAGTTGATCTTTGCCTTCTGTTGATTTAAATTTTTTTTTCTCTTTCTTGTTGGGATTTTAGGTGTAAGCTAGGGCTTGTTCCCGATCATACCGTGGTTAGTGTAGAAGGTTCCAGTTAATTTCAGTTTTCCTGAGGGATTGTGTCTATTAGGGACAGTTTTTGTTCGGTCTAGGTCGAGTAGTTACCATTGCCGATGGAGGTTGTACTCGAGAGAGAAGAGAGAATCCCTGTTCTCGTTTTTGGTCGTCTGCTGGATCTGGCTCCTGTAGCCAGGTGGGGTGTCGACACTGTTGTGTCGACACCGGCCAGTCTTGGTGTCGACAGTTGGTGTCGACACCGGCCAATCGTAGTGTCGACACTTGGTGTTGACACCAGCAGCGGCAGTGTCGACACAAGGTGTCGACACCGGCTGCAGTGGTGTCGACACTTGGTGTCGACACCAGCGGCTGCTGTGTCGACACCATGTGTCGACACCGGCAGCAGTGGTGTCGACACTTGGTGTCGACACCAGTAGCTGCAGTGTCGACACCATGTGTCGACACCGGCAGCAGTGGTGTCGACACTTGGTGTCGACACCAGCAGCTGAAGTGTCGACACCATGTGTTGACACCGGCAGTAGTGGTGTCGACACCAGCGGGTGCAGTGTCGACACCATGTGTCGACACCGGCAGCAGTGGTGTCGACACTTGGTATCGACACCAGCAGTGTCAGTGTCGACACCATGTGTCGACACCGGCCGCTGTAGTGTCGACACTTGGTGTCGACACCGGCCGAGGTTGTGTCGACACCTTGTGTCGACACCGGCTTGCCGAGGTGTCGACACATCATGTCGACACTGGTGCTGCGCTTGTTTTGGGGTCAGGTAGACTCGGGGTTGGTTCGGGTTAGGCGTGCAAGGCCGCGTCGGTTGGACCCGACGTTGTTGCCTTGGGTTCGTGTGTTTCTTAGGACTGTTAGTGGGACTTTTCCCTAGGAGGGGGGCTTTGGGTGTTCGACTAATTTCTGCATGCCGACTCTTGGGTCGTGGCAGGTGGTGGAGTTTTTGGTGGCCTCTGGAGGGGTGGTTTTATGTGGAGAGCTGTGGCCACCGCCTTTTTGCCCCGGTTTGGGTTGGTGTGTGTGGGACCCTAAAGCTGCCACTGTGTGACCCCTTAGCCCTTTTTGGGTCTGATTCTGGTTATGCATTCAGACCCATGTTTTGACCACTGCTACTTACCCACGTGTTAGGACTGTTAGTCCCTTTCCTGTTTATGCTTTCCTTTCTTTTGTCATATGTATATGTCCTGATGCTGTTGCAGGCTTTATTTGGTAGGGCATGTTGGTTTTAATGCTCGCCCTTGGTGTGCTCTGCGGTGTTTTAGACAGTACTCTTTTCTTACTGCCCTTTCCTTTTTCTTTTCCTTATAGCAGCTTGTTGCCGGGTTGGTAAACCCTTCATCTTATTTACTCACTAATCTATTGCTCTATTTACTTTTGATTGTTTCCTTGCTGAGGTGTTCTTTCCTTGAATGCCTCAGGTCCAGGTTGTAGCCAGTTCAGCGGCTAGTTCTCTGGGAGGGGCTTGTTGGTGGCCTCTAGGGTAGCTGAGGTTGCTGATCTCCGTTTTGTTGTGAGGTAGATCTTTACTCTTCCGTATAGACATGCATACTCGCCAGTGGGTTCGTGTCAAGTTGTTGACGCCCACTAGTGGCTTCTTGTGGTGCTGAATATGAATTTAAACTGCTGATTTTGCCTATCTGTGGTTGGTTACTTGCTTCTGGGAAGGATTTATGCTAGGTTGCATGTTAGATATTTTAAACCCTAAAAGTATTAATGTATGTACTTCATGCATAACATGTTTTCTAAAACAAAGACACTACTTTTCCTCAGCGTAAAACACTATCTTTTTATACCTACTTTATTCACCTTAGGGTCGTGTGCGCGTAAGTCGCCCCCCGGGGACCCTTATGCTCTTTTAGGGCATCAATTTAATTGAACCAAAGTATTTTTTTTCTGCTGCGTATAATTTTAACTGTGGACTAGCTGATCCACCGAGCCGAGGGATACGGTCATTCAACAAAACTGATTCTCTTTCATACTTAATTAACAACTTTTCCTTAAAATCTAACGTCTGGAGTTTTGCCTGAGCGTGTGCAGTTATCCCCTGCACGACGTGGCATCACGGCGCGTGTTTTCTCCTACTCTGATACGATCTTTACCGTTGAGAAAATGCGGGTTGTGACAGTTGGTATCAGAGGGAGGTTGCTTGACAAATGGTTGGGCAACCTTTCCCTTGTCTGCATTAGTGTTTAGCATCATACCATTCACACACCGATATGTCATCAGCACGTCTTGGCCGAAGCACGAACACTACACTCATGAGCATGAAGAAGTATACAGGGCATATTATGTAGTATGGGATGCATAATATGTGTTTGTATATGGATCCACCATAGGAGGCAACATGTGAGGGTTATGTAGTATGGGATGCATAACCTCACCACATGAATGCGGCTAGCACGTTTTCTTTTCTCGTTACATGGGAATGTTATGTAGTATGGGATGCATAACATTTTCATGTGTACGCCGCACATGGCATGCACTAAGGCCTTTTTAGAATGCATAGCACATCATGCATAGCATAACATTTCATAAGCGCAACGTGCCAAGCTAAAGATTTACAAGGTAACATATGTACACACATGGTTTTGAGTCAAAAAGAATACAAATACATGCATTCATGGTTTAGGCACCTGAGTTAGTATGATGGTGGTGAACCATCTTAGGATAAGCATAACATCATCATGGTAAAAACAACTCCCAGAGCAAGTTTTGCAGTTGAAGTTCATATTTAAGTGTGTTTGTCCGTACCGGGTAGTTTTGTTCTAGTTGATGGGCTAGGATTTGTCTAAAGCTTGTGCGATTCTAGGATGGCGAGGCGTCCTGCGACGAGATCGACCCCCCAATCCGAGGGTGAGACGTCAGGAGCGCAGTGCGATGCGTTGGTAGAAAGCTTGCGGCAAAGTAATGAGGAGTTATCAAGGCAGGTAGTGGCTATGCAGGCTCAGATTCAGTCCCTTGTAGCATTTGTGGCGGGACAGCTCCCGAGAGCTCAGAACCCCACAGAGGGGGTAGCTGTCCCTGCCCCTCCTGCTCCTCCCGTGCCTTTGGTTGTAGTGCCTCCAGAGATGGCGTTCATATCCCAGTTTCAGCGGCTGAGACCCCCTACCTATGATGGGCAGGCAGATTTCATGATTTTGGATGACTGGTTGATTATCATTGAGGAAATGTTCTCGTACTCAGGGATTATAGACGATCAGAGAGTGATGCTCGCTGCCTACCAGCTCAAGGGCTTAGCAAAGAATTGGTGGCTGAGGGAGAAAGAGAGCTTAGTGGCAGGTTGCACTTGGGATTCATTTAAGGTGCTGTTGTTAAGTAAGTTTCTGCCTTCAGTCGAACGGGACCGGCTAATGAACGACTTTCTTCACTTAAAGCAGAGGAAACTCACGGTTAGTGAGTATGAGATTGAGTTTAGTAAGTTGAGTCGGTTTGCTCCGGGTCTGGTGAGTGTTGAGGCAGACCGAGTTAAGCGATTTCTGGGTGGACTAAGAAGCGACATACAACAGTTAGCGAATGCCTATGGGGCAGTCAGTTACGCCAGTGCGGTTGAAGCTGCTTTGAGAGTTGAGGCCATTGAGAATGCCAAGAATAGGGGCCAGCAGTTAAGGAAGGATAAGCGGAAGTCCGATGGAGGGAAGAGCCCTCAGGAACCTGATGCTGTCGCAAGAAAGAAGGTCAAAGAGATTTGTAGCTTTTGTGGCCGGCCAGGCCACCCCTTTGAGAAGTGTTTCAAAAGGTTGGGAGTGCAGAAGAAGGAACAGGTGCACGCGATTCAGGGTACTTCCAGGGGAGACTTGGTGTGTGCCTTGTGTGGAAGGAAGGGGCATGAGGCTGCCCATTGTTGGTTAAAAGATAAGGTCTGTTTTCAGTGCGGCCAGAAGGGGCATCTCAAGACAAGGTGCCCTCAGACCCAGTCTATTCTGCAGCCAGTTCCCCTCCAGGCTCTGCCACCGCCTCAGTGTGTGGATAAAGGAAAAGGAAAGCTGAATGTGCTCTCGACAGACGAAGCGCAGACCTCGACCCAGGTTATCTCAGGTTCGACTCCTCTCTAGTCGTTTCGTTACGTTCCCTTTTTGGTTGTAGTTTTCATTTTGGCGCTTGTTGCCTTAGATGCGTGTGCAATTCGTAGGGCGATTTAAGGTAAAGAACCGTTGGGCGCGCGTTCTCTTCGATTCTGGCACTACCCACTCATTTGTGGCTAGAGCCTTCGTGGAGCGGTTCAGTTTGGGCCTAGATCGTGTTGGTGGTGCCTTCTGCGTTAACTTCCCCTCTGGTGACTCTGTGGTTACGGACCTGGGTTTCCTAGATTGTCCAATTTTGTTGGGAGATTTTCTAGCCAAGGCAGATTTGAAGGTGATTGACCTGGAGGACTTTGACGTTATTTTGGGCATGGACTGGTTGTCAAGGTACGATGCTGTGATCCAGTGCAAGGGTAAGTGCTTGGACTTCGTCAAAGACAACTGTCAGCCAGGGAGCGTTTTTGGGTATTCTCTCCAGGAGTCTCCAATCATTTCTGCGGTGCGTGCTCGAAAGTTGCTTGTTTCTGGTTGTTCTGCCTGTGTGGTTTCTCTGGTAGGGTCGATTGTTAGTAAGCCCCGTTTGGAAGAAATTCCTGTGGTGCGTGACTTTTCCGATGTGTTTCCAGACGACCTTCCCGGTCTTCCACCCGACCGAGATGTCGAGTTTGCAATAGATTTGGAGCCAGGCACGCGTCCTATCATGAAGGCGCCGTAGCGGATGGCCCCGCGAGAGCTGGAAGAGTTGCGAAGTCAGCTGGATGAGTTATTGGCAAAAGGCTTTATAAGGCCAAGTTCTTCCCCTTGGGGTGCGCCGGTGCTGTTCGTTAAAAAGAAGGATGGGTCGATGAGGTTATGCATCGACTATAGAGAGCTGAACAAGGTTACTATTAAGAATAGGTACCCTTTGCCGCGAATCAACGATTTGTTTGACCAACTGCGTGGTAGTGCCGTGTTTTCCAAGATAGATCTTCGTTCGGGCTATCACCAGTTGAGGATTCGAGAGTCAGATGTTCCGCGGATGGCGTTCTGTTCTCGTCATGGGCATTTTGAGTTTTTGGTTATGTCATTCGGTTTGACTAATGCGCCCTCAGCTTTTATGGATTTGATGAACAGCGTTTTCAAGGATTTTCTAAATAAGTTCGTGATTGTCTTTATAAACGATGTTTTGGTGTATTCTAAGGATGCAGAGGAGCATGATCGACATTTGCGGCTGGTCTTGGCGACTCTGAGAGACCATAAGCTATACGCCAAGCTGAGCAAATGTGAATTTTGGTTGCCTTGGGTTTCTTTTCTAGGCCACGTGATCAATAAGGAGGGAATATCGGTGGACCCAGAAAAGATCGCTGCTGTTATGGAATGGGCGAGACCAGTTACCCCCAAAGAGATCAGAAGCTTCTTGGGTTTGGCTGGTTATTATAGAAGATTTGTAGAAGGTTTCTCTACCTTGTCCGCATCGTTGACCAAGTTGACGCAGAAGAATGTAGCCTTTATATGGAATGACAAGTGTGAGAAGGCTTTTGAGGAACTAAAAAGAAGGCTATGTTCGGCTCCAATTTTGTCTTTGCCTACGGAGGGCAGTGAGTATGATATATATGTGGATGCGTCGCATGTCGGTCTGGGCTGCGTTTTGATGCAGGGCGGGAAGGTGATTGCGTATGGGTCGAGGCAGCTAAAGACTCACGAAAGGAACTACCCTACGCATGACCTGGAGTTTGCAGCTGTGATCTATGCGCTGAAATTGTGGAGGCATTTGCTATATGGCGCGCAGTGCAAGATTTTCACCGATCATAAGAGTCTGAAGTATGTCTTTACTCAGAAAGAATTGAATCTGCGCCAGCGGCGGTGGTTGGAGTACGTGGCCGACTATGATGTTGAAATTCAGTATCATCCAGGCAAGGCAAATGTGGTGGTCGATGCCCTGAGTCGGAAGTCAGGTAAGATTTTTAATCTTTCCGCCGAGCGTCTAGTGGAAGAGTTTCTGTTGATGGACATTTCTGTGGGAAGTTGTGATTCACAGAGTAGCATAGCTATAGCAGAACCTTCGTGGATTACGCTTACGAGACTGCATCAGAAGGTCGATTCCGATCTTCTACATTTGTATCTTCGAGCTGAGAAGGGTGAAATACCAGATTTCTCTTTAGATGATGCGGGTACCTTGAAGTACCATGGCAGGTTTTGCATCCCCGCAGTTGGAGATATCCGAGATATGGTGTGCAGAGACGCCCACGGATCTAGTATTGCCTACCATCCAGGGTCTACCAAGATGTATCATGATTTAAAACAGATTGCCTGGTGGTACGGGATGAAGAAGGACATAGCCAGATTTGTTTCAGAGTGTTTCGCTTGCAGGCGTGTGAAAGCCGGCCATGGGAGGCCTGGTGGCAAGCTGACTCCCTTGGAGATTCCGATGTGGAAGTGGGAGAGTATCTCGATGGATTTCATTACCGGTTTACCGAGATCGCCTAAGGGGCATGATTCAGTTTGGGTAATTGTAGACAGATTGACGAAGAGCGCTCATTTCGTGCCATTTAAGATCGATTATCCGATGAGGAAGGTAGCCGAGCTGTATCTGGAAGAGGTTGTCAGATTGCATGGTGTACCCGTAAGTATCATATCAGATCGAGACTCCAGGTTCACGTCTCGTTTTTGGAAGAGCCTTCAAGAAGGGTTGGGTACAGATTTGAGATATTCCACGGCTTATCATCCGCAGACCAATGGTCAGACAGAGCGAGTAAATCAGATTGTGGAAGATATGATCCGATGCTACATTCTGGACCACGGAGGAGCGTGGGACGAGCGCTTGCGGCTTATGGAATTCGCTTATAACAACAATTATCAAGAAAGCTTGCAAATGGCTCCCTTTGAATCTTTGTATGGGAGGCGCTGCAGGACTCCCTTGTTTTGGGCTGAGCTTGGCAAGGGACCTTTGTTGGGTCCAGAAGCGCTTAAGGAGATGGAGACCGCTGTGAAGCTTATTCGGGAAAAGCTTCGGATAGCCCAGGAAAGATATGAGAAGAACGCCAATCGGCGTAGATCGGACTTGGAATTTGCTGTGGGGGACTCGGTGTTCTTAAAGGTCTCCCCGTTGATTGGAGTCAAGCGGTTTGGCAAGAATATGAAGTTGGACCCGAGGTAAGTGGGGTCGTTTCCGATTGTTGAGCGGATTGGGGTATCAGCCTACAGGCTGGCTTTGCCCGCAAATTTCCCTGGCGTGCATGATGTCTTTCACGTCAGTCAGCTGCGAAAATGTGTGATGAATGGCAGGCAGGTTTTGGATTCTGTGCCTCAGTTGGAGCCGAATCTTTCTTATGTGGAGGTGCCTGTTCGCATTTTGGATTCTCAAGTTCGGGCGTTGCGGAAGAAGACTATTCCGATGGTTAAGGTTTTATGGAGGAATCAAGATGTGGAAAGCGCGACTTGGGAGTTGGAGTCGGCTATGAGGGAGGCTCACCCTCATCTGTTTCCCTGATCTTGTGCTTGGTATGTTCTTGATCGCGCAAAACAATATCCGCAAACGACAACGGCAAGTGTACCGTATTGATGACTTATAAATATACGTATTTTTGTGCACATTAACTTAGTCATTTTCATTTATTTTCGTCGTTTTTACTTATTTTTGTTCAATAAAATGCTCCTATTCTTGTAAATTTATTACTAACTTGCTTTATTTTATTTTTCAGAAAAATGCCAAAATCTGCCAAAATTGGGCAGTACACGCCCGTGACAATTTGGTCACGCCCGTGACCGGGCCGTGACATCGCATTTCCCGTGAAATCGGAAAATTTCTGAAGTAAAAGCTCGACACGCCTAGCGACACGCCCGTGTCACCCGACACGGGGCGTGACCCAAGCCCGTGTCCTCTCCTCTCGACGAATTCATCTCGACGATTGTCGAGTGTCGACACCAACAGTCACGCCCAGTGTCACGCCCGTGACCTGGGGCGTGACTCAATTTCCGCTCGACGATTTCGACTCGACACTTTCCGCTCGACATTCGTCGAGTGTCGACACCAACTGACACGCCCAGCGTCACGCCCGTGACCTGGGGCGTGACCTTTCTAGCTGGCCCGACAAGATGCTGACAAAGACTTTCGACGCAACCCGCGCCCGGTTCTACCTCCCCGACATGCCCAGAGTCACGCCCGTGACCTGGGGCGTGACTGCTGCGAACTCAGCCCGAAGTCAACTTTCCTGTCCAATCGCCAGCCGCCTTCATGAATAGTACGCCCCCCCTACACGCCCGTGACCGAGGGCGTGTACTTAGAAATTTTTTCCTATAAATAGCCCAGTTCTGCAAGGTCCAAGGGTTCAGATTTTTGGGCCAATTTAGTGTCTTTTTGTGGGCTTAATCCGTGGATACTAGTGCTATGTAAGGAGATTTCTCCCTTCTTTATATCATGTTTTGTTTTGCTTTATCTTTTAGCTTTGTAATAGCTTGAAAATTTCAATAAAAATGTTAGATTTTCTCTCTCTATTTAGCATGAAAAATTCATTTGGATGGCTCACCTCTTCCCCTTTTTATCCTTGGTTTTATCTTTGTTCTTCACTTAGTTCTTCATTTATGAAAAGTGTGTGTGTGTGTGTATGAGTGTTATTTATTTACTTTACATGCCTTTAATTTTTCTCAAGTTAGGTTTTGTTAGAAATTCATGAAATGATGAATTAGGTTTTTCTTTTTTTTTCATGTCTTCTTTTAATTTCTTCAACATCTTCACTCTTATGAGTGTGTAAAAGAGTTACTAAAGTTTCTTTTGATTTTTTTTTATTTAGCTTTATTTTAGGATGAAAACCTTTTTTTCTTTCTCTTTTATTTCAACTTTTTTTGCTCTTTTATGAAATCCTAGGAATGAAAATGTTGAAATTTTAATTTTCCAAAAACTTTGGTTTTTAATTTGTTTTGAAAAACTTTTGTCTTCTAAATTTGTAATTTCTTCTTTTTATTTGTTTTTGGCAAAACCTATGCTTGAAAAAGTAAAAGTTTTAATTTTTAGGTAATTTTGATTTTTCTTTGTTATTAGTGTGTGCGAGTGTATGAGAATAAACTTTCTTTTGTTCTTCTTAAATTTTCATGTTGAGTGTGTGAGTGTAGGTGTATAACTTTTATGCTTTGATTCAAATTGTGTAGAGTGTGTGAGTGTAGGTGTTAAATTTCTAATGCTTTCTTTTAATTGCTTTCTTTTAATGCTTTGTTCAAATTATGTAGAGTGTGTGAGTGTAGGTGTTAGCTTTATTGCTTTCTTGAATTTCTTATGGAGTGTGTGTGTCTGTGTGTATTTATTTCCGCCTACTCGTTAAGAGTTAAATGGCGCACCGTTTTCATTTTCAGTCCCACTCGTTCGAGTAGGACTTGTAATTTTTCTTTCTTTATTTTTCCGCCAACTCGTTAAGAGTTAAATGGCGCACCGTTTTCATTTTCAGTCTCACTCGTTCGAGTAGGACTTGTAATTTTTCTTTCTTTATTTTTCCGCCTACTCACTTGAGTTTAATGGCCGGACTTAATAGCCCTGTAATCGCATTTATTTTCTCCTACTCATTTGAGTAGGACTCGCTTTCATTTCAGTCCTACTCATTTGAGTAGGATTTGCAATTTTTAGCTTTTATTTACCGCCCCCACTCGTTTGAGTGGGACTCGCAAATTTGAAAAATGCAAATTTCTTTTATGTGTAACTTAGTTCCTTTTTAATTTATAATTTGGAGTGTGCGTGAGTTCTTGTTTTAGCTAGTTTTTCAGTTTTCTAAATGTTGTTATTTTTCTTGTGTCCCCTTCTTATAAACGTTTAGTGTTTAATTTCGAACTCGCGCCTCACTAAATTATAAGCCGTCCCCATACCGATGTGTGGCTAATCGCTATTAGCCTCGGCATCGAAGAGCATTGGGACATTTAAAATGATTTATAATAATTGAAGCTCTTTATTTTCATTTTAATTTAAGCACTTAAGGTTTACCCCGGGTTTACGACGCGTAGGACCACATATCGATGTGTGGGCCCTATTTCCGTAGTCCATATGCTAGCTAGCCGAGAGGCCGTGCATATAGACCGATCACCCCTGGGTAAATAGAGTTGCGTGCATACCCTCGAGAGAGGACAAGCGTAATTCTACCGGATTGGGTTCCCCACCCAATAGCGGGGTTCTTAGCGTAAAGCGGGCGTTAAGAGGAATCCTTCGTCGGACTAACGTTCGGTCGAATAGTCTTAACGTTTAGGTGAGCGATATCCCTATAGCTAGGTGAGCTCACATTTGTGGAACCTCCACGGCTAAGTTGCCTTATTATTAATTTGAAAACTAAGTCTTTTTATTATTAAAAATTGTTTTAGTCTTAATCCGATTCGATGCCGAGCGTTAACCCTTCATCGAATATTTTCTAAATCATTTTTTTTTCGCTCCTTTGCTTTTCCGTCTTTTATTAATCCAAAAAATCCACCTTACTTTCAGTAAAATAATAGTCCTCCCGGAGGAGTAAGAATAGTCAACACGACCCCGAGAACAATACGACCTCGGTATTCCCCCGAATATCGAGTACTACTTGCGATAGGTGCACTTGCCTACCCGAGCGAGCCCGCGGCGATCGACTCACCGAACCAACCACAGTAAGAGTCTGTTCGCGGGCGCATCAAGTTTTTGGCGCCGTTGCCGGGGAATCTCTTTTCGAGTTGCTATTTCGAATTCCGGAGTTTATTAATTTTACTTATTTTCTATAAAAAAACTAACTAAAAACTTTATTTTAAAACAAAAAAAAGAGTTTATTTTGTTTTATTTTTGTTTGGGTGTATGACCCGAGGACAACCCTCAGAGTCTGAAGATTTTGACTTCGACCCTGAGATCGAACGCTCTCTTGCGCGTATTCGATCTCAACGCCGAAATCCTTCTTTAGATCCCGAGGAATCTATCGGAGAACCTACTGTTGTAGTTATGGCCGCGCCTAACCCTCCCCCGGCGGCCGAGCGTACTATGTCCTATTACGCCCGGCCTAACCTGGATGATTCTGGGTCGAGTATTGTTCGCCCTGCGGTGGCGAATAATAATTTTGAAATAAAGTCGAGTGTCATTCAAATGGTCCAAAACGCCGTGCAGTTCGATGGACTGCCGGATGAGGATCCGAATGTCCACTTGTCCAATTTCTTGGAGATATGCGACACCTTCAAGATTAATGACGTCACTGATGACGCCATTCGTTAGCACTTATTTCCTTTTTCCCTTAAGTCCAAAGCCAAGGCATGGTTGAATGCCATCCCGCGAGGATGTATCACCACGTGGGCTGAGTTGACGGAACGGTTCCTAACGAAGTACTTTCCGCCCGCAAAAACTGCAAAGTTGTGGGCGGACATTTCTTCGTTTGTGCAGAACGATCCTGAGTCTCTATACGAGACTTGGGAACGGTTTAAGGAATTCCTCCGTCGTTGCCCGCACCACACGCTGCCAACGTGGTTGCAAGTTCAAATTTTTTATAATGGGCTGAATTTTCAGACGCGTCAAATGATTGACGCGACTGCCGGGGGTACTCTGAACAACAAAACCCCCGAGGCCGCCCAGGCTTTATTCGAAGAGATGGCTATGAACGCCTATCAATGGAACGTCCCGCGGGGACGGCCAAAGCCGGCGGCTGGTCTTTTTGAAGTGGATGCCACTGCTCTCTTGACCCTTCAAGTTGAAAAGTTAACAAAGCAGGTGGCGGAGATGTCTGCTGCCTCCTCCACTCCGCCTTGTTTTATTCCCCCTAACGTCTGCGTGGCTGAAGAGTTCGTGAACTTCATGGGAAATTCGGGTCGTCCTCCCTTCAACCCCAACAACAACCCTTATAGTAATAACTATAACCCGGGTTAGAGGAATCACCCCAACTTTTCGTGGAGCAACCCGAATAATGCTCAGCGTCCCCCTATTTCTTTTGCGCCCGGATTTCTTCCTCCTCCTCCTCTTCTGAAACCCTCCCCGATGGAGGAAAATTTTTCGAAGTATATTGCGTCCAACGAGTCAAATATCCGAAACATCACCGGATCGCTAAAAACACTCGAACAACAGGTTGGACAGCTGGCGAGGATGATGTCCGAGCGCGCGCTCGGGGCACTGCCGGGAAACACGGAGCCTAATCCGCGGGAGAACGCCAACGCTATAACCCTCCGTAGCGGAAAGGAGGTGGTCGATCCAAAATGGACCGACCCTCAGGTACATATTTCACCTCCGACCCCTCTTCCCCCTTCTTCGCTTACGCCGCCTTTACCTATTATAAAAGAAAAAAATATTTTAAACAAGGCTCTTCCGTATCCGCATAAATTAGATAACGAGCGTAAGGACGCGCAATATGAAAAATTTATTTTATTATTAAAACAAATTCACATTAATGTTCCTTTTTGCGAGGCTATCTCGCAAATGCCCAAATATGCAAAATTTTTAAAAGAACTACTTTCTAATAAACGCAAATTAGAGGATATTTCGCATGTATCTCTCAACGCTGTCTGCTCGGCGGCCCTTACTAATAAATTGCCCACAAAACAAAACGACCAGGGACGATTTTCCATCCCGTGCCTTTTTGGCGATATATTAGTAAAGTACGCCTTAGTTGATTTAGGGGCTAGCATTAATCTGATGCCGTTCTCGCTCTTTTCGCGTTTAGGTTTGGGTAGTCCTAGTCCTACGAATATGCGCATCCAATTAGCGGATCGCTCGGTTAAGTTCCCTATCGGGGTAGTGGAGGACGTCCTTGTCCGAGTCGACAAGTTTACCTTCCCGGTAGACTTCGTCATCTTAGATATCGAGGAGGACACCGAGGTACCAATAATACTCGGTCGCCCTTTTCTCGCCACCTCCCGCGCACTAATAGATGTTAGTAATGGTAGCCTTCTCCTCCGAGTAGGCGATGACCAAGTTACTTTCTCTATTAATCCCTCGATGGACAATTTGTCGTCGAGCGACGATTTCTGCTACTCTTTAGATACCTTTTTCGGAGATCGTTCTTCTCCCATTTTCGAGTCCGTATTTTTAAACGACGATATTTATGCGCTCGAAAATTTCAACTGCGATGAGGATACGTCTATCGACTTGCCTTTCGAACCAATTGGTAAGAAAGACATAGGAATTAAAACCTCCCTAGAAGAACCGCCCATCCTAGACCTCAAACCCTTACCCGCTTCGCTCAAATACGCTTTTTTGGGAAAAGGCGATACGCTTCCCGTTATCATTTCTTCGGACTTGAGTGATTCAGAGACTTCCGATTTATTGGAAGTTTTGTTTAAACATCGCCACGCAATTGCGTGGCAAATCTCTGACTTAAAGGGGATTAGCCCCTCCTTTTGCACCCATAAGATTTTCCTTAACGATAATTGCCGCAAAACGATTCAGCTGCAGCGTCGTCTTAACCCAAACATGAAAGACGTCGTTAAAGCCGAAATCATTAAGTTATTAGATGTGGGGATTATCTACCCTATTTCGGACAGTGCATGGGTTAGTCCCGTGCATGTCGTACCCAAGAAGGGCGGTCTTACCGTAGTGGCGAATGAGCATAACTAGCTTGTCCCAACTCGTACTGTTACGGGTTGGCGAGTGTGCATCGACTATAGGAAACTTAATGACGCCACCCGCAAGGACCATTTTCCTCTGCCATTTCTAGACCAGATTTTAGAGCGTTTATCCGGTCATCCGTATTATTGTTTTCTTGATGGTTTATCGGGGTTTTTCCAAATCCCCATTTCCCCCGATGATCAAGAGAAAACAACTTTTACTTGCCCGTTTGGCACCTTCGCATATCGAAGAATGCCATTTGGACTCTGTAACGCGCCAGCTACATTCCAAAGATGTATGCTAGCGATCTTTGGCGAGCTAGTAGAAGACATTATGGAAGTCTTTATGGATGACTTTTCTATTTTCGGATGCTCTTTTCCCGATTGCCTTCAAAATTTAGATCGTGTCCTTCAACGGTGCGAGGACACAAGCCTTGTTTTAAATTGGGAAAAATGCAACTTTATGGTTCGAGGAGGTTTGGTCCTCGGCCATATGATTTCGTCTAAGGGGATAGAGGTGGATAAGGCCAAGATAGAAATTATAGAAAAACTTCCGCCTCCAACAAACGTAAAATCTCTTAGGAGTTTCTTAGGCCATGCGGGCTTTTATCGACGCTTCATTCAAGACTTTTCAAAAATAACAAAGCCGCTAACTCACCTCTTGGAAAAGGAATCACGTTTCATCTTTAGTAGCGAATGCGAGTCCGCCTTTAATTTAATAAAACAAAAGCTTATCTCTTCACCAATTTTAGTGGCCCCTAATTGGTCCCTTCCGTTCGAAATAATGTGCGACGCTAGTGATATTGCCTTAGGTGCCGTTCTTGGCCAACGTGTAGAAAAACATTTTCATCCTATTTATTACGCTAGCAAGACGCTCACTTCCGCACAAGTAAATTACACGACAACGGAAAAGGAACTCTTAGCCGTCGTTTTCGCTTTCGATAAGTTTCACTCGTATATAACGCTATCTAAAGTTATCGTTTTTACCGATCACTCCGCGCTTAAATATTTATTAGCTAAAAATGATGCGAAGCCCCGCCTTCTTCGATGGATTCTCCTCCTACAAGAGTTTGATTTGGAGATCCGAGATAAGCGGGGAGCGGAAAATCTAGCGGCGGACCACCTCTCCCGTTTAGAAAATTCGGGTGCGGAAGCGCTCGTCGAATCTGAAATAAATGACAGATTCCCCGATGAACGCCTTCTTGCCATTAATAATTCTTCGTCATCTTCGCCTTGGTTCGCAGATTTTGCAAATTTCTTAGTGGCGCGGGTCCTTCCAAAAGAGTTTTCCAGTCATCAAAAGAAGAAATTCTTTTCTGACTTGAAAAATTTCTTTTGGGAGGACCCATTTCTTTTTCGTATCTGCGCGGACCAAGCGGTTCGACGATGCGTTGCGGGCGTGGAGTGCTTGCAAATTCTTAAGCACTGCCACGAGGGTCCAGCCGGGGGGCATTATCAAGCCAACCGGACCGCTCGGAAGGCACTCGAGGCGGGCTACTTTTGGCCCACTCTCTTCAAAGACGCGCATAATTTTGTGCGCGCATGCGATAGCTCTCAGCAGTCGGGTAACATCTCTCGTCGCGACGAGATGCCCCAAAACATGTTTTTAGAGTGCGAAGTCTTCGATTTGTGGGGCATAGATTTTGTTGGCCCCCTACCTCTGTCTTTCAAAAATATGTATATTTTAGTGGCGGTCGACTACGTATCGAGGTGGGAGGAAGCGCAAGCTCTCCCCACCAACGATGCGCGAGTCGTCGTTACATTTCTTAAAAAATTATTTTCTCGCGCAATTGTTAGTGATAGGGGAACGCATTTCTGTAACGCTCTTATGGCTAAGACGTTAGCTAATTACGGAGTCACGCACAAGCTTGCCACCCCCTACCACCCGCAAACAAGTGGCCAAGTCGAGGTAGTAAATCGAGAGATTAAGCGAATTTTAGAAAAAACCGTTTCGCTAAATAGGAAAGATTGGTTCGTTAAACTCGACGATGCATTGTGGGCGTATCGGACGGCATACAAAACCGCTATTGGATGTACGCCGTTCCGGTTAGTCTACGGCAAAGCGTGCCATTTACCCGTAGAATTAGAGCATCGCGCACTTTGGGCTTCAAAACTCTTAAACCTCGACTCCAACTTAGCCGCTCAGAATAGAAAACTGCAACTAAATGAGCTCGATGAATGGCGTGCGAACACTTACGAGAGCAATAAATTCTATAAGGAGCGCTCTAAGTTATATCACGATCGAAAAATCAAGTCCCAAAAATTATTTTCTCCGGGCGATCTTGTCCTTCTTTATAATTCATGTCTTAGGCTTTTTCCAGGTAAATTAAAATCTAGATGGTCCGGTCCCTTCCTAGTTGAAGAAGTATTTCCATTTGGAACCGTACTCGTCTCCCACCCGGAAAAAGGTTCATTTAAAGTAAACGGTCATCGGTTAAAGTCTTACATCGCGGGCGACCCAGTGATCGGTTTTAGCGAAACCATAACTTTCCTCCACCTAATAAACCCGACCAAATAGTCAAGCTACACGACTATAAACAAAGCGCTCCTGGGAGGCACCCCTCGCTTATCTTTTTCGCTCTTTCCTTATTACCTTTGCTGTTTTTTTTCTAATAAACGCAGGGTTTCTGATCGGCCTCCCCCTACGCGTTTCAGGGAAGCTTCTACCCCCTTCCCTTTCTTTTCTTTGTATATATTGTCTTTCCTTTTTGTTCCGCATACTTACGATACAACATTGGGGACAATGTTGGACTTAAGTATGGGGGTATTTTTGTGCTTTACTTTCTGCACTTCATTTTTTTCTGCATTTCAAAAAAAAAACAAATATAAAAAAAACATATAACAACAAAACAAAAACAAAAAAAATTAAAAAACATCTTAAAATGAAACAAAAAAAAAATTTAAAATGAAAAAATCAAAAAAAAAATATTTTTTTTTGTTTTGTTCTCTTTCTTTCTTTTTTTTCCAAAAAACTTAAAAACAATTAAAAAAAAGAGAGAAAACAAAAAAATATATTTAGTTTCACTTTGTAAATATTTTTTTGTACATACTCTTTTCTCTCTCCCCCTTCCTCATTCTTGTACAAACCTTTTTATTCCCTTATTTTTGTACATAAATGAAAATTCTCTTAAAACAAAAATTCAAAAAAATTGAGAAAAACAAAAATACAAACAAAAAAAAGATAATAAATGAAAAACAAAAAAAATAATGATAACAAAAACTATAAAAATAAAAAAAAAAATGTTTTGAAATAAATAAATTAAATATTCCATACTTAACTTTTCTGCTATCCAAAAATTCAGTTTTGAGTTTATTTATATGCGAATTTGATTAATTCTTTGTTCACTACCCGTTTATTAATTATTGATTGAAAAATTTAAATACCCGGGGTTAAGTTTTAAAGAATTCTTTATGCTTTGTTAAAACTAGCGGACTCGTTTTAGGCACTACTTCTAATTTTTCATTAATAGGAGCACATATATTATGTTAGGAAATAACGACTATAGAATTCAATTATACTTACTTTTAGCTTTCTGAAACATTGGAACATACAAATTATTAAGGTTGCTCTCAAAAATTTTTAGGATTACAATCTAGTTTTCCTTTCTCCCCTTACTTTTCATGACCTACTTGGCATGAAAAAAAAAATTCCTTAAAAGATCCTATGTCAATGGGAATAAGATTTCGTTCCGTAAACATAAGCACTCAATAATTTAAAAAGATTATATATGGAGTAAGAGGATAAAATTCATTACTCCTACAAATATACATTGGGTTAATTTTATTATTATGAAGTTGAAAAACATAAAATCATATTAGGAAAATAAGATTTCGTTTTCCTAATAATCCAAAAGAAAAAAATGGAGGTTCGAGAAAAAATTACCTTACCTCAAATATCAAAACCCTCTTCATAAACCCACTACCCCCTTAGCCAATAACACGATTCTAGAATTAATTCAAAAATCTTTTTGAGAGCATAATTAGTACATTGTATTATTTCCAGTAGCACTCGTATAAGCTAGAGTTCTTATAATTCCAAACTATTTTCGTTAATCTAACCATTACAAATGTTGCCTTCTATTTGATTACATCAAGAAATCTTTTGGCCAAAACTTTTGCGCTATTTAAATCATCTACATAATTTTAGGACTTAACTCTTACACCCCGTATATTTATTTCGATCTCTCTTATAATTGATTAAGCGATAGCCAAAACTTAGAGTTTTTTTTATTCCTTATAGATTCACCTCAAACTTTTGCTCTGGAATAACAAAAGCCTAAGTATGGGGGTATTTGATGACTTGTAAATATACGTATTTTTGTGCACATTAACTTAGTCATTTTCATTTATTTTCGTCATTTTTACTTATTTTTGTTCAATAAAATGCTCCTATTCTTGTAAATTTATTACTAACTTGCTTTATTTTATTTTTCAGAAAAATGCCAAAATCTGCCAAAATTGGGCAGTACACGCCCGTGACAATTTGGTCACGCCCGTGACCGGGCCGTGACATCGCATTTCCCATGAAATCGGAAAATTTCTGAAGTAAAAGCTCGACACGCCTGGCGACACGCCCGTGTCACCCGACACGGGGCGTGACCCAAGCCCGTGTCCTCTCCTCTCGACGAATTCATCTCGACGATCGTCGAGTGTCGACACCAACAGTCACGCCCAGTGTCACGCCCGTGACCTGGGGCGTGACTGAATTTCCGCTCGACGATTTCGACTCGACACTTTCCGCTTGACATTCGTCGAGTGTCGACACCAACTGACACGCCCAGCGTCACGCCCGTGACCTGAGGCGTGACCTTTCCAGCTGGCCCGACAAGATGCTGACAAAGACTTTCGACGCAACCCGCGCCCGGTTCTACCTCCCCGACACGCCCAGAGTCACGCCCGTGACCTGGGGCGTGACTGCTGCGAACTCAGCCCGAAGTCAACTTTCCTGTCCAATCGCCAGCCGCCTTCATGAATAGTACTGTCACGCCCCCCTACACGCCCGTGACCGAGGGCGTGTACTTAGAAATTTTTTCCTATAAATAGCCCAGTTCTGTAAGGTCCAAGGGGTCATATTTTTGGGCCAATTTAGTGTCTTTTTGTGGGCTTAATCCGTGGATACTAGTGCTATGTAAGGAGATTTCTCCCTTCTTTATTTCATGTTTTGTTTTGCTTTATCTTTTAGCTTTGTAATAGCTTGAAAATTTCAATAAAAATGTTAGATTTTCTCTCTCTATTTAGCATGAAAAATTCATTTGGATGGCTCACCTCTTCCCCTTTTTATCCTTGGTTTTATCTTTGTTCTTCACTTAGTTCTTCATTTATGAAAAGTGTGTGTGTGTGTATGAGTGTTATTTATTTACTTTACATGCCTTTAATTTTTCTCAAGTTAGGTTTTGTTAGAAATTCATGAAATGATGAATTAGGTTTTTCCTTTTTTTTTCATGTCTTCTTTTAATTTCTTCAACATCTTCACTCTTATGAGTGTGTAAAAGAGTTACTAAAGTTTCTTTTGATTTTTTTTTATTTAGCTTTATTTTAGGATGAAAACCTTTTTTTTCTTTCTCTTTTATTTCAACTTTTTTTGCTCTTTTATGAAATCCTAGGAATGAAAATGTTGAAATTTTAATTTTCCAAAAACTTTGGTTTTTAAATTGTTTTGAAAAACTTTTGTCTTCTAAATTTGTAATTTCTTCTTTTTATTTGTTTTTGGCAAAACCTATGCTTGAAAAAGTAAAAGTTTTAATTTTTAGGTAATTTTGATTTTTCTTTGTTATTAGTGTGTGTGAGTGTATGAGAATAAACTTTCTTTTGTTCTTCTTAAATTTTCATGTTGAGTGTGTGAGTGTAGGTGTATAACTTTTATGCTTTGATTCAAATTGTGTAGAGTGTGTGAGTGTAGGTGTTAAATTTCTAATGCTTTCTTTTAATTGCTTTCTTTTAATGCTTTGTTCAAATTATGTAGAGTGTGTGAGTGTAGGTGTTAGCTTTATTGCTTTCTTGAATTTCTTATGGAGTGTGTGTGTCTGTGTGTATTTATTTCCGCCTACTCGTTAAGAGTTAAATGGCGCACCGTTTTCATTTTCAGTCTCACTCGTTCGAGTAGGACTTGTAATTTTTCTTTCTTTATTTTTCCGCCTACTCGTTAAGAGTTAAATGGCGCACCGTTTTCATTTTCAGTCTCACTCGTTCGAGTAGGACTTGTAATTTTTCTTTCTTTATTTTTCCGCCTACTCACTTGAGTTTAATGGCCGCACTTAATAGCCCTGTAATCGCATTTATTTTCTCCTACTCATTTGAGTAGGACTCGCTTTCATTTCAGTCCTACTCGTTTGAGTAGGACTTGCAATTTTCAGCTTTTATTTACCGCCCCCACTCGTTTGAGTGGGACTCGCAAATTTGAAAAATGCAAATTTCTTTTATGTGTAACTTAGTTCCTTTTTAATTTATAATTTGGAGTGTGCGTGAGTTCTTATTTTAGCTAGTTTTTCAGTTTTCTAAATGTTGTTATTTTTCTTGTGTCCCCTTCTTATAAACGTTTAGTGTTTAATTTCGAACTCGCGCCTCACTAAATTATAAGCCGTCCCCATACCGATGTGTGGCTAATCGCTATTAGCCTCGGCATCGAAGAGCATTGGGACATTTAAAATGATTTATAATAATTGAAGCTCTTTATTTTCATTTTAATTTAAGCACTTAAGGTTTACCCCGGGTTTACGACGCGTAGGACCACATATCGATGTGTGGGCCCTATTTCCGTAGTCCATATGCTAGCTAGCCGAGAGGCCGTGCATATGGACCGATCACCCCTGGGTAAATAGAGTTGCGTGCATACCCTCGAGAGAGGACAAGCGTAATTCTACCGGATTGGGTTCCCCACCCAATAGCGGGGTTCTTAGCGTAAAGCGGGCGTTAAGAGGAATCCTTCATCGGACTAACGTTCGGTCGAATAGTCTTAACGTTTAGGTGAGTGATATCCCTATAGCTAGGTGAGCTCACATTTGTGGAACCTCCACGGCCAAGTTGCCTTATTATTAATTTGAAAACTAAGTCTTTTTATTATTAAAAATTGTTTTAGTCTTAATCCGATTCGATGCCGAGCGTTAACCCTTCATCGAATATTTTCTAAATCATTTTTTTTTCGCTCCTTTGCTTTTCCGTCTTTTATTAATCCAAAAACTCCACCTTACTTTCAGTAAAATAATAGTCCTCCCGGAGGAGTAAGAATAGTCAACACGACCCCGAGAACAATACGACATCGATATTCCCCCGAATATCGAGTACTACTTGCGATAGGTGCACTTGCCTACCCGAGCGAGCCCGCGGCGATCGACTCACCGAACCAACCACAGTAAGAGTCTGTTCGCGGGCGCATCACGTATCGGGAGTGGTATAGGTTTATAAAAACCAAGGTCGTATTAGACTCGGGGTGGTCGAGTAATCCTACTTTGAAAATCGTTATTATTTTATCAATATAAATTGGAGTTGGAGTTGAGAAAAGTAAAAACTAGAAATGTTAACGGACTTAATTTGATGGGTTAAAAGCTAGTACCCGATCGTTGAATCACCTCGGATGTAGAGAATAACGAAATGAAAATGAAGTGCAATTCTCTTGTTGAAGAGGCTTTGACCGTGGAGGTTCCCGAAGCATGAACGCTCCTCTCTCGAGGATTAGGTTCAACTAAGCTTAGGTGTATCGACCGAACTTTCGTTCTCAAATCGCATCGCCTAAGACTTGCTTTAGGTAGTAAACCTCGCTATTGGATTTTACTCCAATCCGGAAGAGTTACGTCATCCTCTCTCGAGGGTTACGTTCTACTCTTTTTACCAATGAGTGATCGATTCGTCTTACGAGCCTCTCGGCCAACTAAAGAGCGAAAACTAATTTGAAAACTATATAAAATATATAGCCTCAATGATTTAATCAATGGTAAATCTTAGCGTTCAACAAATTGAGAAAAGCAAAATTGAAATCATAATAAAAAAAACATTATTTCATCCCCGGATCATCGTGATCGAGTACTATAAAAATTAGTTGTTTATGGCGATGAGCGGATTGTTCGCATACAAATACAACATTATAAAAGAAAGCGGAAGCGACAAGTGATGAGTTGGAATAATATTAAAAGAAATAAATTTTGTTACTAGTAGGAAAACGATTACAAGAAATAAAAGTGCGATGTTACAAGTTAACGAAAATGAAATAGAGAAGTGCAAGTTACAAGACACCGACAAAATTAAAGACAAAAAAATAACAACTTTATGCTCACAAAATTCAGGCTTGACTTCCAATGATTTCGTCTCCCGAAATGCGCAACTCAAAACAATTTTTTAGGCTAAAAATTATCTCCCAAAATGTGTCTCGCGTTTCATCATTCCCGAGGACCTATTTATAGGTTCTGAAATGAGTTGTGTGTTAATGAAAGAGCTGAGCTGGCGCTGGAGTTACTCTGAGGTGGCCGGCCTTGGGTGTAACGGCACAATGATGGCAAAGCTGGCGTTGAGTAACGTATAGTATTGAAGACGCAGCAATAATTTTGAGGCGTGCATGGAGGTGGCGCTGGATTGCTGACGTGGATAAGAGGTTGGGCGGAAGAGCTTAAGTTCTGGAGATGTTGAACGGGGGAGTTGGATCGCTGACGTGGAGGCGGAAAAAACTACGGTAGCTGGGAAGATGGTTCGGGCAGCATGCTAGTGGTGGCCACGGGTTGATTCATGCAGCGGTGGTGGTTGAGTTGTCTGAGGAGCTGCAAGCGAGAGGAGGCCGAGCTTCATGTATGGTGATGGCGGAGGTGCTGGCTGGTTTCTTGCACGGTGGTGGCGCTGCTGTATGGAGAAGGCCGGCTGGTAGTGAGTTTGGAAGTGGAGGAGTTGGGGTGGCCGGCCTTGCTTGCATGTGAAGCTGCTGTTTGAAGTGGGAGTTTGGAGCTGCTGCATGGTGGAGCTCGGGTAGAGGTGTTAGATGGAAGAGTTCGGCTTGCAGCGACTGCGGTTGATGACGGCGATGGCAGGTGCGATGACGGCGATAGCGGGCTTGGTCTTAGGTGTGAGAGAAATTTTTCTGTCATGGTGGCCGGCTGTGGGGAGCTGAAGTTTGTTCGGGCAGCTTGAAGGAGGAGTAGTTGTTTACACACACACACACACACACATATATATATAAAATATATATATATATATATATATATATATATATATATATGACGGCCGAAGTAGTTGCTGCGTCGAGGAGGTTAACCGAACACGGAGGTGGCCTCGAGCTCTTGGATACGATAGCGGGACATTGCACGTAAATTTTCATAAGACCTGTCGTAATCCTACAAAATAGAAAATATAATATTTAGGACGTGAAATATTGTTTTTACGCAATATTGTAACAAAACAACGAACAAATATGATAATTTGTTTAAATATCAAATAACAAATTAAGATAAAATGATGACTCAATTACTAGTCATCAAACACCTCCATACTTACTTGTTGCTCGTCCCGAGCAAACCATTTTTCATAAGAGTAGGAAAATTTATTGCTAGATAAAATTTTGAAAGCTAGAGAGTAAAATGCGAAGTTTTATGCTGGTATGTGTAGATATTTTAGTAGAGAGACGTTCTTGGCATAAATACTAATTTGTGAGATAATTAAAATGTGTTTCAATTATTTATTATTACTTTTAAAAAGAGTCAATGGTTAAATCACAAGTTATGTGAAGGGAGAAAATAGTGTGATCGTTGAGATTTAAATTACTAGATTCTGACGCTCGGGGTGACCTTCATAGAAGTCCATAAGCTTGTTTGCTTGCAACTTTTCCACTACATTTTATACTTAATCAACTATATGGATCTTTAGGACTTAAATAGGATGTACATACAGCTTGAGTTTAAGAGAAAGGTGAACAATGATGAGCATGTAGGTGTATTTCACTTAAACAACGAGTTTTGAGCTAAAATTTTCTTCTTCTTATTTTCATCATAATTGGGATCATTCCAAGCATGAATACACATACTTAGGCCGCATATCATTATGAGAATTTGCTTTTCATAGTTGGGATCATTCCAAGTATGCGTATACATACCTAGGCCACATGTCACTATGAAATTTTAGCTTTTTAAGAATAAACACTATTTTCTCTTCATAGTTGGGATCATTCCAAGTATGCGTATGCATACCTAGGCCGCATATCACTATGAAAAGTTTGCTTTTTTTTTAATAAACACCCATTTTTCAATATTTTAGCTCAAAATTTGAGTGTACAGTTTGGTTGGGCTTTTTAGTTTTGGTGGCGAAATGGTGGAGGTGGGTCAAGGCTCAAATTTGTGTGAACAATGGTAGTAATTTGGGGTTGGGTGCAAAAACTCAAACTATCCAAAGAGAGGCCTAAATCATTTCCATAGAATTTAATTATTATAAAATGCAAACGTTTCAAAGATAGCTAAGAACAAGTTCTAGACATCAAAAAAAAGGACACCCTTCCATTCGAGTCGAGTAATATAGCTTTCTAACGATCTTCTACACACTCCCTTAAACTACTTTTGGATTAAACTAGATTCAAATTAGAAGTAAAATAAATTCTTTCTACACAAATTAACAAATCATAAGTCTAGTTTTATGCCAAGAATTTAATTTTACACCAATTCTACTCAAACACATGCATTTTACTAGAAACACTACATGAGTCAACAATTTTACTCAAAAGTTTCAGAAAATTATTCAAGCACAAAAAATTCTTAGTCCTCATGAAAAATTAAGTCTACTTTAGAATTTTACAATTGAGTAAACTAGGAAAGTGTTGATAGACTAAGCGAAAAGATTTATTCATACATTTTTTTTAAGTACTAAACATTTTTTTTTTGAAAAAAAAAATGCAAGAAATATGACTAGATTAATTTTTAAAACAACCTAAGTTAAAAATTAGAACTTATGTTACCCCTCCATACTTAAAGATAAACATTGTCCCCAATGTTTAAAACTAAGTATGAATATTTTAAATTTATTTTAAAAGGAAAGCAAAATAAATTAAATGTTATAAGAAAACTTCCCTGATTGTTTGTCGGGGTAGCCGCTTTATAACATCGACCCAAAACCTGCAAAAATTGTTAGGAAAGAAAACAAGAAAAAAAATAGAAATGAAAAGGGATAACTATGGGGTGCCTCCCACAAGCGCTTTGTTTACCGTCGCGTATCTTGACTAAACGACGATTTTAAATGTTCGGAAGATTTAGAGATTCAATTTTTCCGATTGAGGGGTCGCCGGGGTGATATAGTTTTAATCGGTGTCCGTTAACTTTGAATGAGCCGTTTTTCGGATGTTCAATTAGCACGGTCCCATATGGCCAAATCTCTTTCACGACAAAGGGGCCGGACCATCGGGACTTCAATTTTCTCGGAAAAAGCCTGAGTCTAGAATTAAAAAGAAGGACTAGATCTCCCGGTGAAAAAGATTTTGGATTTTTAATATTTTTATCGTGATAAAACTTAGTTCTCTCCTTATAGAATTTGTTATTTTCATAGGCGTTTGCACGACATTCATCTAATTCATTTAATTGAAATTTTCTTTGTTCGGAGGCTAAGTTTATATCTAAATTTAAAAATTTGAGCTCCCAATATGCGCGGTGTTCTAATTCCACCGGTAAATGACAAGCTTTTCCGTAGACTAATCGGTACGGTGTACAACCGATTGCGGTCTTGTACGCCGTTCGATATGCCCATAAAGCATCGTCTAACTTAAGTGACCAATCCTTCCTATTAACTGAAACCGTTTTTTCTAAAATTCTCTTAAGTTCACGATTTACCACCTCCACTTGGCCATTTGCTTGTGGGTGATAGGCGGTAGAGAGTTTGTGGGTAACGCCATACTTGGATAAAATTTTAGCAAGTTGGTCGTTACAGAAGTGGGTGCCCCTATCACTAATTAGTGCTCGTGGTGTGCCAAATCGTGAAAATAATTTTTTTCAAAAAATTTACGACGACTCTCGCGTCGTTAGTCGGGAAAGCTTGTGCCTCTGCCCACCTTGACACGTAGTCGACCGCAACAAGGATGTACTTATTATTATGAGATGGTGGTAGTGGACCTACGAAATCTAACCCCCATAAATCAAAATTTTCACATTCTAAAAATATATTTTGGGGCATTTCGTCCCGGTTAGAAATGTTACCTGACCGTTGGCAGTTATCGCATTTGCTTACAAACATTTGAGCGTCTTTAAACAAAGTGGGCCAATAGAAGCCCACCTCGAGCACCTTCCTGGCGTTCCAGTTTGCTTGATAATGTCCACCGGTTGGTCCTTCGTGGCAGTGCCACAAAATTTTGACACCTTCCTCGCCCGATACACACCTTCTTACCACTTGGTCCGCGCAAATACGAAATAAAAAGGGGTCTTCCCAAAAGTAATTTTTCAAGTCCGAAAAAAATTTCTTCTTTTGTTGACTTGAATAATTCTTTGGGAGGACCCGTGTAATACCCCGAAACTCAAAGGAGCAGAGGGGAATAATTTGGGCCAGTTTGAGTTCTGGCTGCAGGCACACGGCCTGGGACACGGGCGTGTCCCAGGGCGTGTCAAGCCTGTGTCGACACTAAGGCGTGAAGTCGACACTTTGGTCTCGACATTGTGTCGAGACTGGGCACACGGCCTGCGACACGGGCGTGTCGCAGGGCGTGTCGACCCGTGTCGACACTTAGCCGTGAAGTCGACACAGTGCTTCGACGTTGTGTCGAGACACGGCACACGGCCTGCGACACGGGCGTGTCGCAGGGCGTGTCAACCCGTGTCGACACTCGTCCCGCGAAGTCGACACTTTGGTGTCGACAGTGTGTCGAGACATGGCACACGGCCTGCGACACGGGCGTGTCGCAGGGCGTGTCGACCCGTGTCGACACTTAGCCGCGAAGTGCCGAGACCTTGTACACGGCCTGGAGCCCAGGCGTGTCAAGGTGACACGGGCAAGGACACGGGCGTGTCCTAGAACCCGTGCAGTGCTCGGGTTGAAAACGGGAGAAAATCATGGGGTACACGGCCAGCTACACGGCCGTGTCAGTTGGAACACGGGCGTGTCAGGTCGAACACGGGCGTGTTCGAGACCCGTGTGAGGTTCCAGGTGATTCGATTTTGACGGCGAATGAGGCACACGGCCCTGGACACGGGCGTGTGCCAGGCCGTGTTCGGCCCAGATTGGGCATTTCAGTCCCGAATCGATGCCGTTCATTTCTTTGACTGAAGATCCAACGGCTGGGGGTTGTTCCTGAAGGGATATACCCGGGTTTTGACTTAGAAAACCCTCACTTTTTCCACTTGTTCTCTCTCCAAACCCTTGGAGAAAGAAGAGCTAAAGTAAGAAGAAGAGGAGCTAGATCCGCCATTGGAGGAGCTTCGGAGCTCCGAATCGCAAGCCGACTCCGGATCCACGGAGGCAACGCAAGTGCGGTGATTTCCATCCGATTACTTTTCGATGGCGCCAAAGAGGACCGCAAGGGTAACGATCCTCATCTTGAGCATGAGTCGCTCTTTTTCTTTGCATAGGAAGCCCGCTCTCGCGAGTTTGCGGAGAGTTGGAGGCGTTCCTTCGGGTAGATATGTGAAGTCCCCGTTGTTTAGAGTCCGTATGCGAGAACGGACATAGGCATTTTGGTTGAAGCCTACCCGGACATGTTAGTTCGGATCGGTGATGTTGCATTGCATAAGGCCGGAGAAGACTCCGTGCTATTTGGTGTTTTCGGGTTTTCTACGCGGTAGATTGCAGCAGGGAGCCTTGGGGACTAACCCAAAGGTGCACCCAGAAAACTGGGCGGACACGAGGTCTTGCCAACTTGGTGGCCTGAGCGCCAACATGAACATAACGGGGTTATGTGTCTTGCGGTAGAATGGGAATCGGTGAAAGTTTGACCCGCGCAAATGGCTTAAATTGCCGTTGCGATGTGAGCACGGGTTAGATGGAGCCGTACCCGCTTTATGTCGTTCGGGTTAGAGAGACCTAAAGGTACATGGCACTCGCCGTTGGCATAGATGGGGGGTCTTCGGTGGTCAATGGCTTAAATTGACGTGACCAATACCATGAAGACGAATTGCTCATAGGAATGGCCGTCTAAGTGGCGGTGGTGAGTCCGGAATGTTAATGGCTTTAATTGTCATGACATCGACCGGTTCACCGAGAATGTGCCCTGAGTGCACGGGGCGTGTGGCCGTGCGAGCCAACGCCTGTGATGAAATGGCTATGGTTATAATTTGCTCGCTTATGCTAATGAAATGCATGGAAGGAGCATCGCCGCCCCGAGTTGGGGGCGGGATCGTTATAATTTGGTCAGCATTGCTGACCGTTGCCTTGTTTGCCACCGTGCGGTGGTTTGTTTGCTTGCAGGTGCAGCTGGACCAAGCGGTCAATAGCGGGCTAAAGCCCTTTTTGCGAAGCTGGCCCTCGAAGGCCCAAGTGGAAATGTTTTATGTTTTATTCATGTATGGCCGGCCTGCGCGCCGAGGTTTGTAAACCATGTAAAAGACAAGTGAAACATTTTGTAAGGCCTTAAGGCCGACTTTTGAGTATTTTGTAATAACATTCCTGTTATCTTGTTAGTGGACATTCATGCTTATTGCTGGGTTCTTGTTTTGCAACTTTTATAAACTGCTTCCGCTAGAATGCTCTGTGTAGGACGTTGAGATTGGTTGGATGGTTTCCATAAGTAACCACCCGGTCTGTCTGTGGTATATGGCGTCGGGCCCCGGCCGGACCTACTGCTATATGCTATGCGACGGATAGGGGGTGTTACAATTTGGTATCAGACTACTGGTTTTGGTTGGGCTTGAATTGAATTCGTGGGCGAATTCTTTTTAAGGGGTGGTGAGCACATTGTGTGCGTCATCGTTATAACAGTAAAAAGAACCCATGAATGTCCACTTAGGAATGAAAATACTCGTGTTTGAGGAACCTGCGTGTTCCTATAATTGCTGTTTGCAATTTATTTGGTCGCTTAACGGTGTTTTGTACCACTATAGGTGACCCGAAGTGGTGCTGGGCCGTCAGAACGCCGAATTTCTGAGGCAAGTAGTGCACCGAAAGTTGCTCCCGCAACACCTTTGTCGGCTGAAAATATAAGATTGGTGGCTGAAGCGGTGTTGGCCGTGATCAATGCGCAGCCTGGGAGGCAAGCGCAGCAGCCCGCTCCTGTGATGGAGCAAGTACCTCTTCAAGAGGCCGAGCCGAGGAGGATGGAGCAAGTGGTTGTAGAACCAATAGTGCCAAGGAGGGCGACTGAGAGGCAGTTGAAGCATGTAATGAGCTTTAACCCTCCGTTATTCTCGGGGTTGGGAACCCCATCGCAGGCTGAAGACTGGCTCTCTAGGGTGAAGAGAGTCATGACAGCGACGGAGACGGAGGAGTGGCAGATGACCACCATTGCTACGTTCCTGTTGGACGGTGAAACAAGGATGTGGTGGGAAGGTTTGGAGCTGCATCATCTGCGAGGTAGACAACTGATAGACGTTCCGATGGAAGAGTTCTCGGGATTGTTCTTGGCAAGATACCTCCCTTCTACTCAGAGGATCTCGATGGAGAATGAATTCCTGAAGTTGGTGCAGGGTGAGAGGAACGTGGATGAATATCTCCACGAGTTTACGCGGTTGAGTCGTTATGCTAGCTCCACCATCATGGATGAGGAGCGCAAGACTAATCGTTTTTATGAAGGCTTGAGGGATGAGCTGAGATTGTTACTGTCGGGGCCAATGACGCAGGGTTTCTTAACCTTGGTCAATACTGCCCGGTCCTTGGAGAAGGACATGAAGAGTGTGCAAGCGAAGAAAGGCTTGGTTGAAAAGAAATCTGAGTTTAAAGTGCCGACTACTTCGAAGTCTGGCTATCAGAGAGCTTTCAAGAAGCATAGGACTTCGGGTCCAGCTCCTTCTGGTGCTTCTGGGGCGACTGCGAGTCGGACCCCGGGCGTGTGCTTTACTTGTGGCAAGACGGGGCATTTCGCCCGTGATTGTTGGAGCGGACGTCCTAAGTCCGAGAGGAGGCCGGGAGCCACTTATGAAGAGAAGGGAAAGGCGGTGGAGTCGACCGCATCCCACTATGCTCCGGCCCAACCCAGGGTTTACAATCTTGGCCAACAGGAGGCCATTAAACAAGCTGACGTGGTGACAGGTACGGTTTAATTTATAGCAAGTCAATTCCTTTATATGCTTGTTATGCACATGTTACCTTACCACTACTTGTTTAGGATTTGTGTTGATTTGTGAAAATCCGGCACGAGCACTCTTTGATACGGGAGCTTCACACTCCTTCTTGTCCGAAGGATTTATATTACGCATCGGAGTCCCTTCTTCGATGGCGAAGGATAAGTTGGATGTGTTGTTGCCAAATGGGTGTTCGATGCGAGCGGATAGAATCTGCGAGGTTAAGACTCGTATTGGAGAGCAGGAGTTTGACCTGCGGGCGTCCTTACTTCCGTTGGTGGAGTTCGACGTCATATTTGGAATGGACTGGCTCTCGGAGCAGCAGGCCCATATAGATTGCGGTAGCAAGGAAGTAAAGCTGGGAGCAAGTCGTGAGACGACTTTTACGGGCTTAAAGGGGTCGAGCAAGACGTTGATGTCTGCTCTTCAGGTGGTGAAGGCGGTTCGTGCCGGAGCAGAGCTGTTCTTTACACTAGTGGAGGTTGCAAAGCTGAAGCCCGCGATGGATTGTATTTCAGTGGTATCGGAATACCCTGATGTGTTCCCCGCAGATCTTCCTGGAGCCCCGCCTCAGCGGGAGATAGATTTTACGATCGAGCTAGTGCCAGGTGCAAAGCCTGTGTCACGATCTCCGTATCGGCTAGCGCCTAAGGAAATGGCGGAGCTAAAAGTTCAACTACAAGAGTTGTTGGAGCAAGGGTATGTGCGCCCGAGTTCTTCGCCTTGGAGCGCACCGGTCCTCTTTGTTAAGAAGAAGGACGGAAGCTTGAGGTTGTGTATTGATTATCGGGAGCTAAACAAGCTGACTGAGAAGAACAAGTACCCGATCCCCCGGATTGATGATCTCTTTGATCAGTTAGTCGGGTCGACGGTGTACTCGAAGTTAGATCTCAAGTCTGGGTACTATCAGCTGCGGATAAGGGAGAGTGATATCCCAAAGACAGCGTTTAGTACGAGATACGGGCATTATGAGTTTACGGTCATGCCGTTTGGGCTGACTAATGCGCCGTCAGTATTTATGGATTTGATGAACAGGACGTTCAGGGAGTACCTAGACCATTTTGTGATCGTCTTCATCGACGATATTTTGGTGTACTCGCAAAGTGAGGAAGATCACTTCAAGCATCTCCATTTGGTGTTGGAGACACTCAGGAGAAACCAGTTGTATGCCAAGTTCTCGAAGTGCGAGTTTTGGCTATCCTCAGTGGCGTTCCTCGGGCATATAGTGAGTGGAGAGGGTATTGCTGTGGATCCGGCGAAGATTGTTGCGATACGGGAGTGGCCTGAGCTTGCTACGGTAGCAGAAGTCCGGAGCTTTTTGGGGCTTGCCGGCTATTATAGGCGCTTCGTAGAGAACTTCTCGCGGATAGCGTTACCTCTCACTACTTTGACGAGGAAGGATCATAAGTTCGTTTGGACGCCGGAGTGCGCGCGAGCTTTTGAGGAGTTAAAGTGTCGGTTGACCACGGCGCATGTGCTGAGTTCGCCGGTTGGAACCGAAGGCTATGAGGTATATAGCGATGCTTCGGGCAGTGGTTTGGGTTGCGTGCTATTGCAGCACGGCAGCGTGATAGCTTATGGCTCGAGACAGCTAAAAGTACACGAGAGGAATTATCCGGTCCATGACTTGGAGTTAGCGGCCGTGATTTTTGCCTTGAAGCTGTGGAGACACTATTTGTACGGTGTGAAGATTGACATCTACACCGATCACAAGAGCCTAAAGTATCTAATAGATCAGAAGGATCTGAATATGCGACAGCGTAGGTGGATGGAGTTCCTGGGGGACTATACTTTCAAGATCCACTACGTGCCTGGCAAAGGGAATGCGGTTGCGGACGCGTTGAGTCGTCGAGCCCCAGCTCAAGCGAATTGGCTATCAGTGCATGATGAGCGGTTGGTGCAGGAGCTGGAGGCGTTGGAGATTGTTTGTGTGGATAGACAATTTAGCGCTGAAGCAGTGCTGAATTGGACTGAAGTCCAATATGACCTGGCTGATCGGATTCAGCAGGCTTTGGATATGGATGCTCATATGAAGCAGTTCATGATAGAGGCTCTGGATGGGTCAAATTCCCAATTCGTTGTGGAGGACGGATTGCTGTGGAAGGACGGTCGTTTGTGCGTCCCAAGCGTGGGCAATTTACGGGTGGAGTTGTTGTACGAGGCGCACCATACCAAGTACTCGATTCACCCGGGGAGCACGAAGATGTACCGTGATGTTAAGAAGATATTTTGGTGGCCGGGTTTGAAAAAGGATGTAGCGCTATATGTAGCGAAGTGCCAAACCTGCGCCTTGGTAAAGGCGGAGTGCCAAAAGCCGGGAGGATTTCTTAAGTCCTTGCCTATTCCGGAGTGGAAATTCGACGACATCTCTATGGACTTTGTGCATGGTTTGCCAAGGTCGCAGAAGGGGAACGACGCCATTTGGGTGGTGGTCGATCGATTAACAAAGGTGTCGCATTTTATTCCGCATAGGAAGGATGATCCGGTGGAGAAGCTGGCAAAGCTTTATGTGGACAACATAGTGCGGCTTCATGGTGTGCCCCGCAGCATCGTGAGTGACCGAGATGGACGGCTCACGTCCAATGATTGGAGGCTGGTGCAGCAAATGTTGGGAACAAAGCTGAAGTTTAGCACAGCCTTCCATCCGCAAACGGATGGGCAGACCGAGAGGGTCAATAGAACCATGGAAGACATGCTTCGCATGTGTGTCTTGGACTTTGGAAAGCAATGGGAGGACCACCTTTATTTGGTGGAGTTCGCATACAACAATAGCTACCAAGCAAGTATTCAGATGGCGCCTTTCGAGGCCCTTTATGGTAGACGATGTCGCACGCCGTTGTCTTGGTTAGAAACGGGCGAGTCGAAGTTGTATAAGCGATCGGAAGTGGAGGATGCTACTTCGTTGGTGAGAACCATTCGGGAGAGGTTGCTTATCGCTCAGGACCGACAAGCAAAGTACTATAATGCCAAGCACAGGAACGTGGAGTTCGCTGTGGGCGATTATGTATACTTGAAGATCAAGCCGTTCAAGGGTGTCTCGCGGGTGCGGCGATTGAAAAAGCTAAGCCCGAGGTACCTTGGACCGTTCGAGGTTCTGGAGCGAGTTAGGAGAAGCGGCCTATCGGCTGAAGCTTTCAGTGGAGCTAAGTGGATTACATGATGTATTCCATATTTCGGTGCTTCGGAAGGCGGTGCAAGAGCCTACGCAAGTGATCGCGGCCAATCAAGTGCCGGTGGATAGTGGGCTAACGACAAAAGTCAAGCCCGTGCGGATTGAGGACTCGGAGGTCAAGCGGCTACGCAATAAAGAGATCAGGATGGTCAAAGTCCGGTGGGACAATTGCGGTCGTGAGGAGCTCTCTTGGGAGCGAGAGCAGACGATGCTTGACGAATATCCGGAGTTGTTCCGCTCAGGTACAAATTTAAGTTTTGTACATGTTTTTTTTCCCTTTATGTAATTTCGTGGGCGAAATTCTTTTAAGAGGGGTAGAGTTGTAACGCCCCGAAACTCAAAGGAGCAGAGGGGGGGGGGAATAATTTGGGCCAGTTTGAGTTCTGGCTGCAGGCACACGGCCTGGGACACGGGCGTGTCCCAGGGCGTGTCAAGCCTGTGTCGACACTAAGGCGTGAAGTCGACACTTTGGTCTCGACATTGTGTCGAGACTGGGCACACGGCCTGCGACACGGGCGTGTCGCAGGGCGTGTCGACCCGTGTCGACACTTAGCCGTGAAGTCGACACAGTGCTTCGACGTTGTGTCGAGACACGGCACACGGCCTGCGACACGGGCGTGTCGCAGGGCGTGTCAACCCGTGTCGACACTCGTCCCGCGAAGTCGACACTTTGGTGTCGACAGTGTGTCGAGACATGGCACACGGCCTGCGACACGGGCGTGTCGCAGGGCGTGTCGACCCGTGTCGACACTTAGCCGACGATGTCGAGTGCCGAGACCTTGTACAGGCCTGGAGCCCAGGCGTGTCAAGGTGACACGGGCAAGGACACGGGCGTGTCCTAGAACCCGTGCAGTGCTCGGGTTGATTTTGGGGAGAAAATCATGGGGTACACGGCCAGCTACACGGCCGTGTCAGTTGGAACACGGGCGTGTCAGCTCGAACACGGGCGTGTTCGAGACCCGTGTGAGGTTCCAGGTGATTCGATTTTGACGGCGAATGAGGCACACGGCCCTGGACACGGGCGTGTGCCAGGCCGTGTTCGGCCCAGATTGGGCATTTCAGTCCCGAATCGAAGCCGTTCATTTCTTTGACTGAAGATCCAACGGCTGGGGGTTGTTCCTGAAGGGATATACCCGGGTTTTGACTTAGAAAACCCTCACTTTTTCCACTTAAGTGTTCTCTCTCCAAACCCTTGGAGAAAGAAGAGCTAAAGCAAGAAGAAGAGGAGCTAGATCCGCCATTGGAGGAGCTTCGGAGCTCCGAATCGCAAGCCGACTCCGGATCCACGGAGGCAACGCAAGTGCGGTGATTTCCATCCGATTACTTTTCGATGGCGCCAAAGAGGACCGCAAGGGTAACGATCCTCATCTTGAGCATGAGTCGCTCTTTTTCTTTGCATAGGAAGCCCGCTCTCGCGAGTTTGCGGAGAGTTGGAGGCGTTCCTTCGGGTAGATATGTGAAGTCCCCGTTGTTTAGAGTCCGTATGCGAGAACGGACATAGGCATTTTGGTTGAAGCCTACCCGGACATGTTAGTTCGGATCGGTGATGTTGCATTGCATAAGGCCGGAGAAGACTCCGTGCTATTGGTGTTTTCGGGTTTTCTACGCGGTAGATTGCAGCAGGGAGCCTTGGGGACTAACCCAAAGGTGCACCCGGAAAACTGGGCGGACACGAGGTCTTGCCAACTTGGTGGCCTGAGCGCCAACTTGAACATAACGGGGTTATGTGTCTTGCGGTAGAATGGGACTCGGTGAAAGTTTGACCCGCGCAAATGGCTTAAATTGCCGTTGCGATGTGAGCACGGGTTAGATGGAGCCGTACCCGCTTTATGTCGTTCGGGTTAGAGAGACCTAAAGGTACATGGCACTCGCCGTTGGCATTTAGACCAAGCCCGCTACAGGGCTGCAGCCCAATACACCCCAACGCCTCTCCCGCCTGTCTTCAGCAAGGGTGTTGTGGCAATGACTAGGTAAATTGACCCGCAACCCTTGACCAATACTCTCTTTCATGAAGACGAATTGCTCATCACCAGCTGAATGCAGCCGTCTAAGTGGCGGTGGTGAGTCCGGAATGTTGAAAGAATGGCTTTAATTGTCAAGGGTGACATCGACCGGTTCGATACCGAGCGCCAACAATGTGCCTTGCTGAGTGCAGACGGGAGAGGCGTTGGGGTGTATTGGCCGTGCGAGCCAACGCCTGTGATGAAATGGCTATGGTTATAATTTGCTCGCTTATGCTAATGAAATGCACTTTTTATGGAAGGCCCAGCTAGAGCTCAGAGGCTGCGCACCCGAGTACATGGGGCCGCACAGCTTTTCTCACCCGGATCGTTATAATTTGGTCAGCCCATTGCTACACCCCAACGCCTTCCCGCCTTGTTTCAGCAAGGCACCGTTGTTTGCGCTAGGTTTCGAACCCGCAACCCTTTTGCAACTCTTCCAACAGTGCTCATCACCAGCTGAGGTGCAGCTCAGCTGGTGATGACCTGTTGAAAGAGAGTGTTGTCAAGGGTTAGCGGTTCGATACCTAGCGCCAAAAGCCCTTTTTGCGAAAAAAGCTGGCCCTCGAAGGCCCAAGTGGAAATGTTTTATGTTTTATTCATGCCCTATAGCGGGCTTGGTCTAAATGGCCTGCGCGCCGAGGTTACAAAAAAAGTGCAGCCCAATAGAAAGCCCATGTAAAAGCCCGACAAGTGCATCCCAAAACACGCCTC
The DNA here is from genome assembly GCA_039583875.1 of Platanthera guangdongensis. Lineage (NCBI taxonomy): Eukaryota > Viridiplantae > Streptophyta > Magnoliopsida > Asparagales > Orchidaceae > Platanthera > Platanthera guangdongensis. The sequence continues at coordinate 57,427,927 of CM077164.1, read as the reverse complement.
TCCCGCCTGTTTTTGTAAGGCCTTAGACCAAGGCCGACTTTTGAGTATTTTGTACAACCCAATAACCCCACGCCTCTCCTGTTATCTTGTTAGTGGACATTCAGGCGCGTTATTGGCGCTGGGTATCGAACCCGCAACCCTTGACAAACTCTCTTATAAGACTGCTCATCACCAGCTGAGCTGAATGCTCAGCTGTGATGAGGCCCTGTTGAGAGTGTTGTCAAGGGTTGGATGGTTTCCGATACCTAGCGCCAACCACCCGGTCTTGTCTGTTGGGGTATATTGGGCGTCGGGCAGCCCTGTAGCGGGACCTACTGCTAATATGCTATGCGACGGATAGGGGGTGTTACAACGCCCCCGTTTTTGCCACTAAGTAATTGTTTGATCTTTGGCTGGCGTTACCAAGATGGCGTGGAAGAAGTTATTACCGGTTTTATTCATGTACGAGCGAGGTCTTAGCTCTTCAGGGAATCCCTTGTAGCATCTATTTCGTAGACTCCACTAGCAAGCTCCTGCAGCTAGCCGGATTCTCCAATCTTGATGACTCGGTGGGCCTCTTAGGCCGCCAAATTCTTGTCCGTTTTGGCTTCGGGAGGTGTTATCCTCGGTTTTGTTGGCCGAATGTTAAATTCGAACTCTTCGTAGAAGGAGAATCCATCTTAGTAATCGGGTTTTTAGCTTCGCGTAAATTTCCCCTTTTTCCGAGAAGTTAAATACCTAAGAGTTTCGGATGTTGAGTCAGTAAAAACATTATTATTATGTATTTTTGATTATTATACTGCGTATATATAAGATCGAAATTTATCAAATAGGGCAAAAACAATCTTTTTGCCAAAAGTTCTATTTCTGTGTTTGGAGGAAGCCGTCGTTGTACGAGAGGAGAGGAAGAGCTCTGCCAGACCACCCTAGCTTGGGCGGACGCCACTTTCCTGGAGATTTAGCGTCGGATTTACTTGCGTAATTCGAGGGGTGAAAATATTCTGGATCTGCCCCCACCCGGGTTGGCCTTCTTTAAAACAGCCCTATAGCAAAATCGCTTGCTGCCCTGCGGCACATAATTTCCGCAAACGGAAGAGGCCGCCGACCAAGTTCCTGGCGCAATTAAAATAGGCGAGTTGATAAGTACCCTCATCCTTTTTAATTTTATTGAACGCTTTAGAACATTTCTTCATCGAATATGAATGCGGTTTCTTTTTCTAAAAGATGTGTTAGCGGTTTTGATCATATTTTTGAAAAATCTTTAATAAACCGTTTTCCTGAGGGATCCTGCGTGTCCTAGAAAACAGTTTGTGTTCCTAATAGATTTTATGTTGGAAGGCGGGGGAATCCCCGTTCTCGTTTTTCTATGACCTCAATTTTGTCCCAGGTGGGGTATCGACCTGTTGTGTCGATCCCTTTGCTAGAAATTTTCGACACCGGCCAATGTCCGACTTGGTGGACTAAGCCTTCTCGGACCAAGGTGTCGAACCGGCTGCAGTGGTGTGACACTTTTCGACCCAATTGAGTGCGCCAAATTTGTGTCGACACTTCGCAGCGTTGAAGAACACTTGGTGTCGATCACCAGATTATTTAAGTGTCGACAATTTTCAAAGGAAGTGGTGTCGCTTGGTGTCGAAGACTGAAAAATCAGTGTCCATAAAAACTTCCATGTGTGACACCGACCAGTGGTCTACTAATTCGTGTAAAAATTGCCAACATGCATCTTTGAACCATGTGTCGACAGCCGGCGCGTTGCAAACTTGGTGTCGACCAACCGGCCGAGGTTGTGTCGACATCCTCTGATAGGCGAAGGTGCCGAGGTGTCGACGGACAAGTGAACGTGCTTGTTTTCTCTTGGTTCGGGTTAGGGTGCAAGGCCGCGATCGGTTGAAAGTATCCCGAAAGATCATCAAGAAAATAATAGTGTGAGTGACCGGAAAGACGTTCTAAGAGGGGGGGCTTTGGGTGTTCGACTAATTTCTGCATGCCGAGTGGAAGGTGGTGGAGTTTTTAGTGATCCTCTGTGGACGAGTTGTGGCATCACCGCCTTTTTAATGTGTGGGACCCTATAATCGATGCAAACTCGCCAACCTGTAACAGACCCCTTAGCCTTTTTTGGGTCTGATTCTGGATTAACTCATTAAGACCCATGTTTTGACCATGCTGGAAACTACCCACGTGTTAGGACGTTAGTCCCTTTCCGCTTTCCTTTCTTTTGGCACAGGTATATGTCCGATGCTGTTGCACCGGGCTAACCCAAGTACTATTTGGTAGGGCATAAATAATGCTCGCCCGCTCTGTCTAGATAGTTTTCTTACTGCCCTTTCCTTTTTCTTTTCCTTAACAGCTTGTTGCCGGGTTGGTAAACCCTTCATATTTGGACTCACTAAGGCTCTATTTACTTTTGATTGTTTCCTTGCTGAGGTGCTTGAATGCCTCAGGTCCAGGTTGTAGCCCAGCGGCTAGAATCTGGGATTGGTGGCCTCTAGGGTAACTGAGGTTGCTGATCCGTTTATGTTGTACAAAAAGATGGTAGCCAATCCCCTTAATACTCTTCCGTATAGAAATGCATACTCGCCACGCAATTGTCAGGTTGTTGACGCCCACTGGTGGCTTCTTGTGGTGCTGAAAATTTTTGTTAATTTCAGAACTGCTGATTTTGCCTGAATCGTTAAGCTTGCTTCTGGGAATGATTATAATGCTACGGTTGCAATGTTAGACTCTTTTTCTAAAAACCCTAAAAGTATTTTAATGTATGTACTTCATGCATAACATTGCTTTAATTCTACACTACTTGGCGGCTCCTCAGCGTAAAACACTATGTTTTATACCTTAAAATTATTCAATGTTAAGTACCCTTATCTCTCAAATTTAGGAGCGTGATTGAGTTATTTTTTTTTCTGCTGCGTAAACAATATAAGTTTTGCAACTGTCCGGATTTTCAAAGCTGAACCGAGCCGAGGGATACAACCATTCAATTTCAGAAGATGACGTTATTCTCTTTCATACTTAATTTGTTTCCTAAAGTAAAATCAAGAGTCGTCATTAGAAAAAGTGTTTTGCCATGGAAGAGTCGATACTAAAAGTAACTTCTTCATCCCCTGCACGACGTAGGCATCACAGCTCTTCTCCGTTACTCTGATACGATCTATTATTGCCGTTAGAGGTAGCAAGGAATGGACGGGTTGTGACCGAGTTGGTATAGAGGGAGGTTACTTCGACAAATGGTTCTTTCCCTCGATGTCTGCATTAGAATGTTTAGCAAAGTCATACCGGGAAGATTCACACACCGATATGTCATCAGCACGTCTTGGCCGAAGCTAACGAACACTACACTCTATGACTCCAATTGAAGAAGTATTTACATAGACCGCATCTGCTAGTATGGATGCTAATATTGTTTGTTGGGGTAGGATTGCCCAACCCAAGTTTTTTAAATAAAGAATATGGCATGAGGTTAATACTAGCGCCCAAATCAGCCAAGGCGTGTTTTATTAATAAATTACCGAATAGGCATGAGATGGAAAACCGTCCCGGATCGTTAAGTTTTTCCGGCAATTTATTTAATACAACCGCCGAGCATTCTGCGTTTAAAGAAACACGCGAAATATCCTCAAGTTTCTTTTTATTAGAGAGTAATTCTTTGAGATATTTCGCGTATTTAGGCATATTAGAGATTGTAAAAACAACTTCGCAGAATGGGACAGTTTTGCATTTGAATTTGTTCATAAAATTTCAATAAAGTGTGTTATGTTGTATTGCTCCTCTATTGCGCTAAGATTTGTCTAAATTTTGCGAAGGATAAGGCGATCCTGAAGGTTTAACCCCCCATTATTGCGCGGAGCTGGAGTGGAAGATGGTAAAGTAGAAGAACTAACTTGCGGAGAAGTAAATTGCAGGGGTGAAGATGAAACGTTTACCTCAGGTCCAGCCAAATTTGTAGAGTTACCTCCTTTCCGCTGCGGAGGTTTATTACGTTGGCGCTCTCCCTTGGATTGGGCTCGGTGTTGCCCGGCAAAGTTCATTGTTGGCGCTCGGAGACTAATTTGGCTAATTGTCCAATTTGATTTTCTAAATTTTTTATAGATCCGGTAAGATTCCGGATATTGGACTCATTTGAGGCTACATATTTAGTGAAGACTTCTTCAAGTGAAGAAGGCTTGTGTGATGGTGGTGGAGTGAATCCGGGAGGGTTCACTTGCAGTGGACGTTGAGCATTATTGGGGTTGCTCCATGAAAAGTTTGGGTGATTCCGCAAACCCGGATTATAACTATTATGACTATTATTAAACGGAATATTATTATTCGGGTTATACGGAGGACGATAAGAGTTCCCCATATAATCAACTTGCTCATGAAAATTATTATTATTATAAGCCCAATTGGTGGCGGAGGAACCAGACATCTCCGCCACTTGCTTAGTTAGCCATTCCACTTGATGTGCTAAATTAGGGGTGGCCTCGACTTCAAAGAGTCCAGTCGGCTTGTTAGGGCGCGACCTATGTGGCGCATTCCACTGATAAGCATTCATGGCCATCTCCTCGAAAAGCTCTTGAGCGGCCTCGGGGGTTTTGTTATTAAGAGTTCCCCCTGCGGCTGCATCAATCATTTGCCTCTTTTGGAGATTCAAGAAAGGGGCCATTGTAGAAAGTTTAAGCGGAACTTGTTGCCACGTAGGAAGGGAAGAGCCCTCAGGAACCTGATGAGGACATCTCCGCAAGAAAGAAGGTCAAAGAGATCCTTGAAGCGCTTCTCATGTGGTCATAGCCAGAGCCACCTCCTTTGAGTCTAGTGTTTCAAAAGCGTTGGGAGCACAGAAGAAGGAACAGGTGTCACGTACGTAATTTAGGGTACTTCCAGGGGAGACTTGGTGTGTGCCTTGTGTGGAAGGAAGGGGCATGAGGCTGCCCGTTGTTCGTTAAAAGATAAGGTCTGTTTCCGTCATTTCGGCCCATGTAGTGATGGAACCTCTAGGAAGACAAGGTGCCCTCAGACCCACTGCTATTCTGCAGCCAGTTTCCCCCCAGGCTCTGCCACCGCCTCAGCGTGTGGATAAAGGAAAATGGAAAGCTGAATGTGCTCTCGACAGACGAAGCGCAGACCTCGACCCAGGTTATCTCAGGTTCGACTCCTCTCCAGTCGTTTCGTTGACGTTCCCATTTATTTGGTAAATGTAGTTTTCGTTTTGGCGCAAATGTTGCCAAAAAATTAGATGCAGATGTACAATTCGTAGGGCGATCTTCATCCGGTAAAGAACCGTTGGGCGTGCGAATACAACTTCGATTGCTGGCGCTACCATCTGAATGATACTCGTTTTAATTGTGGCAAAATTATTAGAGCCTTCGCTGGAGCGGTTCAGTTTGGGCGAATACTACTAGATCGTGTTGGTGGTCCCTCTGCGTTAAGTTCCCCTCCGGTGACTCTGTGGTTACATAATAGGACCATGGGTGTCCGTAGATTGTCCAATTTTGTTGGGAGATTTTCTAGCCAAGGCAGATTTGAAGGTGATTGACCTGGAGGACTTTCCACGTTATTCCCTTTGGGCATGGACTGGTTGTCAAGGTCCGATGCTGTGACTCCAGTCGCGAAGGGTAAGCGCTTGGTAGATCACTAAATCGTCAAAGACAACGGTCAGCCGAAAGGTGCGCGTTTTTCGTATTCTCTCCAGGAGTCTCCAATCATTTATGCGGTGCGAATGCTCGAAAGTTGCTTATTTCTGGCTGTTCTGCCTGTGTGAAGAGTTTACTCTGGTAGGGTCGATTGTTAAACTAAAAAAAAGCCCCGATAAAATTGGAAGAAATTCCTGTGGTGCTTGACTTTTCCGATGTGTTTCCAAATTATCGACCAATCTCCCCGTCTTCCAACGGCGACCAAAAACTTGATCGAGTTTGCAAAACTATATTTTGGAGCCAGGCACGCGTCCTATCGTGAAGGCGCCGTACCGGATGGCCCCGCGACAACTGGAAGTGTTGCGAACCGTCATCTGGATGAGTGGTATTGGCAAAAGGCTTTATAAAAAGGCCAAGGTCGTATTAGACTCGGGGTGGTCGAGTAATCCGGTACTTTGAAAATCGTTATTATTTTATCAATATAAATTGGATGGGTCGATGAGAAAAGTTATGCATCGACTACTAGAAAGCTGTTAACAAGGACTTAATTTGATGGGTTAAGAAGCTAGGTACCCGATCGTTACCGCGAATCGACCTCGGATTTGTAGAGAATAATGACCAACTGCGAAAATGGAAGTGCAATTCTCTTGTTTTCCAAGATAGATCTTCGTTCGGGCTTTGACCAGTTGGAGGATTCCCAAGAGTCAGATGAATCCACGGACGGCGTTCCGTTCTCGTCATCGAGGCATTTTGAGGTTCAACTAAGCTTAGGTGTATCGACCAAACTTTCGGTTTGACTCAAATGCGCATCGCCTAAGACTTGCTTTATGGATTTGATGTAAACCTCGCAGAGTTTTCAAGGATTTTACTCCAGATCCGGAAGAGTTACGTCGATCCTCTCTTTATAGACGATGTTTTGGTTGCGTTCTACTCTTTTTACCAGGATGCAGAGGAGCATGATCGACATTTGCGGCTGGTCTTGGCGACTCTGAGAGACCATAAGCTATACGGCCAAGCTAAAGAGCGAAAATGTGAATTTGGAAAACTATATAAAATATATAGCCTCAATGATTTATCAATGGTAAATCTTAGGCCACGTGATCAATAAGGAGGGAATATCGGTGGACCCAGAAAAGCAAAATCGCTGCTGTTATGGAATGGGCGAGACCAGTTACCCCCAAAGAGATCAGAAGCATTATTTCATCCTCGGATCATCGCTGGATCGAGTACTATAAAAAGGTTTGTAGAAGTTGTCTCTACCTTGTCCGCGATGAGCGGATTGACCAAGTTGACGCATACAGAATGTAGCAACATTATAAAAGAAAGCGGAAGCGACAAGTGATGAGAAGGCTTTTGAGGAATAATATTAAAAGAAGGCTATGTTCGACTCCAATTTTGTCTTTGCCTACTAGTAGGGCAGTGACGATTACAAGATATAAAAGTGCGATGCATCGCATATCGGTCTGGGCTGCGTTTAACGAAAATGAAATGCAGGGCGGGAAGGTGATTGCAAGTATGGGTACAAGGACACCGGCAAAATTAAAGACAAAAAAATAACGAGAGGAACTTTATGCTCACAAAATTCAGGCTTGACTTCCAATGATTTGCAGCTGTGTCTCCCGAAATGCGCAACTCAAAATAATTTTTTGGAGGCTAAAAATTATCTCCCAAAATGTGTCTCGAAGTGCAAGTTTCATCATTCCCGAGGACCTATTTATAGGTTCTGAAATGAGTATGTCTGTTAATCAGAAAGATTGAATCTGCGCCAGCTGGCGTGGTTGGAGTTACTCTGAGGTGGCCGGCCTATGATGTTGAAATTCAGTATCATCCGGCAGGCAATGATGGCAGAGCTGGCGTGCCCTGAGTAACGTATAGTAGGTGAAGATTTTTAATCTTTCCGCAGCGCAATGGAAGAGTTTTTTGAGGACATTTCGTGGGAAGCTGTGATTCACAGAGTAGCATGCTATAGCGAACCTTCTGGATTACGCTTGACGAGACTGGATCAGAAGGAGATTCCGATCTTCTGCATTTGTATCTTCGGCGGAAGGGTGAGCTTACCAGATTTCTCTTTAGATGATGCGGGTACCTTGAAGTACCGTGGCAGGTTTTGCATCCCCGCAGTTGGAGATATCGCGAGATATGGTGTGCAGAGACGCCCACGGAAAAAACTAGTGTTGCCTACCATCCAGGGTCTACCAAGATGTATCCTGGGATTTAAAATAGATTGTCTGGTGGTACGGGCAACATGCAAGAAGGACATGGCCAGATTTTTTTCAGAGTGTTGATTCACTTGCAGGCGGTGGTGGTTGAAAGTTGTCCAACCATGGGAGGCCTGGTGGCAAGCGAGACTCCCTTGGAGGCCGAGCTTCCGATGTATGGTGAAGTGGCGGAGAGTATCTCGCTGGCTAGTTTCATTGCACGGTTTACCGAGATGGCGCTGCTGTATGGAGAAGGCCGGCATGGTAGTGAGTTTGGTAAGTGGAGACAGAGTTGACGAAGGTGGCCGCTCATTTCATGCCATTTAAGCTTGATTATCCGATGAGGAAGATAGCCGAAGCTGTATCTGTTTGAAGAGGTTGTCAGATTGCATGGAGCTGTACCCGTAAGTATCATATCAGATCGAGACTCCAGGTTCACGTCTCGTTTTTGGAAGAGCCTTCAAGAAGGGTTGGGTACAGATTTGAGAAGAGTTCCACGGCTTATCATCCGCAGCGACCAATGCGGTTGATGACAGAGCGAGTAAATGGCAGATTGTGGAAGATATGATCTGATGCTATATTCTGGACCACGGAGGGCGATGGGACGAGGGCTTGCGGTCTTAGGTGTGAGAGAAATTCGCTTATAACAACAGTTGTCAAGAAAGCTTGCAAATGGCTCCCTTTGAAGCTTGTGTATGGGAGGCGCTGAAGGACTCCCTTGTTTTCGGGCTGAGCTTGAAGCGAGGAGTAGCTTTGTTGGGTACACAGACAGCACTTGAGGAGATGGAGACCGCATGATAGCTATATTCGGGAATATAGCTTCGGATAGCCCAGGATATAGATATAGAAGAACGCCAATATAGATCGGATATGGATATATATGACTGTGGGGGCCGAAGTAGTTGCTAAAGGTCTCCCCGTTCGATTGGAGTCAAGCGGTTTGGCAATCGAATACGGAAGTTGGACCTCGAGGTACGTGGGGTCGTTGGATACGATTGTTGAGCGGATTGGGGTATCAGCCTACAGGCTGGCTTTGCCACGTAAATTTCCCTGGCGTGCATAAGACCTGTCTTTCACGTAAGTCAGCTACAAAAAGAAATGTGTGATATGGCAGGCAGGTTCTGGATTCTAGTGCCTCAGTTGGAGCCGAAATGTATTGTTCGCATTTTGGATTCTCAATATTGTAACAAAACAACGAACAAAATGACTTAATTCCGATGGTTTAAAGGTTTTATAGAGGAATAACAAATTAAGATGTGGAAAGCGCGACTTGGGAGTTGGAGTCGGCTATGAGGGAGGCTCACCCTCATTACTAGTTTCCCTGATCTTGTGCTTGGTATGTTCTATTCTATTATTTATTTAGCCCTTTCCGGGATTTTTCTCTCTCCTTCTTTATAGGGGTGTTGTGAGTAAAGTTTCGAGGCGAAACTTTCTTTTAGGGGGAGTGGCTGTAACGCCCCCGGTTTTTCTGTGTTTTGTTTGATCTTTGGCTGGCGTTACGATGGCGTATTTCCGGCTTTTTGCCGTTATAGAGCGTGGTCTTAGCTCTTAGGGTTCCCTGTGTAGCCTGTTTGTAGCCTGTTAGCAAGATTCCCCAGCTAGCCGGAGTCTTTTTGATGACTCGGTTGGGCCTCTTAGGGAATGCTTGTGTTTTGGCTTCGGGAGGTGTTATCCCGGGTTTTGTTCGCCGAATGTTAATTTCGACTTCGTAGTTGCGTTCGTAGCGTGGGTTTTTAGCTGCGGCGTAAATTTCGTCTTTTTCCGAGAAGTTTCAGGTTTCGTGTTGTTTTGATGTTGAGAGTAAATAATTATTATTATGTATTGTTGTTGATTATTATTACTGCTGATATATATATAGTCTTGGGTCAGATTAGGGTTGGGTTCCTTTTTGGTTCTTTTTTTCCTGTTTCTGTGTTTGGAGGAAGTCGTCGCCTGTACGAGAGGAGAGGAAGAGCTCTGCCGGACCACCCTAGCCTTGGGACGCCGCTTTCCTGGATATTTAGCAGTCGGATTTCGGTTTCGAGGGTGGATCTGGACTGCCCCTGCCGGGATCTGCCTTCTTTCTGCTCCTCAGCTTGTTGCCCTGCGGCCAGATCCGCAAGCGGGGGAGGCTGCCGACCGAGTTCCTGGTATTGAGGCAAGTGATGTACCCTCATCCTTGCCTTAGTTGATCTTTGCCTTCTGTTGTTTTAAATTTTTTTCTCTTTCTTGTTGGGATTTTAGGTGTAAGCTAGGGCTTGTTCCCGATCATACCGTGGTTAGTGTAGAAGGTTCCAGTTAATTTCAGTTTTCCTGAGGGATTGTGTCTATTAGGGACAGTTTTTGTTCGGTCTAGGTCGAGTAGTTACCATTGCCGATGGAGGTTGTACTCGAGAGAGAAGAGAGAATCCCCGTTCTCGTTTTTGGTCGTCTGCTGGATCTGGCTCCTGTAGCCAGGTGGGGTGTCGACACTGTTGTGTCGACACCGGCCAGTCTTGGTGTCGACAGTTGGTGTCGACACCGGCCAATCGTGGTGTCGACACTTGGTGTCGACACCAGCAGCGGCAGTGTCGACACAAGGTGTCGACACCGGCTGCAGTGGTGTCGACACTTGGTGTCGACACCAGCGGCTGCAGTGTCGACACCATGTGTCGACACCGGCAGCAGTGGTGTCGACACTTGGTGTCGACACCAGTAGCTGCAGTGTTCGACACCATGTGTCGACACCGGCAGCAGTGGTGTCGACACTTGGTGTCGACACCAGTGGCTGCAGTGTCGACACCATGTGTCGACACCGACAGCAGTGGTGCCGACACTTGGTGTCGACACCAGCAGTGGCAGTGTCGACACCATGTGACGACACCGGCCGCTGTAGTGTCGACACTTGGTGTCGACACCGGCCGAGGTTGTGTCGACACCTTGTGTCGACACCAGCTTGCCGAGGTGTCGACACATCATGTCGACACTAGTGTTGCGCTTGTTTTGGGGTCAGGTAGACTCGGGGTTGGTTCGGGTTAGGCGTGCAAGGCCGCGTCGGTTGGACCCGACATTTTTGCCTTGGGTTCGTGTGTTTCTTAGGACTGTTAGTGGGACTTTTCCCTAGGAGGGGGGGCTTTGGGTGTTCGGCTAATTTCTGCATGCCGACTCTTGGGTCGTGGCAGGTGGTGGAGTTTTTAGTGGCCTCTGGAGGGGTGGTTTTATGTGGAGAGCTGTGGCCACCGCCTTTTTGCCGTGGTTTGGGTTGGTGTGTGTGGGACCCTATAGCTGCCACTGTGTGACCCCTTAGCCCTTTTTGGGTCTGATTCTGTTTATGCATTCAGACCCATATTTTGACCACTGCTACTTACCCACGTGTTAGGACTGTTAGTCCCTTTCCTGTTTATGCTTTCCTTTCTTTTGGCACATGTATATGTCCTGATGCTGTTGCAGGCTTTATTTGGTAGGGCATGTTGGTTTTAATGCTCGCCCTTGGTGTGCTCTGCGGTGTTTTAGACAGTACTCTTTTCTTACTGCCCTTTCCTTTTTCTTTTCCTTATAGCAGCTTGTTGCCGGGTTGGTAAACCCTTCATCTTATTTACTCACTAATCTATTGCTCTATTTACTTTTGATTGTTTCCTTGCTGAGGTGTTCTTTCCTTGAATGCCTCAGGTCCAGGTTGTAGCCAGTTCAGCGGCTAGTTCTCTGGGAGGGGCTTGTTGGTGGCTTCTAGGGTAGCTGAGGTTGCTGATCTCCGTTTTGTTGTGAGGTAGATCTTTACTCTTCCGTATAGACATGCATACTCGCCAGTGGGTTCGTGTCAGGTTGTTGACGCCCACTGGTGGCTTCTTGTGGTGCTGAATATGAATTTAAACTGCTGATTTTGCCTATCTGTGGTTGGTTACTTGCTTCTGGGAAGGATTTATGCTAGGTTGCATGTTAGATATTTTAAACCCTAAAAGTATTAATGTATGTACTTCATGCATAACATGTTTTCTAAAACAAAGACACTACTTTTCCTCAGCGTAAAACACTATCTTTTTATACGTACTTTATTCACCTTAGGGTCGTGTGCGCGTAAGTCGCCCCCCGGGGACCCTTATGCTCTTTTAGGGCGTCAATTTAATTGAACCAAAGTATTTTTTTTTCTGCTGCGTATAAATATAGTTTTAACTGTGGACTAGCTGATCCACCGAGCCGAGGGATACGGTCATTCAACAAAACTGATTCTCTTTCATACTTAATTAACAACTTTTCCTTAAAATCTAACGTCTGGAGTTTTGCCTGAGCGTGTGCAGTTATCCCCTGCACGACGTGGCATCACGGCGCGTGTTTTCTCCTACTCTGATACGATCTTTACCGTTGAGAAAATGCGGGTTGTGACAACGTGGCACTTACCGTTGGCATAGAGTAGGGTCTTCGGCGGTCAATGGCTTAAATTGTCGTGACCCAGGCCAGGAAGACAATTGCTCATAGGTTTGGCCGTCTAAGTGACGGTGGTGAGTCCGGAATGTCTATGGCTTTAATTGACGTGACATCGACCGGTTCACCGAGAATGTGCACTGAGAGCATGGGGCGTGTGGCCGTGCGAGCCAACGCCTGTGATGTATTGGCTATTGATATAAATTGCTCGCTTATGCTAATGAAATGCAGGGAAGGAGCATCGCCGCCCCGAGTTGGGGGCGGGATCGTTATAATTTGGTCAGCATTGCTGACCGTTGCCTTGTTTTGCCACCGTACGGTGGTTTGTTGCTTGCAGGTGCAGCTGGACCAAGCGGTCAATAGCGGGCTAAAGCCCCTTTTTGCGAAGCCGGCTCTCGAAGGCCCAAATGGAAGTGTTTACTGTTTTATTCATGTATGACCGGCCTGCGTGTCGTGGTTTGTAAAACATGTAATATTCAAGTGAAACATTTTGTAAGGCCTTAAGGCTCATTTTTGGTATTTTGTATAACATTCCTATTTTGTATTAGTGGACATTCGTGTTTTGATGCTGGGTTCTTGTTTATAACTTTTATAAACTGCTTCCGCTAGAATGCTCTTTGTAGGACGTTGAGATTGGTTGGATGGTTTGCATAAGTAACCACCCGGTCTGTCTGTAGTATATGGCGTCGGGCCCCGACCGGACCTACTACTATATGCTATGCGACGGATAGGGGGTGTTACACCGCCTGACCGCGAGGTCGCCTAGCCGCCAGACCGCACAAGCTGCGTCACCGAATGGAACAGTCCGCCTGAAGCAGGCGACTTCCTGAGCCTCGAACCAAGTTGCCAAAGAGAAGACCGCCTGGTCGCTATCCGCAACCTGCTGTTTACCGCATGTTGCTTAACCGCAGAGACCGCACTGTCCCTGACCGCAATCAGAGCCAAGTCCTGGCTTTCCAGCATTATCCGCACAACCTGCACAGCACAACCGGGTCAACCCAAACCGCGCGGACACCAAAGTCTAGACCGCAGCAACTTATGCGAGCTCAATTACTGTTCACTTACTTCAGTTTTGGTTCCATACTCCTGATGTGGCATGGGTCCTATTTATAGGCACGATGATGAGTATGGTCACCGCCCTAGCCCATAGGAACACCGCCACATCCCGCAGCAAGAACAAGTGTGTCCGTCAGCCCGCGGACACACATTCCAGTTTGCCGCTCCTATGCAGATAGCCAGTCCGCCCCAGCTTCTCCAAGGCTGGACTCCAATATCCAGCCCTCCTTGCCGCCAGAGGCCAAGCCAGGACCACCACAGCCGGACTCCACAACAGCTGTGTCCGCCAATCTGCGGACAAGGCATCCGCCCGCAAACCCCGAGCCCGCAACCTCGCCATCAAGGCACCTGCCGGACTCAGCGGACACCAGGCTTCCGTCCGCACATCCTGAGTCCATTGCCTCATCTCCAAGGCACTGTCGGACTCAGCGGACACGCCGATCCAGTCTGCTTACACAGCAGACTCCAGTCCGCATTCCTGAATTCATAACCTCATCACAAGGCTAAACCGAACTCAGCGGACTCCAGCTCCAGTCCGCACGCTCTTGCACAGGCAATCCTCCAGTCCGCATATCCCCAAGCTAGCAATCAAGGCAACAACGCTTCTACTAGGCTTGGCGGACTGATAAAGCAGCCCGTGCTCCACTGCGCGATCTCCCCGGACTGAGCTAACCTGGACTTGGTTTAGATCACACCAAGTCCAGTCCACTGGCCACATGGGCCATTCCGCACTTACTGGCGGACACTGGATCTAGCCCGCCATACCGGGCGACCTCTAGTTTCTGTCAGCGCTGACCGGCGATCTTCGCGGCTTCCACTTGCCGCTTCACTAGAGCAAGACCAAGGCAACTGCCAAACCGGTCTGCCGAGCTCCACTTCCTGTCTGCGCTTCATGCCGGACTATGCGGATAGGATTGCTATCCGCCCGGTTACTTCCTGGGAACCAACTGTCTGCTTTGTAATCCCCGGCCTGATAGACCGTCGCTGCTGTCCGCGTAGTCCGCGCGAACAGACCGCCCAGGCTGCCACAGAGCAAACCGCTTGCAACATCTCTGCCAACTTAGCAGTCCGCAAACCTTGTCCGCGTAGTCCGCGCGGATAGGTTGCCCAAGCCTTCCATTCACCCACTTTCACTTCACAAGTTTCAACACTCCCCCTTGAAGTGAGAAGTGGTGAATAACTCCAGCAGCTCCCGTAACCTTGCACCTGGTCCCTCCGATAGCATCTACGAAGAGATGTCCAAGACATAGTCCTCGCCCCGCATATCATGGACCATGAGGGAGCCCTCCAGCATCTCCCAAAAGGAGCCATGCTTCCCTCTGCCTTCTTCAGCTTCAACCTCCACTCATGTATCATAGGAGTATCACCAACTTCCTTGGGCACAAAAGCCCAATCCTTATTACCTCTGAGAGAAGTCACCTCTTCAGCCTTGGTGTCGACCACCTCCTTGATTCTAGTGGGGTCATCACAGCCAGAAGTACCTTGCTCGACTTGAGGGCTAACAAGGAAACACGGGACCAAGTCTGCCGTGTTCCCTTCGCTATATCAAGCTGGTGGCTTACTGATCCTCTTCGATCTCCGAAGAACCTGATCATGGCTAACCACCTCCGCTTCTTCTGAACCAGCTCCGTTCTCGAGCAAACCCGGAACAATGCTTCCCTTGCTTCCTGAACAAGACGCCTCCTCACTGTAACCAAGAGCACCTGGAGCAACGCTCCCCCTGCTACCTGAACCAGAAGACTCCCCTCTTAAACAAGAACTACCTGGAACATCGCTCCCCTTGCTTCCTGAACCGTAAACCTCCGCCTTCGAGCCAGAAGATCCTGGAGCATCGCTCCCCCTTCTTCTTGACTCTGACGCCTTTGCCCCGGAGCTAGAATAACCTGGAGCACCTGGTGACTCAGGTAACTCAACTTCCTTAGCAGCAGCCTCCTTCAGCCCACCATCTGACCTGCTTATCTCTAGCTCCACATGAGAGCTACCCCAAAACGGCGTCAACTCATCGAAGACAATGTCTCTCGACACTATGAGTTTCTTCGTCGCAGGATCCATACACCTCCATCTTCTTCTCTGCTCATCATACCCAACAAAGACTAGCTTTGTCTTGAGAGCACCCGGAGAGTGTATATAGCAGGTAGATCCAAACACCCGAAGGTGCTTCACTGAGGGCTTCACTCCGAACATCAGCTCATAAGGAGTCTTCACTATGATCGGACTAAGAGGCATCCGGTTGATGACATGAGCAGCATAGGCCATTCCTTCTGCCCAAAGAGCCTTCGAAACGCTTTTACTCTGAAGCCAACACTTGCAGGTCTCCGTTAACCAACGGATCATCCGAGTTGCAATACTACCCTGTTGTGAAGTATGTCCACAAGAAAGCTCCTTCCGGATCCCTTGCTTCCTGCAAAAGTGTGAAAACTCGATTGAGCCAAACTCACCACCGATACTTGTCCTCAACACCTTCATCCTCCGGCCATGCTGGCCTTCCACAAGCTTCTTGAACTCCACAAACAAGTGTACCATGTTGGACTTCTTCTTCATGAAGTATACCCAAGTATACCTAGAATAGTCATCAACCAATATCAGCATGAACCTGCTGCCTCCAAGACTGGCCGTGACAGTTGGTCCCACCAGAGCACAATGGACAACCGCCAATGGTGCTTTACATCTGGATTGTGCTTTGTCAACCATGAAGCGATAGGCTCCACTTTCCTGACATCCCGCACACCCCCGACCATCGCCATAGGATGACAATCTAGGCAAGCCTCTTACGAGTCTTCTTTCCGCCATTGCTTTCAGCTTGTCCATCCCTACATGCCCCAGTCTTTCATGCCAGATAGCAGCACTATCACTGGCATTCATCCGATCAACTCCAGAACTTGTTGATAACCCAACAAGGTTCTTCTCCTTCCTCCCTACATGAGCTACGTTCGCCGAGAGCAAGACAACCTTGCACTCCTTCCGAAGATGACCATGCTGCTTGTATTTAGAGCACCGTGGTCCTTCCTTCCTCTTCCTATCACGCCTAGGAGAACCACTCCTTTCTTCCTGATATGAAGTAGAGGGACCATCTTCAGCAACAACCTTCACCTTCTTCCTGAACAACCCATCAAGGGAAGTACAAACCTCCGCAGCTGACCGACATCCACTGATGTGGTCCAAGAGCTCCGATGAGATCACCTGCTTGAGAATAGACTCCGCTTTCACATTTGTCTCCTTCCAAGCTCTCATCGCCTCAGCATTGCCAGCAGTATCCTCTTGTCTTCCTGCTCCGCATACAACCTCCCAAAGGTACTCGCCAAGAAGAAAGCTCTTCATACAGGACTTCCACCTTTCAAAGTTCATCTCTGTAAGAATATCAATACCAAGACAACTTGCATCCTCCACTGTCATGGTTCTACCACTGGTTTCCTCTACAGAAGAGCAACTACTTCCGTTGAGCACTGCTTGACCACTCCAACAACCTGGCTCTGATACCATGTTAAAATTCAACAAACCCGCAGAGGCCTCCTCGGATACCCTGTTGAAACTCAACAAACCGGCGGAGCACACCCCACTTATATTGTTGAAAGTTTTCCCGGATCGTGGAGTTAGCAGGGGTTATCTCAACAAAGCAGTAACAACCAGCAACGCATGTAGCACAAGCTTCTTTATTGATCAAAAGCAAACTTATTTACAAGGCGAGACATACATGGCGAGACATGCTTCACCAAAACCCAAACCAGGAGACCAGAGACAGTTACAAAGACAAGAAAGAAAAACAAGCCGCGCGGACTCAACCACCAAGCCGCTGGTCTACTGCTGTGGAGTCCGCTCAGTCCGCCAGGTCGCCAGACCGCAACCCAATCCGCGCGGACTACCCCTTATTCTAATGCTTAGCTCTTCACCGCCGATCTACAGGCCGCTTGACCGCGAGGTCTCCTAGCCGCCTAGCCGCCAAACCGCACAAGCTGCGTCACCGAATGGAACAGTCCGCCTGAAGCAGGCGACTTCTTGAGCCTCGAACCAAGTTGCTAAAGAGAAGACCGCCTGGTTGCTATCCGCGACCTGCTGTTTACCGCCTGTTGCTTAACCGCAGAGACCGCACTGTCCCTGACCGCAATTAGAGCCAAGTCCTGGCTTTCCAGCGCTATCCGCACAACCTGCACAGCACAACCGGGTCAACTCAAACCGCGCGGACACCAAAGTCCAGACCGCAACAACTTATGCGAGCTCAATTACTGTTCACTTACTTCGGTTTTGGTTCCATACTCCTGATGTGACATGGGTCCTATTTATAGGCACGATGATGAGTATGGTCACCGCCCTAGCCGATAGGAACACCGCCACATCCTGCATCAAGAACAAGTGTGTCCGCTAGCCCGCGGACACACATTCCAGTTCGCCGCTCCTGTGTAGATATCCAGTCCGCCCCAGCTTCTCCAAGGCCGGACTCCAATATCCAGCCCGCCTTGCCGCCAGAGGCCAAGCCAGGACCACCACAGCCGGACTCCACAACAGCTGTGTCCGCCAATCTGCGGACAAGGCATCAGCCCGCAAACCCCGAGCTCGCAACCTCGCCATCAAGGCACCTGCTGGACTCAGCGAACACCCGGCTTCCGTCCGCACATCCTGAGTCCATTGCCTCATTCCCAAGCTAGCAATCAAGGCAACAGCGCTTCTACTAGGCTTGGCGGACTGATAAAGCAGCCCGTGCTCCACTGCGTGATCTCCCCGGACTGACCTAACCTGGACTTGGTTCAGATCACACCAAGTCCAGTCCACTGGCCACATGGGCCAGTCCGCACTTACTGGCGGACATTGGATCTAGCCCGCCATACCGGGCGACCTCTAATTTCTGTCCGTGCTGACCGGCGATCTCCGCGGCTTCCACTTACCGCTTCACTAGAGCAAGACCAAGGCAACTGCCAAACCGGTCTGCCGAGCTCCAATTCCTATCCACGCTTCATGCCGGACTCTGCGGATAGGATTTCTATCCGCCCGGTTACTTCCTGGGAACCAACTGTCTGCTGAGTAATCCCCGGCCTGACAGACCGCCGCTGCTGTCCGCGTAGTCCGCGCGAACAGACCGCCCAGGCCGCCACAGAGCAAACCGCCTGCAACATCCCTGCCGACTTAGCAGTCTGCAAACCTTGTCCGCGTAGTCCGCGCGGATAGGTTGCCCAAGCCTTCCATTCACCCACTTTCACTTCACAAGTTTCAACAGTCATTTCCCAGCTTTCATTTCCTGCCTACTCGATTGAGTAGGACTCGCATTTTTCTACTTTCTTTACAGCTTTCATTTCACGCCTACTCGTTTGAGTAGGACTTGTCATTTTACTGCTTTCATTTTCCACCTACTCGTTTAACTAGGACTCGTAGTTCACTACTTTCTTTACTGCTTTCATTTCCCTCCTACTCGTTTGAGTAGGACTTGCAATTTTCTGCTATCATTTCCAGCCTACTCGTTTGAGTAGGACTTTCAATTTCAATTATGCATTTTCTTTTCATAAGTCATCCCCATTACGTTGAGTGTCTAATTTTTCTTAGCCCTCGGTATCGAAGAGCATTGGGACAGATAAAATCGCTTTAAATAATTAAAGGTCTTTTTTTCTCTTTAATTTAAAAAACTTAAGGTTTACCCCGGGTATACTATGCATAGAACCACATATCTATGTGTGGGCTCTATTTCCATTATCCATACACTTGCTAGCTGAGACGTCGTGCGTATGTACCGATCACCCTTAGGTAAAGGGAGTTCCTCACTAACCCTCGAGAGAGGAGGCGCAGAATTCTACTGGATTGCCCCCCCCCCCAATAGAGGGATTCTTAGCGTAAAATGGGCATTAAGAGGAATCCTTCGTCGAATGAGAGCTCGGTCAAATAATCTTAATGTTCAGGTGAGCGATAGTCCTAGAGATAGGTGAGCTCATTTTTATGGAACCTCCATGGTCAAGTCGCCTCCTTAATTACTTTGAAATTTAAGATCTCTAGTTATTAAAAGTTATTTTAGTTCAAATTCAATTCGGTACCGATGCGCTATTTCTTCATCGGCTTTTTCAAGTCTATTTTTTGTTTTATATAACCGCGCTATTTAGTTAATCACCCGACAATTTATTTTCGGTAAAATAAAAGCCCCTCTAGGGTGGTGTAGAAATAATCAACCCATCCCCGAGAACAATATGACCTCGATATTCCCCACCGGAATATCCTGTACTACACGCGATAGGTGTACTTGCCGCCTTTTGTTAAAACTCGGTTTCAACTTCTATATCTAATAAATCTGCATGCCCCAACCACCCTAAATGTTAAATCAAACCAAATAAATAAGGCTCGGGGCACCGCGAGTATTAACCATCAAGTTTTTGGCATTGTTGTTAGGGATTTTCGTGTTGTTATTTTGAATTCTTGAGCTTATTACCTTTACCTTTTTATTTCATATATATATTTATCTATAAAAATGAAATGGCACCGTTTCCAAAAAAATCTCAAAAAACTAAAAAACTAACTAAAAAAACTTAAAAACTTAAAAAGTCTAAAAAACTAAAAAATTAACAACTAAAAAAACAAAACACTAAAAAACTAAAAAAACCTACCTAAAAACCAACCAAAAAACCTACTTAAAAACACCTTAAAAATATATATATAAATAATAATAATAATTTGGTATTAAAAATTAAAAACTACTAAAAACCACAAAAACTTCTCGTATACATATTTTATTTTCACTTTTTATCTTTTAAAAAAAACACAAAAAAAATTTTAAACTTAAATTTTTTTTTATTATTAACACTTATATATGTATTTTCTCGCTTCGGCACGCTCCACGTTATTCTAGGTAATAGGGGAACGCATTTCTATTACACTCATATAGCTAAGATGTTAGCTAATTACAAGTCACACACGCACTTGCCACCCCTACCACCAGGACTAATATGGCCAAGTCGAGTTAGTAAATAGATAAATAAGGCGAATATTAGAAATAAAAACCTCGCGCCACCTAATAAATTTCATATAAACAGAATTGTTTTTTCTTTTTTCTTAATAATGCAGGGTTTCAAAGCAGACCTCCCCGAACATGTTTCAGGGAAGTTTCTACCCTCGCTCTTTATTTTTGTAAATAATGCATTTTATCTCTTTTTGTTTCTCATACTTATCTTGCAATATTGGGGACAATATTGGAATTAAGTATAAGAGTGTTTTTATTTTTTCCTTTATTGCACTTTTATATTCCGCACTCATTAATAAAAAAAATGCAAAAAATTAAAACTCCAAAAGTTTTGTTTGTTTTATCATCAAAAACTCAAAAAAATTCATAAAACAAAATTTTCAAAAAAATTGTAAACAAAAATTCAAAAAAATAAAATCAAATATCTCATTCTTAACATTTTTGCTCTCCAAAAATCTTGTTACGAGTTTATTTATAAGTGAAATTCATTAATTTTTTGTTTACTATTCGTTTATTAATTAGAGATTGATAGATTTAAATATCCGGAGTTAAGTTTTAAAGAATTTTATAAGCTTTATTATTTAGATAAGGGACTTATTTTCAGCACTACTTCTAATTTATCTAAATAGTTGCACGTGTATTTTGTTATAAAATAACAACCTTAGATTTCAATTATGTTTACTCCAAGATTTTTTTTAAAATACAGGAATGTTCAATTTATCAAAGTTGCTCTCAAATTTTTTTTTATTAAAATCTAGTTTTCTTTTTGAAAAAACCTATCTCCCCATTTTTTTATCATGTCTTACTTGGCATGATTAATTTTTATCCTTAAAAGAACATATATCAATGGGAATAAGATTCGTTCCGTAAACATAGGCATTCAATATTTTAAAAGATTATATATTACAGAGTAAGAGGATAAAATTCATCACTATTATACATATACATTGTATTATATGAAGATGCTCAAAAAAATTTTATATGTTATGGAAAATAAGATTTTGTTTTCCTAAACATCCACATTCAAAAAAAATTTAGAGGTTTGAGAAAAAAAATATATCTCACCTCTAAAATCAAAGCCCTCTTCATAAATCACAACAACCCCCTTAGTCATTTTCAATGATTCTAGAATTTATTTAAAATCTTTTTGAGAGCATAATTTTCAAATTGCATTATTTCCTTTAATTCTTATAAGCTAAAGCTTCTATAATTCCAGTCTATTTTTGTTAACCTAACAAATACAATTTTTGCTTTCTATTTGATTATATTGAGAAGTTTTTTAGCTGAAACTCTTCCTCTATTTAAATTTTTGTCATAATTTAGGACTTAACTCTTATACCCATGATGTTAATTTTGATCTCTCTTTCAATTAACTCAAGCGGTAGATAAATTTAGGAATTTTTTTTAATTCCTTATAAGTATATCTCCAACTTTTTCTCTGGAGTAGCAAAAGCTTAAGTATGTGGGTATTTGATAAGTTGTAAATATTTGAATTTTTACATACTTTATTTTGGTCGTTTTAGTTTATTTTCATTATTTTTATTTAGTTTTGTTTGATAAAATGTTCCTTTTTTGTATATACTCTTCTAACTTAGCCTTATTTTTGTTTTCTGAAATTTTGTAGAAAAAGTCTAAAATTCAAAGTACACGCCCATGTCACTTAGGTCACGCCCGTGACAGGGCCGTGTAACTTTGATTTCAGTGGAAAACTATCGCCTATAATGGAAAAATCAAGTCACGCTTGTATCCCCTCGGACACGTTTGTGGCATGTTTGTCGACACTCAATGCCTTCTCGACACTCAACGCCTCCTGCAAGTCGACACTCAAAGGCCCAAGACACGCCCGTGTCCCGTCCGACGCTCCCGTGTCAATCCTGACTCGATGCTAAATGCCTCCAGTTCGAGGATCGATGTTCGACGCTTTGTCCAGTAACGCCCGTGTCGATTTGGACATGCCCGTGACTGCCCCAACTGTTCTAGAACAAGACATCGCCAGCGAGTCAAGGACTCGATGCCTTCTCTAGTTAAACCATCCCAGACACGCCCGTGTCATTCGGCGCACCCCCGTAACTGCCTCAATTTTCTAGAAAAGACACCACCAGCGAGGCAAGGATTCGATGCTTCATCAGTCACGCCCATGCTACATGCCTGTGATCGCAGGATCATGCCCGTGACCTCCATGTGCAAAGCCCTGAAGTCAATCGCCAATAAATTTTTGGCTTCACCTCAACGCCAGTACTGACCCCCCCCCCCCCCCCCCACACACACACACACCCGTGACCTGGGCGTGTAATCTCAAAATTTTTGTCTATAAATAGGAGTTTGTTGTAAGGTCCAATGTTCCCTTTTTTGAACCATTTTGCTTATGGTAGGGCTGCTAGGAAGCTTTCCATGCTATGTAAGGAGATTTTCTCCCCCTCACTTTTATGTTTGTTTTAGCTTTGTAATCAAGTTTTTGTCGTAACAAAATTTGTAGCTTTTTCCACATTATGTTGTTATGGATCGCATCTACGTGCCCCACCTTCAGCAATCTTATTTATGTTTTTCTTTACTTTTTTATGTGTGCGTGTGTGAGAGAGAGAGAGAGTATTTCATGCTTTTATGTTTTTCTAGTTTTTTTTACTTAGGTTTGTTTTAGTTTTTTTTCTATTATGTTAGGAATTGTTAAGCTAGTTTTCCTTATCTTGCCCCTTAGCTTTGTTTCGATTTAAGATTTTTGTGCTCTTTGTTTCATTCTTATGAATTTATAAAGGTGTTTTAAAAGTGGCTTTTATCTTTTTGTTTACTTAGTTTTGTTTTTTAGTTTGTAAAACTTTTATTTCCGTTAATTTTTATTTCCACTTTGTATGCACTTTTATAAAGTTATAAGAATGAAAAGGTCGTTATTTTAATTTTTCAAAGACTTTGATTTTAGCTTTTATCTTTAAAATCTTTTACTTCTTTAATTTTTATTTCATCTTTTTCTGCATTTCTAGCATATTCTAGGAGTAGAAATGTAATCATTTTCTATTTTCGATCACTTTGGTTTTCTCCCTTTTTTGTTATGTGTGTGAGTGTATGAGGTTAATTTTATAGCTTTCCTTTAATGCTTTCTTAAATTCATGTAGAGTGCGTGTGTGTATGAGATAGCTTTTTTCGCTTTATTTCCCTCCTACTAGTTTGAGTAGGACTTTCAATTTTATAGCTTTCATTTCTTGCCCACTCGTTTGAGTAGGACTTACCATTTGCCAGCTTTCATTTCCTGCCTACTCGTTTGAGTAGGACTCGCATTTTTCTGCGTTCTTTACAGCTTTCATTTCCCGCCTACTCATTTGAGTAGGACTTGTCATTTTACTGCTTTTATTTCCCCCTACTCGTTTGAGTAGGACTCGCACTTTACTACTTTCATTTCCTACCTACTCATTTGAGTAGGACTTACAATTTTCCGCTTTCATTTCCCGCCTACTCGTTTGAGTAGGACTTGTAATTTCAATTAGGCATTTTCTTTTCATAAGTCGTCCACATTTCGATGAGTGGCTAATCATTCTTAGCCCTCAGTATCAAAGAACATTGGGACAGATAAAATCACTTTAAATAATTAAAGGTCCTCTTTTTCTCTTTAATTAAAAAAAACTTAAGGTTCACCCCGGGTATATGACGCGTAGAACCACATATCGATGTGTGGGCTCTATTTTCGTTATCCATACGCTAGCTAGCCGAGAGGCCGTGCGTATGGACCGATCACCCTTGGGTAAAGGGAGTTCCGCACTAACCCTAGAGAGAGGAAGCACGGAATTCTACCGGATTGGGTCCCCCCCAATAGCAAGGTTCTTAGCGTAATACGGGCATTACGAGGAGTCCTTCGTCGAAAAAGAGCTCGGTCGAATAGTATTAATGTTTAGGTGAGTGATAGTCCTAGAGATAGGTGAGCTCATTTTTATGGAACCTCCACGGCCAAGTCACCACTATAATTAATTTGAAATTTAGGATCTCTAGTTATTAAAAGTTATTTTAGTTCAAATTCGATTTGATACCGATGCGTTATTTCTTCATCAGCTTTTTCAAGTCTATTTTTTGTTTTTATATAACCACGCTATTTAGTTAATCACCTGACAATTTATTTTTAGTAAAATAATAGTCCTTCCAGGGAGGAGTAGAAATAATCAAACCATCCCCGAGAACAATACAAACTCGATATTCCCCATCGGAATATCCTGTACTATACGTGATAGGTGCACTTGCCACGTTTCATTAAAACTCGATTTCAACTTTTTTATCTAATAAATCTGCGTTCCCTGACCACCCTAATCGTTAAATCATGCCAAATAAATAAGGCCTGGGGCGCCGTGAGTTTTAACCATCATCGATGGAGAGTCGTATCTCCTCTTCATTTTTAGCTTGTCATTCTTCCCTTCCTGCCTATGCCTCGACCACCTGAGGCATCCAGACCTCAAACTCAATTGGAAGCACTATCTCGCATCCATGCGAGAGCTTGATGGGGGTCTCCTATGTGGCCGTGTTGGGGGTGGTTCTCAGGGCCCAGAGAATCAAAGGAAGCTGCTCCATCAAGCTACCCTTCAGATTTTCCAATTTCTTCTTAAGGAGGTTCACGATGATATTGTTTGCCGCCTCCACATACCTATTGTTCTTGTGGTGGTGGACCGAGGCAAACCTGAGGTCAATCCAGAGCTGCCCGCAGAAGCTGATGAACTCGGCGCTGACAAACTAAGGCCCATTATCCGTGAAAATGGCCTGCTGTAACCCGTGCCGGTAGATGATCTCCCCCCAAACAAAATTCCTGATAATCTGGGAGGTCACCTTAGCCAGCGTCTTCACCTTCAACTACTTAGAAAAATAATCTATCATGACAAGTAAGAACCTCCTTTGCCCACTAGCCTGGGGGAAAGGCCCTACCAAGTCCATTCCCTTGATGAAAAAGGGCCAAGGGGCCGAGATACTTCTGAGGTGCTGGGCTGGTTGTAGTTTGATGGGGACAAACAATAGGCACTTGTGGCATTTTTTGGTGAATTCCACAGCATGCCTAGAGTAGGCCAGAAGTACCCCTGCCTGACAATCCTTCCTTCTAGGGTCCGACTACCAGAGTGACTCCCACACTCCCCCGAGTGGACCTCCTCCAAGATTCTGTGGACCTCCATCTCGGCCACACATCATGCCAGCATTCTCGAGAGGGTCTTCCTATACAACTGCCTGTCGTGTATAAGATAATATGCCGACTTGTGCTTGAACTTATTCTTATCCCTCCCATCCGAGTACTCCCTTGTGGAAATGAATGTTGTGAAACGGTCCATCCACGAGGGGTGTTGATCCACCTCCATCAGTTCTCCCTCTTCGATGGAAGGGCGGAATAGGTTGGTGATGGTACCCCCCACCTGGGGACCATACTTCGCCAGTTGATCAACCTGATCGTTCTCCTCCCTGGGCATATGTCGGATGGAGAAGGTCTGGAACATACTGATGACCCCCTTCACCTTTGTCAAGTACAATTAGAGGGTAGGCTCCCTCGCTTCAAATTCTCCGTTGATCTGGGAAACCACCACCATGGAGTCAGTGAGAACCTCCACGTCATGTACTCCCAATTCCCTGGCTAGATATAGCCCTGCGATCACCGCCTTGCACTCGGCCTGATTGTTAGTAATAGAAAATGGATAAATATTATTTGTTTTATCATTGTTCCTTCGGGGCTTTCCAAGATCACCGCCACCCCCAAGGAATGCTAACCTGAGGCACCATACACCAACACCTTCCAAGGAACTGGGCGTGTGAGTTCTGCCTCTGCCACCTCGACCACATAGTCCGCCAGAAAGTCGGCCATTGCTTGGGCCTTGATCGAGAGGCGGGGGACAAAGGAGATATCAAACTCACTTAGCTCCATCGACCATTTGGCCAACCTGCCTGAATGCTCCACCCCCTCAAAGATGTTGCAGAGGGGATGGTCAGTCACCACTCGGATGGAGTGTGCTTGGAAATAGGATCGGAGCCTCCGAGCCAAGATGACCAGAGTGAGGGCCAGCTTCTCCAAGATGGGGTAACGAAGCTCTGCCTTCCTCAGGACCCGACTCACATAATTGATGGGCAACTACTTCTTCCCCTCCTCCCAAACCAGGATGGAGCTCAAGGACTTTGCTCCCACTCCAAGGTGTGGGGATAGGTCTTCCCCTTCTTTTGGTCCTTGTAGGAGCGGATCCTGGGTCAACTGCCTCTTTAGGGCTTCGAATGCCTCCTTGCACTCCCTCGTCCACTCGAACTTCTGCCCCCCCTAATGTCTTGAAGAAGGGGGAGCACTTCTCTCCAGCCCAGGAGAGAAACCTACTCAATCCTTCCAGCTTCCCTGTCAACCGCTACACCTTTTTAGCATTCTAAGGTGACCCCAGCTCCATGATGGCTTTGACCTTGTCAAGGTTTGGCTCGACCCCTGCGGTGGTGAGGAGATGGCCCAAGAACTTCCCCCTGCTGGCCCCGAAAATGGACTTTAGAGGGTTCAACCTCATCTTGTATTTGCGCAAGGTGGTGAAGGTTTCCTCCAGGTCCTGGAGGTGAGAGTCCACATCTCGACACTTGATCATGAGATCATCTACATACACCTCCAAGTTTCTCCCTTTTTTCTTTTGGAATACCCTGTCCATCATTTTCTGGTACGTAGCCTCTGCATTCTTCAGCACAAATGACATCATTTTCTCATAGTAGCACCCATCCCCCATGATGAAGGAGACATCTTTGATGTCGGGGGGGGGGGGGGGGGGGGGGGGGGTGCATCCTGATTTGGTGGTAACCTGAAAATGCATCCAGAAAACTCATTACAGGAAAAACAATGGCTGAGTCAACCAGCGCGTCGATCCAAGGCAAGGGATAACAGTCCTTAGGGCATGATTTATTAGGTAAAGAAAATCAACACACATATGCCACCAGTCGTCTCCTTTTTTAAGCACAACTACATTGGACACCCAGTTGGGGTATTGTATTTCAGATACAAAGCCAGCCTTGAGGATTTTGGCCATGTCCTCCCTGATGGGCCCGACCAGCTTGTCCGCGATGGACCTTTTCTTTTGTTGGATTGGGCGGGCTTCCGGGTCCAGGTTGAGGCGGTGGCAGGAAACATGTGCATCGATCCCTTGCATCTCTAATGCACTCCAGGCGAAGATGTCTACATTCTTCTGGATGCATGTCAGCATCCTCTCCTGGTCCACCGGGGTCAGCCCCCCGCTAACGCGCACCTTCTCCACCCTGCCTCCCTGGGTGAGAACCTTCATCTCCACCACTTCTTCCGCATCATCCAGCCCGGACTGCTCCCCCCATTCTCCAACGTCCCCCTCCTCTAGGACAAGGACCTCCTCAGCTTCCACCACTTCCTCCATGGCCATCACCTCGTCCAACTCCTCCTGCCACCTCCACCTGGGTGCTGTTCTCCTCCTTCATCTCTTCTCCACCGACCTCCTGCTTCGCCTCCTCCATCCAATACTCCATCTCCTCAGCTCCCTCCTGCTAAGAGATGGAGTTCAACGCTGTGACGTAGCACTCCCTCACCACCTTATAGTCACCTTGGACCCGAACCTGGATCCCCTCAGCGCTGAACTTCAGGTACTGATGGAAGGATTAGGGGACACAATGGAAGGCACTGATGAGGGGCCTTTCGAATATGGAATCGTAGCTGTTGGGGGCATCCATGATGACGAACCTTCAGGTACGGGACTGCCACCTAGAGTGACATGGAGCCCTACTCCACCTTCTACCTCCTTCATCTCCCCGAAAAACCCGAACAGAGGCCCATCCAAGGCCAGCACCCTCTTCGCCTCTACTTTCATTGCATCGAACGCCTTTTAGAAAATGACGTTGACGGAGCTCCCATTATCGATGAGGATACGGGATACGGTGAAATTTTTGATGGTCGTCTGGATGACCAGCACATCGCAGAAGGGATCCTCATGATCCAGCATGTCACTTATGGAGAAGGTGATCTTCTCATCTGGGGGTGGGGTTTGGTATGTGGAGCAAACACTCCTTTGGTACATGGTGTATAGGCTCGCCTTCTAGGAAGCCTCAATCCCTACCCCCACATGGATCACCCCAATCCCTCCCCGGGTGTAACGGCCCAAAACAGTGACCTAGAGGCCCACGTCATATAAGCCTAGTGGCATAAGCCCATAGCACGACACTATTACAGAGCTGCAGCCAAGACACCCCGACCCATCTCTAGCCTGTTTTTTAGCATAGTAGGTTATTGAGGACCGAGTTTCGATCCTGTGACCTCCTTGATAAGGAGCCTTAACCGCAACCCTCATCACCAACAGTGCTGGATCGAGTCATCCATCCCGGTATAGTAGGACATCTTTGGCTCCCTGAACCCTTCTTGAACTGGTGCAGAAGAAACCAACTCGCTGAATGTGCTGTAAGACCCCCTTTTTTTTTCTTTTTGGACACCGGGGTCTTAGGCCCAGAACCGCCGTTTTGCGGTGACTCCTTCACGCCCTGAAGAGTCATCACCACAAAGCGCCGATTCTGCCGGCCATTTCGATCACATAAAAGTAGCAAAATAATGAAGTAAATGTAAACTATCTGTCCACAGAGAATCACATGACATAATAAATATAACTACACGAAGGGAGTGTCCACAGAAAATAACATCAGAGTAGCAAACGGGCTTATGCCCGGTACATCAAATCCTCGCTACAAGATCTCTCATGCAGAAACAAAAGTAGAAAACTGCTCAGGGTCGAGACTCACGGTCCCGGCTGTGTGAACTCCGGAGCTAGACTGCCCCACCTCCAAGCGCACCGGTCTCTGGGGCTGCTCCTCCATGCTGGTCTCTGCGATCCCCTAAATGATGCGGTTCGAAAACCGTTAGTCTAAAAGACTAAGTCCTATCATCCCCCACCCCTTCCCCCACGGCTCCTAGGCACCGAGCGGAGAGGAAGAAAGGGGAGGACTCTAAGGTGGAGAATATCAAAAGCAGATGGCAGCGGTCCTATTCTAGCAAGTTCTATAGCATATAAAGACAATAGGCTGTAATATGAAATGTAACCTTCACTTATGTGAAAAACGCATAAGCCAAGGGGTCTTTTGCAAGGCTCCCATCGTATAAAAAGTCCCATACCGATTTATACGCTGGGGTGTCGGTGGTTGAACAGCTGTAACTAAATATCAAAATTAACCTTAATTTATAAACTTGCCCACACAAGCTTATAGACCAAGGGGTCATTTTGCAGGTCCTAAGGTATAAGCGTCCCATTCCACTTATACTTTAGGTGTCAAGGTTAAAGGTAACGATTATGCCATGACATGCAAGTGGGTATGATGGACATGCAAGTGCAACACACACACCCGACTCTGTGCACACAGACCTTTAGTTCCCCCTTTCTGGAGCCGTAACCTCCCAGGATACCTCCGTAGTGGCAGACGGAAGCGGTGGGTTGGGCCTCGCCCACCTCTAAACCAGTAAAGCACTACCGGTCAGACCTATCGTACGCCTCAACGCTTGGTGCACGAAGCAGACTCTTGCGTACTCTTGCTGGCTGGCGCACCGGACTTCTGTTGGCGAAGTGCTAACCACACTAGCCGAGTCAACGTATTGGCGTCGGTGCATCGACCCTCCAATACCGAAGACCCGCCACCTTAATTTCCTTTCCTGTTATGCACATGCAAGTTAGCGTAATCAAGAATCGAGCCGAAGCTCCCCGGACCAACACGTCCGACTCAAGCAATCGAGCCGAAGCTCCCCGGACCCAAAGTCTGCCTTTTAACCATCCGAGCCGAAGCTCCTATCCAACCTCTGGTGCCATCAGTGTTGTGGAATGTGCAACCCTAATTACTAAGTTACACTTTTCAGCTTGTTAAACAGTTTACGTTAACCCAGGACTGCCCCCGGTATTCCCTTTGAAGGGCTCTCAAGGGGCACTAGGAACTATGTTGGGATTACGCCCAGCGTTCCCTTTCGCAAGGTACTTATTTTATTATTGGTTGATTCCCTTACCCTTTATTTCTCATATTTCGATATGCTAATCCTAGGGTAATTTGACTCCAACTCTCCTTGGGTAGGACGATCTTTCGTCGGACCCGAACGCCTATAACCCTAGACAGAACCACACCTTACTCACTCATCTTCCAAAGACGCAGCCCATTCCACTTGTCCAAACCATCAGGACTCATCATACTTGCCCTAATTCACATCCAAATGAAATCCTGCAGTTTTGCTATATGCAGACCACTTAAGCTACATGACCCGTAAAAAGGGAAGTACATGAAATACTCATCCAGTACCCTTATGATAATTATTAGAGGTCTAAAAGGACATTTGAAGCATAAATCCAGAAATTCATAATTTTCCTAATTTGTCTGATAATTAATTTATTTATTCTAATGTCCCAAAAGGCTCAGGTTTGAACATGAAGTACCATATTCCAACAAGATATTATTCCACTAAATTTATGATAATTACAAAATGCCTAATCAACTCTAAATCATAAGTCTCCCAATTTTTCAGCAAGGTTTAGGCCTTTAAATTTAATTTCAAAGATGCCCCATAAAACGTCATATTAAAAGTTTCTATAGTAATAACACCTCCAAAAATTCAGAGAAAATTCAGGGATGATTGTGATGGACTACAAGTACCCTAGAAAAAGTTTCATAATTTATCATTTGGAAATAAAGCTATATTTGATTTTCTTATGAACTCTCTAATTTAGGTGTTAATGAACAAAGTATGCTAATCAGTCATCAAATAATTCCACAAAAATTTCCATATGATAACATTGAGCTAAAAACACTATGCAGGAAGTTTCATGATTTTTCAGTAAGTAATGGCCTCTGACAAGAATTATTAATATGTAATCAAAATAAAGCACTTGTGAAGTAGATGCCCTAAATAGATACCCAAAAATTCTAACAAAATTCATACAAGCTTATTATAACCTAAAACCAACTCTGCTCATGTTTCATACCCTCTCTATGGGCAGTGAGACCACAATAGCCAAAATAATTATTAGGGCATTACTATTGATTACAAATGAAGTGCTATAACCATTGTCCAAAATTCCTCAAGTAAATTGTCAGAGGCTCAAAATACCCTAGCCCCTTCACTACCCAAATTTGGTTAAGGTTCAAGATGTTTAGCTAACCTAAACCTACACTACAAGTTTTAGGTCCTAAGCTAGGGTTAGAGTTTTGGGGGCTCTACCATTTTCAAAGTTAGCTAATATTTTTAACAGAGGGTTATATATGTAGTAGGAACCTCCTTGCAAAAATTGAAGTTCATCCAAGGTGTTTAGGACTCATACCCTTCACAAGGCCAAAAGGTCCCTCCTTAGGGTTTGACCTAGGAACTTAGGGCAAATCTATTCCTCCCTATCCCATATTCCATGGGGAGGTGATGAGTGCCCTAACAAGTCAGTGGCCCAAATTTCAGCCTCTGTTGAGGTGATTTGGTCACTCAAAATCAAAAGTGCAACTTTTGACCAAAATGCCCTTTTTAAGGTATAGCTAGGGTTGGGTCAAAACCTGTTCAAAACACATCCAAATTGAATGAACGTTTATACAGATACCTAATTGGAACCCAGGGACCACTCACCAAGATTTGGGAGGGTTTGGAGGTGTTTAGGGCACCTATTTAATTTATCTAATACTTATTAAATATTTACAAAAACTATAGAAATATTTTCTCCAAAAATTCCCATTTTTGGGCAGGCCATAGGTATATCTAAGATAGACTCTCTGCCAAAATTTCAGCTAATTTGGGCTAGGGGTGAAGAGTGGGCACTCAATTTAATGACTGCCTAGCCCTAAGGGTATGTCCCACCAAAATGGGTGCCTTGGTCAAACCAGACGCCTAAATGGGTTCAAACCAATTTTAAAATAAAGTAGACAGAAAGGGCTACAAATCATGTGTTGATCATTTTCTCATATAGAGCCTCTAACTATTTTTAAAAATTTAAAACATTAAATGTCAAAGGTGTGACAAAATGAAATAAATAACATTAATTTCCTATAGTTTAATACTGATGCAGCACGAATCTTGGCGCAAGGATCAACGGCATCTGGTCATCGTCTTCATTGAGCCGACGGCTGAGATTCGTCCCGCCTGGAGCGATTTCCAAGCCCTGCCGCCGGCGATCCAGCCCCTTCCCCGGCCGGCCACCGCCACCAACACCTCCGTTGAGGTGGTGGCTATCGCCAGGCGGCGGCTCCGCCGCCGGAGAGGCGTTTTCCGGCGGATATAGCAAGAGGTTTTCTTGCCGAAACCGGGAAAAATCCCGGATTGGATCGGGCTCAATTGAGCCCGAAACTCAAGCCTAATTAATCCTAAGATCTACCCGCGGGTTAAGGAGAGGAGGAGGACCTTCCTGGCGGCCTGGATGCGAGAGGAGCGGCGGGACGCCATTGACGATGGCGGCGGCGCTCGGCTTCTGCAACTGCACAGTGGAATGGCTCGTCTCCTCCAGGTAAACGCTCTAAAATGATCCCCTCGGCTCCCTGAAGGTGTTTAAATGGCAAATGGGGGAGAGGGGAGGCTGGTTCTTCAATGGCCATTAACACCATTAAAGGTGTGGCTCGGGTTGTGTGGAGGGGGGCTGAACCCACCCCTTGGTGGCCGGGAAACGGCTGGAATCAACTCCTCTCTCCTAGAGGAGTTGATTGCAGCCATAATTGGTGGTTGTTAGTCTCCCTTGGCCGGCCTCTCACTTCCCCCTTCTTCTTCCTCATTTTCTCTCTCCTCCATTATCATGGAGAGGAGCTCCTTTCTCTCTCGTAGTCACCTCTGGTTGACTAGTCAGCCTCACAAACTAAATGCAGCCCACTTGATTATGATGGTCATGGGAATGGGTTTAGCCTAAGGGAGAAGTGGCTTGGGCTTGGGTTAGCCCTTTTTGGGCTAAGTTTGATTTGACCCAAATGAGGGTTGACCTGGTCAATTTGACCATCTAGGTTGACCCCATTGGGTCCTGGGTGACCCATTGGCTTCCCTTAGGGTCTAGGTAGGGTTATGTAGGGTTACCCTGTACTTGGGAGGTCACATACCCTTAGTAAGGGTACTTTGACCAGGTTAGGGCTTGAGTTGACTTGGGTAAACCTGGCCTCTAGGGCTGTCCCCAATGTGTCCTGAGTGACCATTTGACCTCACTTTAGGGTTAGGAGGGCATAGGAGGGGTCCTTTAGGCTAGGAGTAGGTCAGTTGGCCCTAAGTAGGCTAGTTTGACCCATTTAGGGCTAGGGTTGACCTTGGTCAACTGGGCCTCTTGGGTTGACCCTAATGGGTCCTTTTGGCTCTAATGGGTCTCCCAAGGATTAGGGGTGTTGTGGTAGGGTCTTGGGGTTAAGGTGTAGCCCATGGTCATCCTAAGCCATTGTTTAGAGTTCTACTATTTGCAGACCATGATGGTCTCCACCTTTTTGTCCCCTATCTCCTGGCCCATTTCTGGCTTCCTAGGGTTTGTCATGACCTAGTCATGGCTAAAACCATTCTTAGGGTCTAGTTGGAAATGGGATGTTACAAATCCCAATAAACAAAACAAAGATTTCGTCCCCGAAATCAAGGTTGGGCCTACGGGTCTTACTACCGAAGGAAAGAGTCTTGTAACATCCCATTATGACGCCTTGTTTATTAAATTAGATTTTACGGGAAAACTTAGATCTAAGACCCTTTCGCCCAATCGGCAAGCCAAAATCCCAATAAACAAGGATAAGCCCCCAATAAACAAAAGATAAGCCTCTATCTACCTAGAGCAGCCCTTAGTATACTTATAGCAGGAAAAATAAATTAACATCTTGAGGGGTCTGAGAGGTATACCTGACTGAATAGCTCGGGGTATCTTTGTCGCATCAGGTCCTGTGGCTCCCAGGTATGCTCCTCCTGGCCGTGATTCCTCCACAGGATCTTGACTAGTGGGACCTTCTTGCGTCGCAAGACCCGCACTCCTCGGTCGTCGATCCTCAAAGGCTCCAAACGAACCGACCGGTCTGAAGCTACCGGCCCTTCGGTGGTCAAAATCTGCTGCTCCGGGCGTAGCAGAGCCCTCCTCAAAGAAGAAATGTGGAAGACGTCGTGCAGCGCTTCCAGCTCTGGTGGTAACTCCAGCCGGTAGGCTAGGGGTCCGATCCGCTCCAGGATCCTGTAAGGGCCCATGTACCTAGGGCTGAGCTTCTTCCTCCGACCACGTACCCGCGAGACTCCATGCATGGGCCGGATCTTCAGAAACACCCGGTCCCCCACCTGGAACTCCACCTGCCGATGCCGGGCGTCATAGTACTTAGCCTGTCTACTCTGTGCCTCGAGCATCCTGTCCCTGATCAGCCTCACCTGTGCCTCGGTGTCTTCAACAAACTCTGATCCCAACACTTTCGGATCTTCGTTCTGCACCCAAGAAAGCGAGGTCCGGCATCTCCTCCCGTACAAGGCTTCGTAAGGCGCCATCCTGATGCTGGACTGGTGGCTGTTGTTATAGGAAAACTCGACAAGGGGTAAGAGTTTCTCCCACGTTTCCCCGCGGTCCAAGATGCATAGCCTCAAAAGGTCCTCCAGCGTCCGGTTGGTGCGTTCTGTCTGTCCGTCTGTCTGGGGGTGGAATGCAGTGCTGAAGGTCAATCGCGTGCCTAAGTAAGCTTGCACGGATCTCCAATCCCTGGAGGTGAACCGGCCATCCCGATCTGACACTATCGTCCTGGGCACGCCATGATAACGAATGAACTGTTCCACAAACTTCCGCACCAGTACTCCTACTGAATCATCCTTCCTGATCGGTATAAATCGAGCCACCTTGGTCAACCGATCAACGATTACCCAGATCGAGTCATTCCCTGTCCGAGACCGGGGAAACGCATGTATGAAGTCCATGGCTATGTCATCAAACTTCCACTCCGGCACCGGGAGTGGCTGCAATAATCCTGCGGGGTTCCTGCACTCCGCCTTCACTAGCTGACATGCCTCACAATGGGTCACGAAGTGTGAGACATCCTTCTTCATGCCCGGCCAGTACATCGTCTTCTTCAAATCAGCCGTCATCTTTGTGATCCCCGGGTGTACAGAATACCGGCTGCAGTGCGCCTCCGTCATAATATCCTCCCGAATCTGGCCTCCCTCCGGTATGTACACCCGTCCTCTGAAGCACACCAGGTCATCCCTCAGTGTGTAGTCTCCTGCAGTGCCTGCCTCCAGAGCTTGGAAGATGGGTTCCAACTTGGCATCCTGCCTCTGTCCCTCTCTGACCCGGTCTCTGATGTCATCGGTAGCGCCTATCGCGGCCAAGTACTCCTCATAGAGCTCAGGATCATCAGACGATACCAGAGTAATGTGCATGTCCTCTAGTCTCTGCAGCAGCTCCATAGACATCAACTGAGGCGCTGCTCCTGCTGTGGCAGCTCTCCTACTCAGTGCATC
Source organism: Platanthera guangdongensis (assembly GCA_039583875.1). NCBI lineage: Eukaryota > Viridiplantae > Streptophyta > Magnoliopsida > Asparagales > Orchidaceae > Platanthera > Platanthera guangdongensis. Next base: position 57,392,419 of record CM077164.1, on the reverse strand, counting down.
CGCTACCACGTTCGCCTTCCCCGGGTGGTAATGCATCTCATACTGATAGTCAGAAAGGAACTCCACCCACCGCCTCTGCCTGATGTTTAGTTCCTTCTGCGTGTCCACGTACTTAAGGTTCTTATGATCGGAGTATATGTCACAGTGGACTCCATAAAGGTAGTGCCGCCATATTTTTAGTGCGAATACAACTGCTCCCATCTCCATGTCGTGCACTGGGTAGTTCTTCTCATGGGTCTTCAGCTGGCGGGAAGCATAAGCTATGACGTGTCCGTTCTGCATCAGTACTGCTCCCATCCCCTGATATGATGCGTCGGTGTAGACCTGAAATCCCTCCCTCCCCGAGGGGAGAGTAAGAATGGGAGCCGAGGTCAGCCGATCCTTCAGCTCCTGGAAAGTTGTCTGGCACTGCGGGGTCCACACGAACGGTGCCTCCTTCTTCGTCAAGGATGTGAGCGGGAGGGCGATTCGAGAGAATCCCTCCACGAACTTCCGATAGTAACCGGCAAGTCCTAGAAAACTCCGTACGTCAGTGGCTGTTTTCAGCTGCGGCCACTCCGAAATAGCTTGAATCTTTGCCGGGTCCACTGCCAGCCCGGCTCCGCTGATAATGTGGCCTAAGAAAGCCACCTCCTTCAGCCAGAACTGACACTTACTGAACTTCGCATAAAGGCGATGCTCCCGCAGTCTCTCCAAGGTCAGTGCCAGATGTCGTGTGTGCTCCTCCTCCGTCTTAGAATAGATAAGGATGTCGTCTATGAACACTATGACGAACACATCCAAATAAGCCTCGAAGACCCGGTTCATGAGGCTCATAAATGCCGACGGAGCATTCGTGAGCCCGAAGGCATCACGATGAACTCATACAATCCATATCGGCTACTAAAGGCCGTCTTCGGAATATCCTCCTCCTGGATCCGCAGCTGGTAGTAGCCTGACCTCAAGTCCAGCTTCGAAAAATAATGGGCTCCCTCCAGCTGATCGAACAACTCGTCTATCCTGGGGAGCGGATAGGTATTTCGGACGGTCAGCTTGTTTAGTGCTCGATAGTCGATGCACAGGCGTAAAGTGTCGTCCTTCTTCTTCACGAATAGTACAGGAGCTCCCCATGATGAGGAGCTCGGCCTAACAAATCCTGCTTCCACCAGCTCCTGCAACTGTGTCCGAAACTCCGCCAACTCCTTTGGGGCCATCCGATAAGGGGCCTTGGATACCGGTTTAGCCCCTGGTACCAACTGAATCTGGAAGTCCTTCTCCCTATGCGGAGGTAGTCCTGGCAGCTTATCCGGAAAAATATCGGCGTAGTCACGAACCACCGGAATGTTAGCAATCAGGTCCTTCTCCTCAGTCATCTCGAATAATACTTGATATACCTCGTCCCTTGCATATGAGCCTTAACGGCCTGAATAGATGAAAGCAGGCGACGAGAGACCGGTGTAGTACCTTCGAATGTCGCATAAGTATCGCCGTGGATCAGCACGACCCTCCTTGCTGGGCAATCAATCTGGGCATGGTTCCAGACAAGCCATGTCATGCCCAAGACGAGGTCGAAGTCCGGCATCCTCAGGATCGTCGCCGGGGCCTCGAGTGTCAACCCGTCTATGGTAACCTCCAGGAGGCACTTTTCTGTGGACTGGATCTCCATCCCATTGGGGAGGCGCACCCTCCTGGGTAGTCCCGTATAACAACGAATATGATCCAGGTCCTTGACGAAATCCTCCGACACAAAGTTGTGCGATGCCCCCGTGTCGAACAGGGTATGGGCAGGCTTGCCGCACACCATCACCATTCCTAAATCAGTTTGAAAGAAACTCTGGTGTAAGGTTTTCTAACCTAGGTCGTTTAGTAGTTCTATTAACACTTAATATGAGTAATGAATGAATCCAAAATTAAGATTACTCTCATACCTGCAATAATCCTGTCCGGGTTCCGGGGCTGTGCTAAGTCCAAAGGGTAAATCTGCTCCCCATTCTGCCTGCGGTCGCCTCCCTGGTAACCATGTCCTCGGCCGCGTCCTCGGCCTCCGAAATGCTGGGCCGGTGGGCCACCCCGTGGTGCTGGAGGTGGTGCCCCCCTCATAGGGCAGTCTCTCCGGAGATGTCCCACCTGGTGACAATGGAAGCACTCCGGCGGGGGATACGCCATACCCCGGGGTCTCTGCATCTCCTGGATCCGGAGAGGTTGAGGGGCCAAAACCACCTGCTCTCTCAGCTCCTGCCTCAACTCCTGACGAGGCTGCTCCTCTGCCCTCCTTCCATCTGGTATGGTGCCTCGCCGCTGATCATTTCGGGCCCTCCGGCCCTGGTCCTCCGCTTGCCGTTTCCGGCCCCAAGTGGTGTGCCAGTCGGCCTCAATCCTCTTCGCCATCTCCAAAATCCGGGAGATGGGCCCGTCAGAGACAAAAAGCAAGGCCTCCCTTAACTCCTCTTTTAGGCCCTTATAAAACCTCTTGACGTAACCTGCTTCGTCCAGCTGATAGGAGCCCGCATATCGGGCCAAATGATCGAACTCTCGGTGGTACTCCACCACTGTCCTGGTGCCCTGCCTCAGCTGCAAGAACCGCTCCTCCAACTCGTCCCTGACCGACTGAGGAACAAAGTGCTCCAGCAGCGTGGCCCTGAATTCTTCCCAAGTAATTTCTGCAATCTCCCTATCAGCAAAAGCCGTGTCCAACAGCGTCTTCCACCACTGCTTAGCATGTGACTCCAAGCAAGATACCACTAGGGCCACCCTCTCCTCCCAAGGGCATCGTATCCCAGTCAACATCTCGTACATAACATCCAGCCACTCCTCTGTCCGTACTGCCGACTCTGTCCATAAGTATGATGGGGGGGAGAGTCCTCGGAAGGTGCTCATCCAGTTGGCCCCTGGGTTTGGCTGCTGGGCTGGAGCTTGCTGAGCCCGGAAGGCCTCAAGGATAGCTGTAAGGGTCTGCCCCATGTCTGACTGGAGGAAAGGTGTAGGGACCATGGGAGGTGGTGCAATGTCTGGAGTCTGCTGAGCTCCACCTTGTGGGGTGGGCTGAGCTGGGGGCTGCAAAACGAACTACATTAGTAGGTAATCGACTCAATGCCTAATGAAAGTGGACAATTTACATGTGATTCCCCCCATATGGGCACACCACTGCTTCCGCTGCTTAGTTTGTCCCCAAACTAAACCCGCGCGGGGGTGACCCAGGGTTGTGGACGGCTACTTTTCGATCGAGGTCTGCCTCTGATACCACTTGTAAGACCCCCTTTTTTTCTTTTTGGACACCGGGGTCTTAGGCCCAGAACCTGCCGTTTTGCGGTGACTCCTTCACGCCCTGAAGAGTCATCACCACAAAGCGCCGATTCTGCCGCCATTTCGATCACATAAAAGTAGCAAAATAATGAAGTAAATGTAAACTATCTGTCCACAGAGAATCACATGACATAATAAATATAACTCCACGAAGGGAGTGTCCACAGAAAATAACATCAGAGTAGCAAACGGGCTTATGCCCGGTACATCAAATCCTCGCTACAAGATCTCTCATGTAGAAACAAAAGTAGAAAACTGCTCAGGGTTGAGACTCACGGTCCCGGCTGTGTGAACTGCGGAGCTAGACTGCCCCACCTCCAAGCGCACCGGTCTCTGGGGCTGCTCCTCCATGCTGGTCTCCGCGATCCCCTAAATGATGCGGTTCGAAAACCGTTAGTCTAAAAGACTAAGTCCTATCATCCCCCACCCCTTCCCCCACGGCTCCTAGGCACCGAGCGGAGAGGAAGAAAGGGGAGGACTTGAAGGTGGAGAATATCAAAAGCAGATGGCAGCGGTCCTATTCTAGCAAGTTCTATAGCATATAAAGACAATAAGGCTGTAATATGAAATGTAACCTTCACTTATGTGAAAAACGCATAAGCCAAGGGGTCTTTTGCAAGGCTCCCATCGTATAAAAAGTCCCATACCGATTTATACGCTGGGGTGTCGGTGGTTGAACAGCTGTAACTAAATATCAAAATTAACCTTAATTTATAAACTTGCCCACACAAGCTTATAGACCAAGGGGTCGTTTTGCAGGTCCTAAGGTATAAGCGTCCCATTCCACTTATACTTTAGGTGTCAAGGTTAAAGGTAACGATTATGCCATGACATGCAAGTGGGTATGATGGACATGCAAGTGCAACACACACACCCGACTCTGTGCACACAGACCTTTAGTTCCCCCTTTCTGGAGCCGTAACCTCCCAGGATACCTCCGTAGTGGCAGACGGAAGCGGTGGGTTGGGCCTCGCCCACCTCTAAACCAGTAAAGCACTACCGGTCAGACCTATCGTACGCCTCAACGCTTGGTGCACGAAGCGGACTCCTGCGTACTCTTGCCTGGCTGGCGCACCGGACTTCTGTTGGCGAAGTGCTAACCACACTTAGCCGAGTCAACGTATTGGCGTCGGTGCATCGACCCTCCAATACCGAAGACCCACCACCTTAATTTCCTTTCCTGTTATGCACATGCAAGTTAGCGTAATCAAGAATCGAGCCGAAGCTCCCCGGACCAACACGTCCGACTCAAGAAATCGAGCCGAAGCTCCCCGGACCCAAAGTCCGCCTTTTAACCATCCGAGCCGAAGCTCCTATCCAACCTCTGGTGCCGTCAGTGTTGTGGAATGTGCAACCCTAATTACTAAGTTACACTTTTCAGCTTGTTAAACAGTTTACGTTAACCCAGGACTGCCCCCGGTATTCCCTGTGAAGGGCTCTCAAGGGGCACTAGGAACTATGTTGGGATTACGCCCAGCGTTCCCTTTCGCAAGGTACTTATTTTATTATTAGTTGATTCCCTTACCCTTTATTTCTCATATTTCGATATGCTAATCCTAGGGTAATTTGACTCCAACTCTCCTTGGGTAGGACGATCTTTCGTCGGACCCGAACGCCTATAACCCTAGACAGAACCACACCTTACTCACTCATCTTCCAAAGACGCAGCCTATTCCACTTGTCCAAACCATCAGGACTCATCATACTTGCCCTAATTCACATCCAAATGAAATCCTGCAGTTTTGCTATATGCAGACCACTTAAGCTACATGACCCGTAAAAAGGGAAGTACATGAAATACTCATCCAGTACCCTTATGATAATTATTAGAGGTCTAAAAGGACATTTGAAGCATAAATCCAGAAATTCATAATTTTCCTAATTTGTCTGATAATTAATTTATTTATTCTAATGTCCCAAAAGGCCCAGGTTTGAACATGAAGTACCATATTCAGACAAGATATTATTCCACTAAATTTATGATAATTACAAAATGCCTAATAAACTCTAAATCCTAAGTCTCCCAATTTGTCAGCAAGGTTTAGGCCTTTAAATTTAATTGCAAAGATTCCCCATAAAAAGTCATATTAAAAGATTCTATAGTAATAACACCTCCAAAAATTCAGAGAAAATTCAGGGATGATTGTGATGGAATACAAGTACCCTAGAAAAAGTTTCATAATTTATCATTTGGAAATAAAGCTATATTTGATTTTCTTATGAACTCTCTAACTTAAGGGTTAATGAACAAAGTATGCTAATCAGTCATCAAATAATTCCACAAAAATTTCCATATGATAACATTGAGCTAAAAACACTATGCAGTAAGTTGCATGATTTTTCAGTAAGTAATGGCCTCTGACAAGAATTATTAATATGTAATCAAAATAAAGCACTTGTGAAGTAGATGCCCTAAATAGATACCCAAAAATTCTAACAAAATTCATACAAGCTTATTATAACCTAAAACCAACTCTTCTCATGTTTCATACCCTCTCTATGGGCAGTGAGACCACAATAGCCAAAATAATTATTAGGGCATTACTATTGATTACAAATGAAGTGCTATAACCATTGTCCAAAATTCCTCAAGTAAATTGTCAGAGGCTCAAAATACCCTAGCCCCTTCACTACCCAAATTTGGTTAAGGTTCAAGATGTTTAGCTAACCTAAACCTACACTACAAGTTTTAGGTCCTAAGCTAGGGTTAGAGTTTTGGGGGCTCTACCATTTTCAAAGTTAGCTAATATTTTTAACAGAGGGTTATATATGTCCTAGGAACCTCCTTGCAAAAATTGAAGTTCATCCAAGGTGTTTAGGACTCATACCCTTCACAAGGCCAAAAGGTCCCTCCTTAGGGTTTGACCTAGGAACTTAGGGCAAATCTATTCCTCCCTATCCCATATTCCATGGGGAGGTGATGAGTGCCCTAATAAGTCAGTGGCCCAAATTTCAGCCTCTGTTGAGGTGATTTGGTCACTCAAAATCAAAATTGCAACTTTTGACCAAAATGCCCTTTTTAAGGTATAGCTAGGGTTGGGTCAAAACCTGTTCAAAACACATCCAAATTGAATGCAATTTTATACAGATACCTAATTGGAACCCAGGGACCACTCACCAAGATTTGGGAGGGTTTTGAGGTGTTTAGGGCACCTATTTAATTTATCTAATACTTATTAAATATTTACAAAAACTATAGAAATATTTTCTCCAAAAATTCCCATTTTTGGGCAGGCCCTAGGTATATCTAAGATAGACTCTCTGCCAAAATTTCAGCTAATTTGGGCTAGGGGTGAAGAGTGGGCACTCAATTTAATGACTGCCTAGCCCTAAGGGTATGTCCCACCAAAATGGGTGCCCTGGTCAAACCAGAAGCCTAAATGGGTACAAACCAATTTTACAATAAAGTAGACAGAAAGGGATACAAATCATGTGTTGATCATTTTCTCATACAGAGCCTCTAACTATTTTTAAAAATTTAAAACATTAAATGTCAAAGGTGTGACAGAATGAAATAAATAACATTAATTTCCTATAGTTTAATACTGATGCAGCACGAATCTTGGCGCAAGGATCAACGGCATCTGGTCATCGTCTTCATTGAGCCGACGGCTGAGATTCGTCCCGCCTGGAGCGATTTCCAAGCCCTGCCGCCGGCGATCCAGCCCCTTCCCCGGCCGGCCACCGCCACCAACACCTCTGTTGAGGTGGTGGCTATCGCCAGGCGGCGGCTCCGCCGCCGGAGAGGCATTTTCCGGCGGATATAGCAAGTGGTTTTCTTGCCGAAACCGGGAAAAATCCCGGATTGGATCGGGCTCAATTGAGCCCGAAACTCAAGCCTAATTAATCCTAAGATCTACCCGCGGGTTAAGGAGAGGAGGAGGACCTTCCTGGCGGCCTGGATGCGAGAGGAGCGGCGGGACGCCATTGACGACGGCGGCGGCGCTCGGATTCTGCAACTGCACATTGGAATGGCTCGTCTCCTCCAGGTAAACGCTCTAAAATGATCCCCTCGGCTCCCTGAAGGTGTTTAAATGGCAAATGGGGGAGAGGGGAGGTTGGTTCTTCAATGGCCATTAACACCATTAAAGGTGTGGCTCGGGTTGTGTGGAGGGGGGCTGAACCCACCCCTTGGTGGCCGGGAAATGGCTGGAATCAACTCCTCTCTCCTAGAGGAGTTGATTGCAGCCATAATTGGTGGCTGTTAGTCTCCCTTGGCCGGCCTCTCACTTCCCCCTTCTTCTTCCTCATTTTCTCTCTCCTCCATTATCATGGAGAGGAGCTCCTTTCTCTCTCCTAGTCACCTCTGGTTGACTAGTCAGCCTCACAAACTAAATGCAGCCCACTTGATTATGATGGTCATGGGAATGGGTTTAGCCTAAGGGAGAAGTGGCTTGGGCTTGGGTTAGCCCTTTTTGGGCTAAGTTTGATTTGACCCAAATGAGGGTTGACCTGGTCAATTTGACCATCTAGGTTGACCCCATTGGGTCCTGGGTGACCCATTGGCTTCCCTTAGGGTCTAGGTAGGGTTATGTAGGGTTACCCTGTACTTGGGAGGTCACATACCCTTAGTAAGGGTACTTTGACCAGGTTAGGGCTTGAGTTGACTTGGGTCAACCTGGCCTCTAGGGCTGTCCCCAATGTGTCCTGAGTGACCATTTGACCTCACTTTAGGGTTAGGAGGGCATAGGAGGGGTCCTTTAGGCTAGGAGTAGGTCAGTTGGCCCTAAGTAGGCTAGTTTGACCCATTTAGGGCTAGGGTTGACCTTGGTCAACTAGGCCTCTTGGGTTGACCCTAATGGGTCCTTTTGGCTCTAATGGGTCTCCCAAGCATTAGGGGTGTTGTGGTAGGGTCTTGGGGTTAAGGTGTAGCCCATGGTCATCCTAAGCCATTGTTTAGAGTTCTACTATTTGCAGACCATGATGGTCTCCACATTTTTGTCCACTATCTCCTGGCCCATTTCTGGCTTCCTAGGGTTTGTCATGACCTAGTCATGGCTAAAACCATTCTTAGGGGTCTAGTTGGAAATGGGATGTTACATGTGCTACCTACCCCTGTTCGGCGAGCCGGAGGGTCTCACACCCCCATCTCGCCAAACCAGCCTCCGCTCGCTGAGCCCAGGAAAAGCACTCGCCTGGGGAGCTCGCATCTACTCCCCTACTCTGCAATCTCCTTCCCAGCTCGCCGAGCTGGGGCAACCTCGCCTAGAGCTGGGGCCGTGGTGATTGGGACTGCTGGAGTCGAGCACTCGGCTCGTGCGCTGAGTGCGAACCTAAGGAGGTTGAGCACCTCCTGCCTGAACTCCTCGAACATCCCCATTGTGGCGAGAGGGGGAGGGGTGGCGAGTTGGACCTATCTGAGCCTTGCCCTTCTCCTCCAACCATTTAGCCTGCTGAAGATTTTTTGTGTTGACCACTCTCCACGCTCACTGCACCAAAATGTTGAAACCAAAAACTCAATCTCTATGGAGTTCACCCTTGGGGAAGGGGTGATCGCACATTTACTTCTCTCCCGCGAGCTAAATAATGATGGAAAAAGGGACAAGGGACAGACCCAAGGGCCCGGCGTGGAGGTCCCACCACACACCCGGAAGATCTTAGAGCGTTTCCCCTCCCTAGAAAAATGCTGAGCTAAGCATACCACAGAAAGCATAATAAGACCGGGGCACAAGTGACCATGCCTTCCGAGGTACCCCCTTGGGTCTATTTATAGATTTCTGGAAACGGCCTGCAAATATCCAACCTCTGCTGTCCTGAGCAGCAATGTGCAGCCCAACTTGGTTTGCCAACAACATAACTCCGCTATTCCACTAGGATATAGGCAGGCCAATGAGGGTTAAATGGTAAAAACATATCACAAGAAATAGGGCAAGTGTCCCTCTGGAGCCTCTACTCGCCGGGGGCGGCGAGTACTCGATGGAGCTGATGCTCCCGCCTCTATCCCCCCGGGGTGAGTGCAGGCCCGGCATGCCCCACTCGCATGCTGCCTGCCGAGCCTCCTGGGGCGAGTGCAGGCCTTGCCTGCCCCACTCGCCTGCTGCTCGTCGAGCCCCTGGGCGAGTGCGAGCCAACCTTCCCCACTCTCCCCCTCAAACAATTCACACCACCTGGACGAGCCGGAATGCGGATCTTGGCCGATATGGTTCATGTCTCCCACTACTCACCGGATATGGGGTTGTACATTATCCATCCGCCGGACTGAACACGCCCCCCGGTCACGCCCGTGACCAGTGCGTGTAATCTGAAATTTTTTGCTTATAAATAAAAGTTTTTTGTATGAACCAAGGGTTCAACTTTTTGAACCATTTGGCTGTTGGAGTGTTGTTTGGGTGCCTTTTGAGCTATGTAAGGAGATTTACTCCCTCTCTCTCAAGTGTTTGCTTTAGTTTTCTGTAACTCTACTTTTGTCATTAATAAAATATGCTATTTTTTCTCTCCTTATGATTTTTTTGAATGTATCTTAGTGCCCTTCTTTCAGTGATCTTTCGTATCTTTGATTTTTTTCTTTAAAATGTGTGTGTGTGTGTGTGTGTGTGTATGAGAGTAAAGTTGTTCTTATTTTTTTCCTTAGCTTTGTTCTAGTTTATTTTCCATTTGATTTAGTGTTGTTATAAAAACCTTGTTTATCTTTGTTTTTATCTTTAAAATGGGTGTGTGTTTGTGTGTGTGAGGATGATTTTAAGTTTTATGTTTTCATATTTTTATTTTACTTAGTTTTTTATTTTAGGTTTTCTTATAGTTAGTTAGTGTTATGATAGCTTTTCTCACTGTTTCCTTTATCTTAGATGCTTTCTAAATAGCTTTGTATTCATTCTTATGGGTTTATAAAAAGGGTTTTTAAAGTGTTTTTTTTATTTTCTTTAACTTAGATTTTCTCTTTTAAGGAGTAAAGCGTTTTGTTCCTTTTTTACCTTATTTCTACTTTTTAAGCATTTTTATGTAGTCATAAGAATGAAAAAATGTTGTTTTAATTTTTGAAACACGTTGATTTTTGCATTTATTTTCAAAACTTTTTCCTTCTTTAATTTTTAATTCCTCTTTTTATGCATTTTTAGCAAGTTCTAATGGTAGAAATGTAATCGTTTTAATTTTTTGATCACTTTGATTTTCTCTTTTTTCTTGTGTGTGTGAGTGTATGAGCTAGTTTGTTTTATCTTTCTTTATCACTTTCTATCCTTCAAAGTTGAGTGTGTGCGTGTATGAGATATCTTTTATCGCTTTCATTTCCGTCCTACTCATTTGAGTAGGACTTGTCATTTCTCACCTACTCGTTTGAGTAGGACTTCAATTTACTGCTTTAATTTCTCGTCTACTCGTTTGAGTAGGACTTGTCATTTTACTTCTTTCATTTCCCGCCTACTCGTTTGAGTAGGACTTGTCATTTCCCGCCTACTCATTTGAATAGGACTCACAATTTCCCGCCTACTTGTTTGAGTAGGACTTGTCATTTTACCGCTTTCACTTCCCGCCTACTCGTTTGAGTATGACTTGTCATTTTCTCCTACTCATTTGAGTAGGACTTGCAATTTACTGCTTTCATTTCCCGCCTACTCGTTTGAGTAGGACTTGTCATTTCCCTCCTACTCGTTTGAATAAGACTTGCAATTTCAATTATGTAATTTTCTTTTTTGTAACTTAGCTTTTTTCCCTTTATTATGGCTTTTGTTTAGTGCGTGCATTTTCCTTTTTAGTAAGCTCTTCCCTTTCGAATGTTAGGCTATTTTATGTCATTTTCTTTATAACCCTTCAGCGTTTAGTTTTAAAATCATGCCTCACCAAACTCATAAGTCGTCCGCATTGTGATGAGTGGCTAAGCGCTCTTAGCCCTCAATATCGACGAGCATTGGGACATAAAAATCTTTTAAAATAATTAAAGGGCTTATTTTTCTCTTTAATTAAAAACTTAAGGTTTACACCGGGTATACGATGCGTAGAACCACATATCGATGTGTGGGATCTATTTCTATTATCCATATGCTAGGATAGCTGAGAGGCCGAGCGTATGGACTGATCACCCTTGGGTAAAGAGAATTGCTCACTAACCCTCGAGAGAGGAGGCGCGGAATTCTTCCGTATTGGGTCCCCCCCCAATAGCGGGGTTCTTAGCATAAAGCAGGCATTAAGAGTAATCCTTCGTCGAACGAGAGCTCGGTTGAATAGTCTTAATGTTCAGGTGGGCGATATCCCTAGAGATAAGTGAGCTCATTCTTTTAGAACCTCTGCGGCCAAGTTTCCTCTTTAATTGAATTGAAACCTAGGATCTCTAGTTATATAAATTTATTTTAATCCTAACATAATTTGATACCGAGCGTTATTTCGTCATCGATCATTTTCTAAATCTATTTTCAGCTCTTTCTTATAGCTGCCTTAGTTAATTAATCTGACTGTTGGGTACATTGGTTTAAATGTACCTGATTTGAAGAAGCCTCACCCAACTCAATGATATACATCAAAATGTATTTGATGTATTTTGAGTTACTTGTGCAGGTTAAGTATTTGCAGGACTGAAGCAAAAATTTCTAAGTCCATGTGTCGACACCAAGAGGGAAAGTGTCGACACTTGAGAAGACTTGTGTCGACACCCATACAAGCAGTGTCGACACTTGGAGTCATTGTGTCGACACCTGGGATGCAAAGTCGACACCAGACACAAAGTGTCGACACAAGGAGCTGTGTCGACACTCAATGAAGAAAGTACAGTAAAGCAGTGTCGACACCCAGTGAAGCTGTGTCTACACCAGAAAGTGTCGACACTTGGAGCTGTGTCGACACTCAGCAAAAGTCAGCGGAGACTAAGTATAAGTGTCAACACCCAGAACAATGTGTCGACACTCAACAAAAGAGTCAACACTTAAAGAAAGTGTCGACACAAGACAGTATGTGTCGACACTCAGCTGAAGACTCAACACTTGAAGAAAGTGTCGACACATGGAGCTGTGTCGACACTTAACAAAGAACAGCAAGATCAACAAAATATTCTAAGTACAAGTGTCGACACTAAGACTATGTGTCGACACTCAGCTGAAGTCTCAACAGAAGAATCAAGTGTCGACACAAGGAGCTGTGTCGACACTCAGCAAGTATCAACATTGAAGACTATGTGTCGACACCAAGAAGTAGTGTCGACACTTAAGAGATTCAACACAAGAAGTTGTGTCGACACAAAGGAGATGTGTCGACACTTAGAAGAATTCAGCAAAAGATAGAAGATCAAGTACTTATGTCGACACTCAATTTCAGTGTCGACACATGCAGAAGAAATTGTGTCGAGACATAGAATCTACAACACAAGGAGTTGTGTCGACACCTTGTAGACTTGTGTCGACACTTACACAACTTGTGTCGACACTTGGTCTATAAGTGTCGATACTTAAAGACAGAAAGTCTCGACACTTTCAGACAGTTAGAGAACTTTCAAGAACTAACTGGATGACTTGACAGCTGCCGTTCCAGCCGGTCTACAACACCTGTCAGAGATGTCAGAATTCAGTTATGGACCGGACCAGCCGGTTACCATGAAGAAGGCCTATAAATAGGCTCATACAGTCTACAGAAGTTTGTTGTTGAAGTTATTCAAAAAGTGGTTCACATAGTTGTTCAAGTTATTGATCAAGTATCAAAACAATAAGATCTAGCTGTCCAAGTGCAGATCTAAGAAGTTGGAGAGAGAGGGCTCCATCCAAGAAATCAGCCGTTGGAACTAGGCTGAGAAGAAGGGTTCAGATATATTCTGGATCTTAAGAAGTAGAGGTCAAGGATCAACTGCAGAAGGAGTAAATCTAATTGAGTTCTACTTTCAAGAAGCTTTGAAGAAAGCTAAGTCAGATTGAATCCAGCTGAGTTCTTCCAAGAACTCATCAAGAAACTCTCAACTCCCCTCTCTTGTTTCTGAGTTACTGAGTTATCATTTGTAAATTAATTTTTATCTTGTAGGATCCATTGGATCTGAGTGTTTGTAAGCCTGTAATTATAAAGGCTGAGGGTAGGGCTTGAGAGCCTGAGTGTAGGAGATTGAAATCTCTGAGTGTAGGCCTAGGTGGCTGAGTGTAGGCCTTGTTGGCTGAGTGTAGGCCTTGTTGGCTGAGTGTAGGCCTTTGTGGTTGAGTGTAGGCTTTGTGGAAAAGCTGAGTTGTAGGGCCTTGGGCCTGAGGTGTAAGAACCAGTTTGGGTTCTGAGACAGTGGTGAAGTTTGGCCGAATCTAGTACACTGCTAGATAGGCGAAGGGGGAAAGTGGATGTACCCAAAGCTTGGGGAACCACTATAAAACTCTGTGTCTGCTGTGCTGTGCTTTGCTGTGTATGCTGTGTGATTGCTGTGCAAAAGTAGAGTAGATTCTGTGTTATAACTATTTGCTGCCATTAAAGTTTAAGAAAAAGAATTAGGTCACCTATTCACCCCCCCCCCCTCTAGGTGTTTAGGTACTATATCTTTCAAGTGGTATCAGAGGGAGGTTCCTTAAAAAGGACTAACAGTCTAAGGAGATCCTGATTGGCAGATTCAGTCTAAGACAAATTACAGATTCAAGAAAATCAAGAACCATGGGTTCCTCTGAGAATCACAAGGAATTGGGTTCCATGAAATTACCTCTATGCAGGAAAGAGATATTTGGGATCTGGAAGGAAAGGGTAAGGCTATTTATGGAAGCCTCAGACCCTAGGATATACATCACAGTAAAGGAAGGGCCTTATGTGCCCATGAAGATATCAGTTCTAGATGCAAATCAGAGAACCCCAAAGGATTTCTCTGAAATGACTAAGGATGAGATTGTCCTAGCCACCATGGACAAAAGGGCACAAAACATTATAGTGAGTGTCATAGATGATGCAACTTTTCAGAATCTAATACACTGTAAGACAGCCAAAGAGATGTGGGACACTCTTATTATGTATATAGAAGGTTCTGAAGAAGTTAGGCAAGATAGAAAATCCTTACTAAATCAAGAGTATGAGAGTTTTAGACAAGGAAAGGGTGATAGCATAACTGAGTGCTATAAGAAGTTCTACAGGATAGTGCATGAACTCATGTCTTATGGAAGAGAGTTCAGTAATTATGAACTAAATGACAAGTTCCTAAGGTCCCTAACTAAAGATTGGGACACTAAGATCTGTGTCATTAGAGAAATGGCTAAGTTGGGAGAAATTCCTCCACCTACACTGTTTGGCAAGTTATTGTCTTATGAAATGCAGTTGACAGTGAGAAAAGAGGAGGAGAAATCAACAAGAACTGAACACAAGGAAAGAACTGTAGCTTTCAAGACAGAAGCCTACAGAAAGTGCAGGAATAAGTCACCAACTCCACCTCCAAAGGTAGTTGAATCAGAGTCAGATGAGTCAGTCAGCACAAAATCTGAAAGTAGTGAAAGTGATGAAGACTTTGCTGCCTTCACTAGACATTTTCAGAAATTCTTGAAGAAGAAACAGTGGAGGTCAAGGCCTTCTACTTCAAAGGGAAAAGAAGATTTTTATCAGGATAAAAAGGCTTCAAAGAAGGACAGGAAGAGGACTAAATCTAGCAAGGCAACTATTTCAAAAGTAGTGTGCTATTGCTGCAATAGGCAAGGACATGTTGTTGCAGATTGTCCTAAAAAGAGAAAAGAGTCTAGTGACAAGAAGAAGACTCATTTTAAAGGCAAGAAAGAAAAGTCTTTTGTTGCCAAGAAGGAGAAGACTCTATCAGATATCTCTTCTTCAGAAACTGAGTCTGATGCTGAGGCATACATAGGGCTGTTTGCTGAAGAAGAAGAAGAAGAATTCATGCAGATTATGGAGTCTATATATGAACAAGAAGACAGTCTATGCCAAGGGCTAATGGCTTTGACAGAGAATGACAAAATCCTGGAGCAGCCAGGACCCAGTAAGGTACAAAGTTCAACTTTAAGTTCAGTTTCTTGTGCCAGTACAGAATCAGATTCATCTTCATCAAGTGATGAAAGTGAATCTGAGTCTGAGGATGATATCCATCAGCTGATAGATGAATATAAAGTACTGTTGCAAGCTTACAAGAAGAGCAAGTCCCTAGCCAAAAGTCAGGCAAAGGAAATTGCTGATCTAAAAGCTGCTGCAACAGATTCTGAGAAGCTATTTGATCAAAAGCTTAATGAGATAGCCAGGCTGAAACACATAATAGTGATTCAGATGTGGACTATCACCTTTAAGAATGATCAAATCAAGAGTCTGGAGATCAATCTTCAGAAAGAGAGAGAGCATGTTGCTAGGTTTTCTAAACCTAAGTCAGTGTTACCCATAATTGATGAATTTGTTCATCACAAGGGCAAAGCTGGACTGGGCTTTACTAGACCTGCAAGGACTGAGCAGTCCAAGTCCAAGGGCAAAGCCTCAACATTCAACAAGTATGTTGTAGATAAGACAGCAAAGACAATACCTAAGCAAAGGTACAATAAGTTTGAATGTTGGTGTTGTGGCAAGGTTGGCCACTTTGCAATGGACTGTTGGCACAATGCTAGTGCCAAAGTGAGTAGCAAATTACCTGTTGGAAAGCCAGTATGTAGTTTTGTCAAGTTGCAAACTAACAAGTACCAAGGACCCAAGAATTCTTTGGGTTCTAAGGTTCATTAATCTGTTTTGCAGGTGAGTCCAAGTGGCCATACCCCAACATGGTACTTGGACAGTGGATGTTCTAGACATATGACTGGAACTAGAGGATTACTAAAGGACTACATTCCAATAAAAGATGGTCCAAAAGTCACCTTTGGTGGTTCTGAAAAAGGAATCATCAAAGGATTTGGTAACATTTCTAGCAACTTGGTTACCATTACTCAAGTGGCTTATGTTAAAGGGTTGAAACACAACCTAATAAGTATAAGTCAATTAAGTGATGTAGGGTATGACATCTCATTTGTTAAAAATGGTTGTCATATCAGGAGGTCAACTGATCAAGAGATCATTTTGACTGGTTATAGGAAGAGGAATGTCTACTGCTTAGACATTATGATTGAGAACAATGGTTCTCCAGTGTGTCTTGTAGCTGATGAGGCATTCTCTCATTGTATCAAATGACACAAGAGGCTTGCCCATCTTAACTACAAGACTATTAGCAAACTCTTTAGCAAAGAGTTAGTGAGGAATGGTCCTCTAGTTAAGTGTGTTAAAGATGGTATTTGCTCAGCTTGTCAAAAGGGCAAGCAGACTAAATCCACCTTTAGAAGCATAGAAAACAAAGATGCTGTGAGGTGTTTATACCTCTTGCATATGAATCTCTTTGGTCCAATGCCAGTTCACAGCTTAGGTAGGAAGGTCTATACCCTTGTAGTTGTAGATGACTACTCAAGGTTTTCCTGGGTGTTCTTCTTAAGACAGAAATCTGAAACACCTAGTGTCTTCCATAGCTTTGTCAAGCAAATTCAGAATGAACTAAATAGTACAGTGGTCAAGATTAGAAGTGACCATGGTACTGAATTTCAGTCTGAAAGCATGACAAAACTATGTGAAGAATTTGAGATATTTCAAGAATTCTCTTCACCTAGAACACCTCAGCAAAATGGCATTGCTGAGAGGAAGAATAGAACCTTGATAGAGGCTGGTAGGACCCTATTAAGTGATACATCACTGCCAGAGTATTTCTGGGCTGAAGCAGTTAATACTGCATGTCATGTTATAAATAGGGCTACCATCACTAAAGGGCTCAACAAGACCCCCTATGAAGTTGTGAAAGGCAGGAAACCAAACCTATCCTATTTCAGGATCTTTGGTTGCAAATGCTTCATACTTAACAATGGGAAGTCTTACTTGACTAAGTTTGCTGCCAAGTCCCAAGAGGGAATTTTTGTTGGGTACAACAATAACAGTAAGGCTTATAGAGTCTACAACTTGTCTACACAAGTTGTAGAAGAATCTGTACATGTAGTTTTTTATGAGACTAAACTTATTAACAATGAGTTGTCTAGTAGTGTATGCAGCCCCACAGGTTTAACAAAGAAGATGGACAAGCTTACTATAGAAGAAATACCTGCTGCAAGACAGTAAGTAGAAGACAGTGGCTGTTGTCCAGGGGGAAAACTACATATACCAAATGCAGAAGAAGTACAAGGAGTACAGCATGATGGAGATGCTGAAGAGGTTCAACCAGAAGTTAGGATGCCTCCAGCCAACAGGCATCTTAGAGATCATCCAGTAGAGCAGATTATTGGAGATCCAAGACAAGGGGTACAAACAAGGAGCAGACATCAGAATGCAGCAATCTACTCCAGTTTTCTATTTCAAGTTGAACGTAAGAAGTTTGAAGAAGCAATACTAGATCCACAATGGACTGAAGCAATGCAAGAAGAGTTTAATTAGTTCAAGAGGTGCAAGGTCTGGGAACTTGTTCCTAAACCTAAAGACCACAATATAATAGGAACCAAGTGGATCTACAGGAATAAGATGGATGAACAAGGGGTCATCATTAAGAATAAAGCGAGATTGGTTGCTAAAGGATATATGCAAGAAGAAGGTATTGACTTTGATCAAACCTTTGCTCCAGTAGCTAGACTGGAAGCCATAAGGATGTTCTTAGCCTATGCAACCTATCAAGGATTCAAGGTTTACCAAATGGATGTCAAGTCAGCATTTCTGAATGGTAATCTTAAGGAAGAAGTCTATGTGGAACAGCCTTCAGGTTTTGTTGATCCAACTTTACCTCATCATGTCTATAGACTTAGGAAAGCTTTATATGGGTTAAAGCAAGCCCCTAGGGCTTGGTATGAAACCCTATCTAGTTTCCTCATTGAAAACAAGTTCTCAAGGGGGAAAATAGATAAGACTCTATTCCTTAGGGAATCTAGAGGCAAAGTTATACTAGTCCAAATATATGTAGATGACATTATATTTGGGTCTACTGAAAGCAGCCTTTGCAAAAAGTTTGCAAAACTGATGCAAGATCAATTTGAGATGAGTAGTATGGGAGAGCTGAAGTTTTTCTTGGGTCTCCAAGTTAAACAGACTGAGAGTGGTTTATCCATATGTCAGTCCAAGTTCACCCTAGAACTCATAAGGAAGTATGGTATGGATTCATCCAGTACCATGAAGACTCCTATGGGGTCAAGTATGTCTCTTAGCAAGGATGATGCAGGGAAACCTGTAGATGAAACCTTGTATAGAGGGATAGTTGGCTCCCTATTATACTTAACTGCTAGTAGACCAGATATCATGTATGCTACATGTGTCTGTGCAAGGTATCAAGCCTGCCCTAAAGAGTGTCATTTGACAGCAGTCAAAAGAATATTGAGATATCTAAAGGGCACTCCCTATCTAGGCCTCTGGTACCATAGGAATGGAGATTTTGAACTAACAGGTTATTCAGATGCAGACTTTGCAGGATGCAAAGAAGATAGAAAAAGCACTACTGGAACCTGTCAATTCCTAGGTGTGAGACTAATTTCATGGAGTAACAAAAAGCAGACAAGTGTGGCCATCTCCACTGCCGAGTCAGAGTATGTGGCTGCAGGAAGTTGCTGTGCTCAACTTCTGTGGATACAATATCAGCTAGAGGACTATGGATTTCAGGTAAGTAGAACTCCACTCTTCTGTGATTCTACAAGTGCTATTTCAATAGCTAATAATCCTGTATCCCATAGTAGAACAAAATATATTGAAATTAAATATCATTTTCTTAAGAAGCATGTAGAAAGAGAAGATATTTTATTAGAATATGTTAAAACTGATAATCAAGTAGCTGATATGTATACTAAGCCCCTAGAAGAAGCTAAGTTCAATAGATTTAAAATTGAACTAGGAATGATTAACTTAGAGTAAGTTTACAGAATTGAAATTGGCTAAGTAAAAAGGTGTCGACACATAGACAAGTCTATGTCGACACAGAATAGTAGTGTCGACACTTCAGGAAATAGGTGTCGACACATCTAGGAAGTTGGTGTCGACACTTCAGAATATTAGTGTCGACACATGCCAAGTAGGTGTCGACACATCCAATGTGGTGTCAACACTTAAGTTTTACTCAGAATTTTCTAAGTAAAGTCTCGACTATGTGTCGAGTTATGTTGTGTCGACACATAAACAAGTGTCGACACATCAACACTGTTGACTAAACTTGTGTCGACACATATGTGTCGAGATATTATAAGTCAGTGTCGACACTTATTGCCAGTGTCGACACATTTTAAGTTAGCTGTCCCGCCTGTTCATCTTCAAAATTAGAAAGGTATAAATAGGGTTTTGTCTTTGTTTGTCGACACGCTTTCAAAGTTTTGAGACCAAACATCAGTGTCGACACCTCTCTTCTCTCAAGACAAATTCTACAAACCCTAATGGCGCCTAAGCTTGAGGAGAACGTCAACGAAGGATACGAGCTGGTGCGCGGTGCTTTTGAGGATACTGAGCAAGAAATCAAGCACGTGATAACCCTAGTAGCAGATTCCGGGTTAGAATATCTAGTTTCTGAACCTACTAAGATATGGAAGAAAGAGGTACTTGAATTCCTCAATGGAGCCAAGATAGATGAAACTGGATTCAAACTCAAATCTAGGGTTCATGGTGAGAAGATCAAGGTATCACCAAAAAGTCTGAGGAAGATTCTACAGCTTCCAAGAACTAAAGATGAAGATGAAGTTACTGCATCAAAGACCAGGGAAGCTCTAACCTGGTGTGGACTAGATTCTACAATGAAGATTGGTTCCGTTTTTAACAGAAAAGGCATGAACAATCAAGGAAAGTTTCTTTCTGAAATTGTTGGAAAGGTCATCCTCAGCAAGCCAGGAGGGCATGACAGAGTGTTTGCCTCTATGTTCAATATCATGACCAGGATTATCTTCACTTTAAGAACTGATTGGTCTGTTCTAGTATTTGAGAAAATCAAAGAAAGCTTGAAGAAGCCCAATCTGGGCAGAAT
This sequence comes from Platanthera guangdongensis, assembly GCA_039583875.1. Classification (NCBI taxonomy): domain Eukaryota; kingdom Viridiplantae; phylum Streptophyta; class Magnoliopsida; order Asparagales; family Orchidaceae; genus Platanthera; species Platanthera guangdongensis. Next base: position 57,372,294 of record CM077164.1, on the reverse strand, counting down.
TATAAGTCTATACCTAGCTGGTACAATACCAGAGGTTATGCAATAGGCTGCTGGAAGCAAAATCAATCATATGAGGAAGATGGATCTGAGAATATTTTCTAGATGGGACAGGGTGTTGTCTAAAGAGATGCCAACCCCTGAGAAGATAGTGTCTGAGAAAGAAATTCCTCCCAAGAATAAAAGGAAGACTGCTCAAGTGGCACAAGAGTCCACTAGCAGCTCTGAAAGTGAAGAACATGTTGTCTTCACACCTGATGAGACTGTAGAAGAACCTGCTGTGAAGTCTCCTGCTCCTCAGGATGATGCTGAGATCCAGGGGGAGCTACCTCAAGCTAGCCCCATCCACAAGGATCAAAGCCAGGGGGAGCTTCCAGTTGTAGAAGAACCAACTACACTAGAAAGTGAACAAGCAACCACCATCATACTAGAGGTAATCACTGAACTAAACACTTTAGATTTTTCTATGGAAGATACTGATTTGTCTGATAATCATCAGCAAACTCAGCTGAATAGTCAAGTTCCAGATGCTGTTATAGAAGACACATCTGTTGTACTAGAAGTGGTTCCTGATTCAGTGGTTGAAGAACCTAGAATTACTCCTGCTCAGTCTCCACAAGAATACACCATGGAAGATTTATTCCTAAAGCTGGATCAAGCAGATTTTGACATGGACAAGGCTGCTGCTGAAAGAGATAATGCTGCTGCTGAGGGGGAGCAAGTGTACATTCATGAAGTACCTGCTAGGCAAGAAACTGAGAAAGCTCCAGCAGTGCAACCTGAGAGGCCTCCAAGCCCTAAGGAGAGGGTTGACATAGCCAGCTCCTCAGAATCTGAAGATGAGGAGGCTACAAGGGCTAAGCAAAAGAAACTTTATGTATTCAAGAGAAGAAGCCAAAGTTATAAGAAAGCTCTACAATCTATTGCACCACAGCCTATAGTTCAGCAAGCCCCATCAATAGATTATAGTGCTTTAATGGTGGCAATGCAGATTAAACTGGATGAACATAGAAAAGCAATTGAGAAGTATGTGGATGAAGGACAGAAATCATTGCAATTTGATCTGGCCCAAGATATCAAGTTTATAAGGTTTGAAATGAACCTTAACAAGAAAGAGATGACAGACTGCTTCCACAAAGGGGGGAATGCAGTGGTGTACTTGGCTACACACCAAGAAAAGATAAAAGCACAAGTAGATGACATAGCATTGAAGCAATGGTATGTTCTTGAAAATCAGATAAGGATGAATGACAATCTTACTGCTTCCCATAATGCTATTGTCACAGAATTAAAGAACTAGGCTGCTGAACCTTCTACCTCTACTGCTGCTGTTAAAGCTAAATTTGATAAAGTATTCCAAGAAGAACTCTCTGCTGTTAAGACTGCTATCCAAGCCTCCCAGAAGGCCATATCTGAACAACTTCAAAAGCTCAAACCTTTCTTTAAAGATGGAGTCAGATACTTGGATAATCAAATCAGATTTCAGAAGGATGATGTCAGAGATCACATGGCTAGAGAAGTCATAAAGGGGGAGAGAGTGTTAGTCAAGGCAAGCTCTGACCATGCTAAGTGGATATCAAATTCTATCAGAGCAACTCTTGGATATCCTCCTCTGTGTGATGACAATGATGTTGCTGAATCTGGAATTAACCCTGCCTATCTTGGAGGTGAGCAACCAGAAGTAGCTCAAGTCATTTATCCTCCTCCAGATTTTGAAATGGTGCATGCTGATGTACAGACCATGTACAGCCCACCTGGGGGCAAGGACAATTATTATTGAAAAGGTTGTTCAGCCTATATCTGAAGCCATGCAAGAGGCATTGCAAAAAGAAGAAGAGACAAGATTGTCTAAGAAGAGGTTTAGGGAACAAGCTGAACAGAGAACAGATTTTGAGCAATGGAGCCCTACCTCTAGAAACATTATATTAACTGCCTGGAAAGCTGCCAAAGACAACATTCATAACAGGAGCAAATGGTTCTCTGAAGCTGAATGGAGAAAACATGAATCTATACAGGAGGCAATTGTCCAATACAGAAGTAAGGCAAAGATGGGAAAGCTACCTCCTACTGCCCAGGAGCCTAGCAAGTACTTTCCTAAGGCATACCATTATTTTGAAAGACAGAATATTAAAGCAGAAGAGCTTAAGAAGAAAGATATGAAAGGCAAGAAGCCTGCTGATGCTGATGTTGCTGATGCTCCTGTCCAAGCTAAGGTTCATGCTGGCAAAGGAATAGTGATTAAGGAGCCAGAACTGAAATAGATTTAGAATTTTCTTGAAGTTTACTTTGTAATTTTCTTGATGTAAAACATTTTGTGAACTTCTGAAAATGTATAAGACAGATATTAGAACAATATGTTATATGATTAATCTATTTCATGTTTGTTCTGTGATAATGTCTATGTTTATTTCATATTTGTTCTGTGATGATGTATATGAATACATGTGTGATTGATACATGTTTATGTTTACCCTGCTGTATATAATCCTGCTTTACATCATTTTGTAATTTTGTTATGAATGGTGTATATCATTGACTAAGGGTTATGACTTCTCCAAATAGGGGGAGATTGTTGGGTACATTGGTTTAAATGTACCTGATTTGAAGAAGCCTCACCCAACTTAATGATATACATCAAAATGTATTTGATGTATTTTGAGTTACTTGTGCAGGTTAAGTATTTGCAGGACTAAAGCAAAAATTTCTAAGTCCATGTGTCGACACCGAGAGGGAAAGTGTCGGCACTTGAGAAGACTTGTGTCGACACCCAGACAAGCAGTATCGACACTTGGAGTCATTGTGTCGACACCTGGGATGCAGAGTCGACACCAGACACAAAGTGTTGACACAAGGAGCTGTGTCGACACTCAATGAAGAAAGTATAGTAAAGCAGTGTCGACACTAAACAGCAGTGTCGACACCCAGTGAAGCTGTGTCTACACCAGAAAGTGTCGACACTTGGAGCTGTGTCGACACTCAGCAAAAGTCAGCGGAGACTAAGTATAAGTGTCGACACCCAGAACAATGTGTCGACACTCAACAGAAGAGTCATCACTTAAAGAAAGTGTCGACACAAGACAGTATGTGTCGACACTCAGCTGAAGACTCAACACTTGAAGAAAGTGTCAACACATGGAGCTGTGTCGACACTTAACAAAGAACAGTAAGATCAACAAAATATTCTAAGTACAAGTGTCTACACTAAGACTATGTGTCGACACTCAGCTGAAGTCTCAATAGAAGAATCAAGTGTCGACACAAGGAGCTGTGTCAACACTCAGCAAGTATCAACATTGAAGACTATGTGTCGACACCAAGAAGTAGTGTCGACACTTAACAGATTCAACATAAGAAGTTGTGTCGACACAAAGGAGATGTGTCGACACTTAGAAGAATTCAGCAAAAGATAGAAGATCAAGTACTTGTGTCGACACTCAATTTCAGTGTCGACACATGCAGAAGAAACTGTGTCGAGACATAGAATCTACAACACAAGGAGTTGTGTCGATACCTTGTAGACTTGTGTCGACACTTACACAACTTGTGTCGACACTTGGTCTATAAGTGTCGACACTTAAAGACAGAAAGTCTCGACACTTTCAGACAGTTAGAGAACTTTCAAGAACTGACTGGATGACTTGACAGCTGCCGTTCAAGCCGGTCTACAGCACCTGTCAGAGATGTCAGAATTCAGTTATGGACCGGACCAACCGGTTACCATGAAGAAGGCCTATAAATAGGCTCATACAGTCTACAGAAGTTTGTTGTTGAAGTTATTCAAAAAGTGGTTCACAGAGTTGTTCAAGTTATTGATCAAGTATCAAAACAAGAAGATCTAGCTGTCCAAGTGCAGATCTAAGAAGTTAGATAGAGAGGGCTCCATCCAAGAAATCAGCCGTTGGAACTAGGCTGAGAAAAAGGGTTCAGATATATTCTGGATCTTAAGAAGCAGAGGTCAAGGATCAACTGTAGAAGGAGTCAATCTAATTGAGTTCTACTTTCAAGAAGCTTTGAAGAAAGCTAAGTCAGATTGTATCCAGCTGAGTTCTTCCAAGAACTCATCAAGAAACTCTCAACTCCACTCTCTTGTTTCTGAGTTGCTGAGTTATCATTTGTAAATTCATTTTTATCTTGTAGGATCCTTTGGATCTGAGTGTTTGTAAGCTTGTAATTATAAAGGCTGAGGGTAAGGCTTGAGAGCCTGAGTGTAGGAGATTGAAATCTCTGAGTGTAGGCCTAGGTGGCTGAGTGTAGGCCTTGTTGGCTGAGTGTAGGCCTTGTTGGCTGAGTGTAGGCCTTTGTGGCTGAGTGTAGGCTTTGTGGAAAAGCTGAGTTGTAGGGCCTTGGGCCTGAGGTGTAGGAACCAGTTTGGGTTCTGAGACAGTGGTGAAGTTTGGCCGAATCTAGTACACTGCTAGATAGGCGAAGGGGGAAAGTGGATGTACACAAAGCTTGGGGAACCACTATAAAACTCTGTGTCTGCTGTGCTGCGCTTTGCTGTGTATGCTGTGTGATTGCTGTGCAAAAGTAGAGTAGATTCTGTGTTATAACTGTTTACTGCCATTAAAGTTTAAGAAAAAGAATTAGGTCACCTATTCACCCCCCCCTCTAGGTGTTTAGGTACTATATCTTTCACTGACACTCATAATTTTTTCGGTAAGATAATAGTCCTACCAGGAGGAGTAGAGATAATCAACCCGCCCCGATAAATATACGATCATGATATTCCCCCTGAATATCTTGTATTACTTGTGATAGGTGCACTTGCCTCCTTTTCATCACATGAAATCCGAACCCAGCATGCTCACTAAATAAATTAGAGTTGGGCTTTGCGCGCATCAGAAGTTCCGGCAAACCCTTAAAATCTTAAATTCAGAACTTACAATCAGTATACAACCAGTTCTAAAAATTTGGCATTTTATCTAGAAAAGTTCATTCCAAATCCAATTCCATCCAAAAGACTTATAACATTGATTATATGAAATCAAAATTTGCAATATTACTGAAAACCCTAAAAGTTCTTTCCAAATCCATCCAATTCGAAATTTTTTCCAAGACACAGGATCATACTTGGTTGGAACGGTCGGCCTCCGCAAGTTACAATAGTACTGAAAACCCTAGACCCCTCAATGTGTTTCCATCAAGTGACAAAAAATTTTCCTCTACCTCCTCTGTGCTCGCATGGCCGAAGGGTTAGAGCACGATCTATTTTCTATGGTGAGAAATTTTTCACGGTGCGGGTTTGAGCGAAGTAGATTTCAACTTCGAAAGACAAAGGAAATCTCCTCTACCTCCTCTGCCCTCACGTGATCGAAGAGTTAGGGCACATTGTTTTTATCTGACGATAGATTTTCTCGGCGAGGGTTAAGCCAGAGTACTTTTGAATTTTGAAAGGCCCAAATGAAATACAAGGTAAAAGGTGGGGTCCAGCTACAAGAAAAAATGTTTATACTTGAACCCTAAAAATGATCCGAGTGGCAGACCGAAAAAATTTTCTCATGTAAGGGATGCTTGGCGCAAGATGAGCCTACAAAAGAAAAGAAGAATTCATATATAAGAAATGAGTCCACAATCACAGTGATATATAAATAACTCCACAAAAGAAGTTCTGAGAAAGAAACTCAAATGGGCTTCTGCCCAGTACATAAGATCCTTATTACAAAATGCTCGCGAAAGAAAAGCTACTAATCACTCACAGATCTCGTGGTTGTTGCTGCAACTCCTGGATTAGGCTGGTTCACCTTCTCATACATTGTACTATGGTTATGCTTGGTCACCTGGAGCTACACCTTGTATCCCGGCTAGAGTCCCTTAGGTTATGCCCACCAGGTCGTTAGTCAAAAGACTAAGACTTGGTCCCCCTCCGCTGGCGACTCCTAGGCACCGTACGGGGGAGGATGAAGAGGAAGGTATTGAAAGTGGAGAGTAAACATGAATAGGTGACGGTGGCCCTAGCTACCAAATACTAATAAATTCTATCGCAATAATCACATTGTATATATGTGGCTGCAAGTATGGTAACGGCAATCGAAAGTAGTAACATGAAATAAAACTGTAAGTAAAGAAACGATACAACGGAAGTAGTACCATGAAGTCAAACAATAAGTACAGCAATTAATTATCACCACAAAGAAATTAACCTTAATTTATAAGGATGCACATACAAACTTATAGATTAAGGGGTCGTTTTGCAAGGCTTAACGTGTAACACCCTAAAAACTGGAAAACAAAACTTAAAAAGTGGCTATCGTCGGGCGATAGTGGGAATCGATGGCGATAGCAATAGCACTCGACGCTTTCAAAGAAGCATTGAGTAGACTTAATGCACTCGATGCACTCGACACTTTCAACGCACTCGACGAAGCATTGAGTGAGCTATCAGAGTGACGATAGTGAGTATCGTTGGGCAATATTGCTACATATGGCTAGACATGTGTCAGATGGCCAGATGGTGGCCAAAGAGTGGTGGTTTACTGGGGTCAAAGCGACTACAATGATATTGCCGAGGAGATAGAGGATATCTGTTGAAATTTGTGAAGTGGAAGTGGGTGACGGGACAGGCCGGGCGGCCTGGGGCGGACAGCTTTGGCGGACTAGGCGGACTGGGCGGACTGAGATGTGCGGCCTGGTGGAAGGTCTAGTGGAAAGCTGGCTATCTTCTGAGCGGCTTGCTGCATGGAGTCCGCGGACTATGCGGCCTGGTTTCTGCGGATAGGGTGTTTGCTGATTGGCTTTGCCAAGGAGCGGCCTGAGCGGATGGAGGCTTGCGGACTGGTGCATTGCTCAGTGGCCGCGGGTGCAAGCTTGTGCTGATAGGCGGGTTGGCTCGTGTCCGCGGGTAGCTTGCGGACTGCAGTGTCCGCGGTGTGGGCTGTTGCGGACTGGGCTTACAGCTTGGCTGTAGCCTTGTCGAGCTCTGGTGGCACAGCAGGCAACTTTCTGTGGAGATCGATTGGCGGACTGGTTTTTGGAGTCCGGGGTTGGCTGCTGCTTTGGACAGAAGTGCGAGTAGCTCGCGGACTAATGGCGGTCTGTGCTTGGGTGTTTGGCGGACGGGAATTTGTGTCCGCCATGCTCGCATTGGCCCTTGATGGTTTTGTACTTGGTCACACTTTGTGCCAAGGCCATGGTGTCCGCGTTATCCGCCACGTCCGCTGTGACCAGGCGGACTGTTGCTATCTGCCTTTGGTCGTGGACTTGTGGCGGATTGAGGTGTGAGTCTTACGGACTGCCTCGGGTTGGTGCGGACTGCCATTGAAGGGAGTTACTGTCTTGCAGTGGTTGGAGCTTTGAGGGCTGATGCCTTGTCCGCATAGCTTGGGCGGACTGGAGAGAGTTCGCCAATGGTTGCCTTGCTCCTGGCGGTTTGCCTTGGTTTCCGGCTAAGTCCTTGCGGACTCAGCGGACGGTGTTTTTGCTATCGCGCGGGCTGGGGTGGTGTCGCTATCTCCTGAGCGGTGATCACACTCCTCACCGTGCCTATAAATAGGACCCCCCTGGCAAACCAAAAGAAACTAGAGTGAACAGTAAGTTGGGTTGAGCGAAGTGCTGCGGTCTGTGTTTGTCAGTCCGCGCGGATTGTTTCAGGCTGACGGTTTGCTGTTTGCAGGTCGCACGGGTAGCTTCAAGGAGCCAGGAGTTTGACTGTGACTTCGATCAAGTACTTGGAAGTGTGCGGTCTCTGCAGACTCAACAGGAGGTCGCTCTGCGGCTTGTCAGTTCTGTTTCATCTTTGCCAGCTTCAATAACCTGTCCGCCGGCTTCAGGCGGGTAGGGGTGTTCCTCAGTTCAGGTTCAGCAGGAGGCGAATAATGGTGTGTCCGCACGGCCTCGCGGCTTCGGCGGACTCCGTGTCTATTCGACGGATTTTAGCTTAGCTTGGGCGAGTTCAACGGACTCGGCGACCTCGCGGTCTCGGCGGACTCCGGTGCTGTCCTCCCGGCTTGTTTTTTTGGTGCTTTCTGTTTTCAGCTGTTATACTAGCGAAATCATGTCTCGCTATGTATGCCTCGTATTGTAAAGAAGTGAATGAATAATAGACCTGCTTGTGCTTCCATTGTTTGTTGGGATTTACCTTTGTACCTCTAGTCCTTGGTTTCCGCTGGTTCAATGTGCGAACTGGGTAGTTCCGAAGATATTAATTTGGCGTTTGGGCTATCTTGCTGACCACGTTGAGAAAATTTAACATGGTATCAGAGGGAGGTTTCTGAGGTTCAGTTGCGTGAGCGGAAGTCAGCCAGTGTTGTTACTCAGTGATTGAGTGGTGATCAACCTGTGTTGTTGCTCGGAGCTGCTGAAAGGTGACCAACAGGTGTTGCAATGGAAGGGAGTTTTGCAAGAGGTCTTGGCATTGAACTCTTAACGCCGACTAACTTCAAGAAGTGGAAGTCGTGCATGAAGAGTTATCTTCTTGGCGAGGAGCTGTGGGAAGTCGTCGGTGGTGACGACAGACAGGAAGTCACTGCTGCTTTCGGTACTGCTGAGCAGGTTAGGCTCTGGAGAAGAACAAATGCTAAGGCGGAGTTCGTTCTGAAGAGAGCTGTGTCTCCGGAACTGTTTGATCACATCATTGGATGTGAGTCAGCTGCTGATATTTGGACAACCATTGATGAGTTGTTCAATAGGAAGAATGTGGCGCGGCTTCAGTTCCTGGAGAATGAGTTGGCCAGGGCAACTCAGGGAGACCTTTCCATCTCCAAGTACTTCTTAAAGATGAAGAGCTTGTGTGCTGAGCTGTCGGCACTGGATCCTGATGAGCCTATCTCTGAGGCAAAGATGAAAATGCACATTATTCGCGGCTTGCGGAACGAGTATGTGGCCTTTGTTACATCTGTTCAAGGGTGGGCTACTCAGCCGTCATTGCTGGAGCTGGAGAATCTGCTTGCCTCGCAGGAGAGCTTAGCAAGGCAGATGGCTGGAATGAACCTGAATCAGGAAGGCAGCGAAGCTCTCTTCTCAGGCATGAAGAAAGGATGGGAAGGGAAGAAGAAGAAGA